>CM067520.1:4135047-4355047 GCA_034509495.1 Acestrorhynchus altus
AGTGTTTATGAGAGAGCATGAGTGGGGCAGGAAGGGAGGAGCAGAGTAGAGGACGAGTTGAGAGAGCAGAGTGAGGGAGCAGAGAACAGACTGAAACAGAATGCTGTATGCCCCTATTTATATCCCGATTCAGATATAAATATCAGTGTCTCGCCCAGCCCTAAAACTGAAGTCTCATACCCTTCAAAACACAACACTTGGCTACCATGAAGCTCCAGCAAGATGTTGAATTCTGGTTTATTTATAACCCAGCTGGGCAACCTAAAACCCACCACATACTGTATTAATGTCTTACAATGTTAGAATTTAACACCATGACGTTGAGCAGGTCACAAATATTGGAATTGGAATGGAATATTAGCGGGTGATGAATCGTAGCTGGAATCCAACTGTGGTCAATATTCAACAACAGACTGACAACGATGTCCTCGCACAGTTGCCTGATATCACCAATCTAGACGCTGGTGGCCAGCTGGGGGCATTTTTAGCTGATATAAAACGCTCGAACGAGGCAGAACCTCTTTTCACGTTCTTTGTTTATGTCTTCAAAACAGATCCAGAAATAGTGAAAGGCACTCCCCTCCTCCCCCTCAAATCTGTGCAAAGTTTTGTACGTCAGTTAGTGAAAGAACAGCAAAATATTCAATTATTAAAAGCAAGGCCTTAAACCATATGAAAGATTCAGACAGTGTGGGCCAGTGACGCACTGACGAGAGAAGATCTGAGAGAGAGACGCGAGTCGTCTGCAGAGGAGGGGGACCGAGAGAGAGAGAGAGACAGATAAAGAGAGAAAGCTGTAGAGACATACAGACAGAGCCAATCAGACACGGGGTGTGTTGTGTGTGTGAGTGCTTACTGTGGCTGTGCCGGAGACCGTCTGTACACTGGTGTCTGCGCTGGGCTCGCTGTGTGTCTGCGCTGGGGGGTACATGTTCAGCGTGTGGTCGGACACTGCAGTCTGGCCCGGGTATTCTGGAGCTGGGTGGGGGTGCGAGGCTGGGTACTCAGCAGGGATGCCGTTCTGAGGGGGAGCGAACTGGGCGGAGGGGTAAGGCTGGGCCATGGGCTCTGGGGGTGCTGGGGCGTCCTGATTACCCTTCGAGAAACACAAGAGAAAGAGAGAAAGTTTAGAGCGTCCTGTGTCCTGCAGCAAATATAAGGAATAACAAATTCCCAAATCACCTTAATCACTCATTCAGAGGCGTACAGCACACAGCGGGCTGGAGACACACAACTGCGCTATTGTTTCGTTTGGTTTGGTCCCCAAACTGAAGGTACGTGAAGATTATCTGCACCCACTAAAGCATTTTTATAGGTGATGAGGTTGGAGGTTTCCACTGTAAAATGCTGCTCTATTCAAGCTCGATAATGTTCTCATACAGTGGAAGGCAAAATGTGGACAAAAGTATTTGGACACCTGCTCATTCCTTGTTTGGTCTGAGAGTTTACTGACCAGTGACCGCGGCCCCAGCCAGTCAAAGGCAAATGAAAGCACACGCTATGCTAGTTAAGAGTAAAGCTGTCCAACCACCACCTTGACCATCAAGGACCAGCTTAGACCCCCTGAAACGAGCAACCAACAAAAGCTGGGTCTGAGATGGATTTTCCGCAGGGTTCCCCTTTCTGTCCTGCTATCTGCTTCAGATTCCATTCCTCGTTCTCAGCTGGGAGGTCGGAATTGCCAAGCACCAGGTGAAGCTCCCACACGTCAGATTTCCATCAGACGTTAGCACTTCTACTTATTTGTGTCTATAAAATCAGTCATGTGGACGTGTTTCCGTGCAGCATTGCTTTTAACACGGTCTTGAAAGAGCATCTGAATGTTCACCTGGAATTCTGTAAACTGGGGTTTGACGTCGACCCCAGTTCAGACGCCCAACTGCACCGTTAGGTAAATGTAACATAGAAGAAGTTATGGAACTAGAGACGATGTAAAAGTGAAAAAGACCGCAGATGATTGGATGAAGGAGTACCTAAATAAATGCCTACAATGTAAGATCCTAAATACAGAACTGATGGTGTTCTACAGTGTAACTGTAATGCATAGAAACAGCTGCTCTTAAATGCTCTGAAGGATCTAGAAGATCCTTTCGAAGATACGGTTCTCCGAGAGCTGGTCTGAACAACTAGCCAAGGCCGCATGCACGGATTTAAACGGCGCCAGACTTTTGGATCCACGAAGCAGAACAAAAGCAAGAGCTTTAAGGTATTTTTTGGGTTGGTTTCACGACTACCCTAGCTCAAGTAGCACCAGTTTCGCTGGTAGGCCGATGCAGAAGCCGAAGTTTCCCAGCCTCAAACTTGGGCTCCCAGGGACGTCCTGGAGAATGGAATTACTGCTGGTGCGCGTCCCCGCGATAACAAATGAACAAGCACGTCTGCTGGAAAGCACATTCCGTACACAACACGTAGAAAGACCTTTATTTCAGACGGAGCTTTCTTATTCAATCACACCTCGTTCGGTCGCTGCCGAAGCACCTGGATTATCCACTTAGGCACGGAGACGTCTCTCCCACCTCGCTCCAGGTGGATGGCAAATCCACCGCAAATTTTCACTTTGCATGCCAAGACAGAAGGGCTACAACAGCTCTGCATTTCAGCATCCCGTCCACAAGCGAAGCCGTATTAGACCAGCCCGTGAGAATCCACCGCGGGCTCAAGCTGCAAGTCCCGCTGCTGCAGGCGTCAGGAAAACGAGCACTAAAAAGCGCACCGCACATGCAAATCCACAACACCGGCCTGAATTGCTTTTTGCGGATCCTGTACTTTATGTGGCGTGCATTTTAAAAAGGGCAGTGTTTTAAACATTCACGGTTTGTACGCAGGCCAGGCTGCGTCCGTCCGGCGTTGTGTAGCGGCATCAGCGGGCTACTTCGGCTGGGAGTACACCTAATGTAGAACGCCACCTAAAAAATCAATCTGCAGGGGGGCCACAAGCTGTGACATCATCGTCTGGACATTTGCATCTCACAACCTTGGAAGAGGAACATTCTGATCCTGTACACACACACACACCCACACACACACACAGAGCCATCCACCGGCACCTACACACAGGTGCTCTCTTTGTATATTGTCATCTGCTGTCACGTCCCGGTCCCTCGCTAACTAAAGTCTGATGTCCATGTTTTTGTCCCTTTGCTTACATCTGATCTGCATTTAGGACTCTGGGGTAGCCCAGCATCGGTGCCCAGACTGGGAATCAAACCCCAGACTCCCACATGGTGTGGGGGCTTATTGGTGGTGTTTGACCACACCAACCACTGGTCACTGGTCACTGGTTCTGGTTTCACCCTTCAGTTCGACAAGGACTTTAAAGAACTTTGCATGATGCACCAAACGTTTCGACGCTCCTGACTGGTGATGTTAAAATCTCGAGTAATGGTTAATTACAGCATACACCACGTTGACAAAAGTATTGGGACACCTGCTCGTTTGGTGTTTCCTCTGAAGTCAAGGGTACTAAAAGGATCCGACTGTTGTTGGAGCAACTCTCTCTGCTGTTTAGGGAAGGCACCGCATGAACCAAAACACCTGCAATGGACTGGAAGCCTGTCCAGGGGTGATTGCTGCCTTGCTCCTAATGATTCCAGGAAGGCTCTGCATCCAGCGTGACCCAATTCAGAGCAAACCAGTGAACCAGAACTCTTCATAATAACAAACAGACAACATCCTGACTACAGTGTTGGTCATATAAACAAAACATTTCCATTTAGTTCATAAATTGCTGGACAGTCACATTGTTCCACAGCTTTCTTTAAGGGTTGAAGAGTGTAGATGAGTCAAATAGGTGCTCCTAAACTCCCAGCCATGACTTCATGCTGTGATGTCAACAAGGATCAACGCTTAGACAGTCACCCCACCTTTCCTTAATTGGTTTTCCCCAGAGCATCCAATCATGAACTTACCAAACAAAGGAAACACAACTCTCCTCCATCCTTCTCAATACAGCCCCTCTGCTCCGCCATACCATTGAAAGAGATGGTAATAAAGGAGGTCCTCCATTCAGAAGCTGGTAAAACTGGGGGTGAATGGGGACGGAGGTGCTGGCTCACAGGAGATACCGTGAGGTGCTACTATGTAAATGGCCCCTTGTTAAATAAGGAGGGGGGGGATAAAAAGAACTCCCTGCTGCTCCCAAAGCAGATGTTACACACATCACACTGTTTTCTATTAACGCCATCAGCACATTTCCGCAGCACCTTCGTTTAGCTCCGAGAGCAGATGCCTCACAGCCATAATTAGGCTATCATTTGATTAGGAGTGCAAAACTCTTTAGGAACAAGTGTCAAAGAACAAGGGGGGGGGGGAGAGAGAGAGAGAGAGAAAGAAAGACAATCAAGAGTAAGAAGAAAAAGAAAGACTGAAGCAGCAGAAAGAAGTAAAGGGGAATTATGTGTCAAAAACAGAAACGAATTAAACAAAGATAGAAAAAAGGGAAGGGGTGGAAAGGCAGGAAGGAACGAAAGAAAGAAACGGGAGGAAAAGTGGGGAGAAATGAGTGGCTGGCGAGCCTGAAGTGTGTGAGCTGTTAGGGGGGCGTGGAGGGCTGCAGACGCCGCGGTTTTCCCGAGGCTTCTGGGATTTCTGCTGCAGCCGGCCTGCTACCTCCAGTCGGAGGGAGCTTAGTGGAGGCCTTTTGTGAAATAGCTGTTGGCCAGCAGAGAGAAAAAGAGAGAGAGAGGGAGAAAAGAGAGAGAGAGAGAGAAAAGAGATGGCAGACAGTCAGGCTTAGCTAAACGCTCCGGCCTCCTCCCTAATGAGAACCACATTTGGAGGCTGAAATATGCTTTACGTGGCAGTCCATCACCACACAGCTTTCTCCGCTCTCAGGCAAAACGCTTAGAAAACAGACGCAGGGCTATAAAACACGAGAGAACGGGCTTTTCACGACAATGCACAATTATAATCTCACGCGAAGAGCAGGCTGTCTGCTGCCATCCTGCTCCGTACAAGGATGCCTTTAATGGTGCCACATAAACCCCTTTATAAAGGCTTTATTCTGAGCCATAAAGGGACACGCCGCACTACTGGGCCACAACAGTTCATCGTCTGCATCTCAAGAACTTACAGAAGAGCAGCCGATTTCTATACTGATAAGCTGTCAGTGGTCCATGTACAGTCCCTGCTTTTGGCTTTCGGGGGACTGGATGTACTGGCTGTCCAGACTGGCTGTGGTTAAACTGATCGGCATGCAGGACTGGGGCTCTTCTATCGCTCCACGCTGCCCTTCTTGTTGGATGCACCGTAACGGTATCTGAGGAAGAGTCAACAGCGATTCAGATCCCAGTTCAGATTGAGAAACGCTTATTATTGATTTGTTGTAACAGAGGCACGTAAATGCCTTCATAAAAGCTTTATTTCGAGGCGCACGACTTGGCTGCATTACAAATCCCGAGACCGTCCCAAGAAGCACTGCCTTCAAAATGCCACACCAGCTGATTTATTGTCAGAGGTCCATTGAGACCCAGCCATCGGAGAACATTATAGGAACGTTAGGGAAGGTTGTGGTAATGTTTGGGAAATGTTGCATAATAACTCACGATGAACATTATTAGAACGTTTCGTAAGGAACGTTCCCAGTTAGACACAAACTTTAGGGAAACATTTAGGAAACTAAATAAAATTACATTATTTTATGTGTGTGTGTGTGTGTGTGTGTGTGTGTGTGTGTGTGTGTGTGTGTGTGTGTGTTTTGACCATAAAGGAACATTTCAAAGACCATTTCTAGACGCCCTTCCTCCAGAAAGCCACATCGGCTCAATTTGAGTCTGTGTTCTCAAATTAAAACGAGCATGTTCACATTAAACCGGAGCGTTTTATGAGCCACTGTTTTCTCTCCCGTGCTGCATCCGAGTGTGTGCACACGTGCAGGTCAGATGACATACTTGTTAATATTTGTTTAGTCGGCGTAGCGGTCAAACAAGCTATGGCCACTTGTGAAAGTTGGAATGAAAAGCTCCTGATCTGAGCAGAAAGTGTTTATTTCAAATATCACACACAGATACGAACGTGCGCACAGGAAGGTGTGGTTTCCCTTCACGGTGCTCATTAAAACATCTCCAGTTCTGCTGACGGGACAATTATTTCATCTCGTCCAACACCTGGTTTGGTACGTCAGTGCTTTAACGATGTCGAATCAGGTGCGCCGCGGATGGAATTGAACACACGGGCGCAGGATGGGGGCATCCAGGAGAAATTTGGAACCGAGCTTTGTTGTCCAAACTACCTCCGAAGATCTGAACTGCTTTCTTCAGAACGAGGAACTGTGTTTTATGTTCTGCAACTGCTGTAATGAGGTCTGGAGCCTTTTACAGTAAAGCTCTTGTTGCTAAAAGAAATGATTAACAATGAAGGAAATGTGGGATTAAGAGCCGATTGAAAGGTAAGAACAGCTGTTGTGTGTGTGTGTGTGTGTGTCTCGCTGTTAAGGGGGTAAAAAAAAGTGGCATTTGGCTCTGCTGGCTCCTCAAAGTGCTACTCTGGACGTTACTGATTCTGTTCCACGGCCTGCCAACGCCAACCGTTTGAAGCTGAAAACGCCTCGCGCTGGCTCTGCTGCTAACTGCACAGTCTGGCTGCTTGAAATGATTGTCGCTGCAGCTGGCTGCTAAATTTGTCGTTCCAGCCGCCGACACCAACCTGAAACGGAGAGCAGCTAGAAAAGCAGAGAGAGTGAGAAACAGAGTGAGAGAGTGAGAATGGCACAGGCTGGAAGAAAGCACATCCAGCTGCCTAAAAGAGTAGCTGAAGGGGGCTCCCTCCCTCTCTCTCTTTAAGGCACACTTTCCGCCTCACACACACTCACACACACTCCCATACACACATCCTTGCGCTCGCCACCCGCTTTAGTCTGCAGCCGCAGCACAAAAGGGATATGCAGGGGGAGGGAGAGGGGGAAAAAAAAAAAAAAACAAAACAAAAGAAAAAAAAAACTACAGGAATACGCTTGGTAAGCAAAATAAAAGGGAATAAAATACCTGCTCCACCATCTTGCTCCCTTTTTCCTCCATAAACTAAGCAGCTGCCTCAGTCCCGAGCCCTGCAGCATCGGCCCAAAGCAAGCATCAATTATGGATGAGGGTGTGTGTGTGTGTGTGTGTGTGTGTAGTGGGAGCGAGTGTGTGTGAATGTGTGTGTGTGTGTGTGAGGGAGAGAGTGAGTGAGCGAGAGAGTGAGTGTGAGTAGGAGGGAACGGGAGGGGTGGAGAAGGAGGAGGGAGCAAATGCAAGCAAAAGCTATACTCCCATTTTTTTCGTTTTTAACTCTTCCTCACAAACTCCTTCTCTCTCTTTCTCTCTCTCTCTCTCTCATCTTCAGGGATGAGTCCAGTTCTCATCTTGGTGAAGACGACCAATGAGTCAGCTGGTCAGCTGTCACACGTCCAGAAGGTCTGGTGTCCTGGCGTGGGGTGCAATGTTGTAAGATGCCAGACCACCTTCGGTCTTCATTCCATACACTTTGAGCCCAACGTTACATAAGGTGGTCCTACCATCTCTGAACACACACTCCGTCCAACAGGACGACGCTCGTCCTCACACTGCTGTCGTTTCAAGATCTAGTCTTGAAGACACAGATACTATGCCGTGGTCCGTCTCATCTCCAGACCTGTCCCTGATTGAAAATTTGTGGATGCTATTGGACGCTCTATCAACACTCCACCCCTACCACACCATCTGCAGAACTGAGTGAGAACATTCAAGCTGCATGGGAGGGACCATCACAGGACACCATTAGGAACCTCTACAACTCCATGCAGAGACGTCTGGCATGTTGTTCTAGTCTCTGAAATGTCTGATGACCTCCGCGTGTCAACAACATGCAGTGGCTTTTCTAAATGGCTCCCTTGGCATGAGAAAGTGTGTGTGTGTGTGTGGTACCCTGTGATCAACCTGCACCCTGTCCAGGGGGTGTTCATGCTTTGAAGCCAAAGACTCGGGGTACGTTCTGACTGTCCGCAACTCTGACCAGAAAGAAGCAGATAAGAAGATGAGCCACGAGCCATTTACCCACACCAGCGGTTCCCAAATGTCCTAATACATATTAAGGAAGTTCATCAAGCAAGTGATTCATCAACCAGATTCAAACACTGAGAGCTGCACGGAGAAGCATGGAGGCAAAGCCTCCAACCACTGTAAGGACAGCAGTGTGTGAAGAACGTGTGAGAAGTAGGTTCCAAAGACACGCTGAAGCCGCGCGAGGTCATCGCGAGCTTAAGAAGACCTACAGGACACTCAAACACACTCTTACTACTTCGTTTTTAGGAGGATCAGCGATTCAACAATAAGAGATCAGGTGATAATATGAAGGAAATCCCGATTTCATCCAGTGGATCAGGAACAGGGCTGATCCAGGCATGTTTCGAGTTGGGAATCAGCGATTTAAAGCTTAATGCGGTTCCAAAATTCTGTTTTTCGTGATTCACGGGTGGATCTCGTGTTGAACTCATTTTATGCTTCTTTTCTTCCACACCAAGTCTCTTTGGCTCTCGGATCTTCTCTCTTTTTCTCCGCTCCTCTCGCTCCCCCTTAATTCGTATGTGTTCTTCAGAGCCGTATGGAAATCCTGAGAGTTAGCGAGGATTTTAGAACCCTGCAGGAGTGTGTTGCGTGGAGAAAGATAATTACGGACTAAAAAAAAAAATCTACAGCTCCCCGTCCTCCTCCCTTTGCCATGCTGTTAAGTTTAACCCCTTCTTACCAAAGGCAACATTGTTCGGTATCCAGTGAGGCCTCTGCCGCGTGTCGTTAATCCACGTGCTCTAGGTATTTTTGGTTACATATCAGAACCAATTCGACAACAGCTTGGAGAATTATTAAAAGAGAACGGTATGAGTGGAAAGGGTAGGAACGTTACTTTTGAATACAGAAACAGCTGCTTTCCACATTCCGCGAGACCAGGAGGACCGAGAAGGCTTTCATCTAAATACCGGTAAAAGCTTTCCTTATGTTCTCCACCCGCGTCCAGAAAACTCAGCAGTTCTTAACCACAGACGGGTTACTCAGAACAAGCTGCCAATCGAAACCTGGCTGTCCGTGTGGGAAGACTGATCACCTGTGATATTCGAGCCATCCTGGTTGATTTAGTAAAGCCATAAAGCACGCGGTCTGGTCGTAGATCAAACGCTGCCATTGCTGTTGCGTGGAGACAGTCGTTTTCCAGTACTGTGCTGGAAGTGCATTACGTCGAACGCAGTAATGGAGTGAGTTGACTTGACTCGCGCGTGTCCATCATTTCTGTTTATTATATGTCTTTCAGTTGATGTGAACAGTCTTCATATATTATATTTCGCTCATGTGGAACTGATGCATACATTAACGTCAAGTCAATTCATTACATCACTTTTTAGTTTGAGGGTCAGATATATATATATATATATATATATATATATATATATATATATATATATATATATATATACGTTTAGTACTTTCCTGACCATCATTGCTGGCCCTGACGTGGAACAGAGTGGTTACAGGGATCACGTTCTCAAAATGTATCGAGGGACTTTCTCTCCTTCTGTCATTTTATTGGACAGGCATAAAAAGGCTCATAATTTAAATGAGAAGACATTAATTTCTGCAATGAAATTCAACATCTGGCTAATCTCTGAGCTTGATGTCAATCCAGCGTTGTTTTCTGAAGAATTACTTCGGATTTCTGACCCAAAACGCTACATAATATCTGTACAAACGATATATGTTCAACCAAAATTCCATGTATATCTCACATTAACGGTGCTTTCACACCTATCTTGTTTGGTCTGGACGTTCGGACCTTCCACAGCCAATCCTACATAGGGTTCAGACCCTACAGAGGTGGTTTCAGTTCACACCATCTCCGACATTTCCTGGTTTTGAGTCGGTTTTGAGTCAAACCAAACGACGAAAGGTGGAAGAACCAGTGTTGTGCTGATACACTGGGCACCCGTCATGTGGAGTATGGGTCCAAAAGATGACCCTTGAAATTCCTGTACGGACCCTTATCGGGGGATGGAAAGGCAAGTCAGAACGAGCATCACCGTCGAGAATGAACTGAAATCAGGCGCACAGCCCTCTGCAAACCAATCGGTGTCAAGTATAGAGCAATGCAGCCCATGTGGGTTTTGACAACGGGTCATTAAATGGCACTAAACTGCAGCGTCCAACCTAAAAGAAGCAGGACAAATCTATAAAATTTGACCCAAAACATCCACTGGTAGACCATTCCGTATCGCTGAGAACTGGAACGAACTGGCTTGTGATCAGCCAATTAAAAAACATGCTGCTGTCATTTGACTAAAGTATGCTTGCATCTGTTTACTCTCTCTCTTCGTGCATGCTCATCAGTAGCCGCTCAGGCTGTACCGGGACAGCCGAGAGTTTCAGAGAAAGAGGTTTTAGCACTTCAGAGAGAGGGAGAGATTTGGAGATTAGGTAGAGAGGTGAAAAGAAGGAAGGCACAATGTCCTTATGCTCGCTCTCTCTCTCTCGTTTGCACAGCGAAATCCCGGGCCAAGTCTGGACAGAAAAGCGGCCCCCGCTGGCTCCGGCCCTTTCTCTCCTATAGCTTGAATGTTCGATCGACCTTCACCTAAGTCTTCTCCTCTCGCTCTCTGCAGGCTCAAAGTGTGTGTGTGTGTGTATATGTGTGTATATATGTGTGTGTGAAAGAGGACCGCCGGGCTGCCCCTCACTCTAGACACTGAGCTGGCTCCTGTCCAGGCCCACAGGGTGCCACTTCGCTCGCTCTTGCTCTGCGGCTTTAGAGGGCAAATCGCTCCCCCATCACCTCCTGGTGACATGGGCGGACAGCGGGGCCACCTCCACTCCACCAGCCCTGGGCCCCACACACATTCATTATTTCAGCCTGCGTGCCACACGTGCCAACCCCCCCCCATGACTTCACTCCACTGCGACGTAACGATTCTCGATCCAGATCACGCTAACAAACAAGGGCTGTGGAGTGGGCCAGGAGAGTCATTTTAATGGAAAAATCTAATCTTTACTTCCTCGCTTTAAAACGATACGACTGCCATCGTTCCACATCCTTTCATTCCATAGGTCACTTCTGTATCTGCACAAAAGCAGCTGGCCATGAGGGGGCGCTCAAAGCATGATCTGTATTTACTGCAGTGGTGTAAATGTGAATTAAACTTCCCAACTGTAGGGGGAGCCCAGGAGCAAGAAAAGAACATTTTATCCTTTAATGTTGCTTTAACCCTTTGAGACCTCACAATACACAGTTGTGTGTCTTTTTTTTGTAATAACACAGTAATTACATGAGTTAGTCACATGGCATATGATGATATCTTTATAGAAGGCCTTTGGATTCTTAAATATGTAATTACTTGATGTGTCCATACTATCAGAAGTTTAATATCTTGATGAAAGTCATGAAGTTCTTATCAAAAATTGCCAAACCATTTTTTTTACTTATTTTTGAATGTGGACACTTCACATTCAAGATTTAGGGCTAGATGTCTGAAGAAAAAAAGTTGCAGATTGGAGTGTATAAGTTGAACATCAAAAAATATTTATTTTTGTGACATTGTGTAATATGGCTTATTACTGTGAAAAAATGTATTAAAAAATTCAGACGGTCTTAATTTTTTGGAAGATTTTGCCTCTTTCTGGATCCATGCCAGTCTCTAAAACTGCTTGTCACTGAAGCCCAAAACTTGAAATTATTTGTTCAGGGCTAACTTGACCAACATCTCAGGTAATAAAAAACTGCTTTATTATATTGGATTTTAAAAACAGGAGCTTCTAAAAACATTTAAATTTCATAAAAATACGATATTCCACAATGAATTACTCGCAGAAGCTTCACTACACCACAGGATAATTACTAGTATAAGAAAGAGCAGGTTCTGCACTTTCTAATCATATGTGATTTGTGCCGGCGTGTCAAGGAATTCCTGACATATAAAGCTGAGAGCACAAGCTGTGTGTGGTTTCTAACACTGTGTAACAAACTGTTATCTACAAACATGGACATGTAAAGGAAAATCCCAAAATCCCTGGGTAGATTGGGAATTTCGAAAACTGGGACACTAACTGATGCGAACTGTTAACGGTTACTGTTAACATAGAAACATAGAAACAAACTATCGCTGTATCTGTTTATAACATTAAAAACTGTAAAACATGGTGGTGTGTGTATCGGTCCACATGACCGACAAATATACTAGGTATATCGCTCGACTTTGCCATGATCTCACTACTATTTCCAGGCAGAGGTGGACCAATTAGTGGCCGATACAGCTCGATACAACTGATGGAGGGTTGGGCTGGATGCCGTTACCATCCATCCATCCATCCATCCATCCATCCATCCATTTTCTGAACCGCTTATTCCTGAAAAGGGTCACGGGTGAGCCGGTGCCCAGCCGGCAACTCTGAGCGCAAGGGCGGGAAACAACCCTAGACAGGGCGCTAATCCATCGTAGGGCTCACACACACACACACACACACACACACACACTAAGGGCCACTTTAGAGTCACCAATTCACCTACCATGCATGTCTTTGGACTGTGGGGGAAACCGGAGTACCCGGAGGAAACCCACACGAACACGGGGAGAACATGCAAACTCCACACAGAAACTTCCCAGGTCGCCCCACCCGGGGACCGAACCCAGGTCCTTCTCGCTGTGAGGCAACAGCGCTAGGATGCCGTTACCTTTCCAGACAAACAATGTAACATCATCATGCACTACGATACGATGAACTACTTTTTAGGAACCAACAACGAAAATACTAACAACTTCACGTTGGACGTGATTCCTTCACCTTTCGCACTGTTGGTGCTGTACTGTTGGCCGTGGTTCAACGTGGTGTGCACTGTTTGCTGTTTTGAGCTGTTAGTGGTGTTTCCTAGTGCTGCTGTGTTCTAATTCTCACTGTACAGGGCTCACGGAGTGACGGACTCTGGAGAGGGGAATCCGGTTAGTGGTGTTAAAAGTCTTCTCTCTGCTTCCCCCTCGAGGAATGTTCGTTTGACACATTCTACAGATGCCAGTTCGGGTCCGATACAGTCAGAAATGACCAGACTGATGAACACAGCGCATAGTGTAGAACAACACTGGCTCTAAGGGGCTTCTGCAGCCATATGTAGATCTTCTAGTGGATGAACAAGAAACTCATGATCATAATCACATATTCTGGCTGAAGACCAGCTCCTACTGATAGATATTTGATCGAATATTCCATACATTCTTCCAAGATGCGAAGAACTCACCGGGAACCCTGACTCTACTACTGAGGGCGGTGATGCAGCCTCCAGATGAGCTGCACACGTTGTGGACGTTGATATGCAGGCTGACACTGTGGCCCTCAGGGGTGGGACTCTCTTACTATTCAATCAACTTTAGAATCGGGGTGCGCAGATGCGATTATAGAATGATTTGATTTCTATAATCCATAGCCTGCAGGTTTTTCTATCAAGCGGCATTCGCTTAGTTGAATCTGAAAGCGGCTTACGCGCAGAACGCTCGTTAGATCTTTCGTTGTCTGCAGAGGTCCGTGCCTCGGCCCACCTTTCAGAAACGCACGGCGCAGTTCAGGCTGAGATACAAACGGTTCTTCCAGCGTTGAGAGCCGAGAACCCGGCATCAGCTCCCTCTCGCTACATCTCGCAGTAAACAAATTAATAATGCAGGAGGTTTGTAGCGCGTCGGTGTGAACTATTTTGAATGTAACCCATTTCCCAGCAGGGGGGGCTACCTTTCAAAAGACGCAAGCCTGAACAAGCCAGGTCCAAGCAAACTCCGCTCTGATGTATCCGTGCGTTTTATCATTTGACCCATTGATGGCAAAGCTGCTTTCCTCGCGTAAGAAAAGAGAGAGCAGCAGGAGAGGGAGCGAGAGAAAGGGCGCATGTGGGACCGAAGGTGTTCATGGGTGTAGGCATGTACGTACGTATATGTATTTGCGTCCCTTTCGTGTCTCTTTCCTCTCATCTTCCGAATCTCTCCCTCTCTTAATCTCTCCCCCAACCCCTCATCCCTGCCTCTCTCTCACTCTCTCACCCCCTCCTTCCCTCTATCTCTGTTTCTCTCCGCCTCTACGCCCGTGCGGGGCGAGGCGCTCTCCGTGCAAATGAAGACGTAAAGTGGAATCAGTTCATCAATCACGCCCACATGGGGATAGCGCAGAGCGGGAAGAGGATTAGCTGTGTCCTCTCCGGACCCCACGCAGGTCTCCCTCCTGTCACACACCGTCTTTAATTAAACATCTTAAAGCGCGCCACCAGCCCTCGCAGCCAACGTGCGACGCGCCTCCTCCTGCGTCACGTGACCGTCACTTTCTGTGGCCCTGGTTGCGGGATCGCGTCAGATTAGGATGGAGACCCTTTCTTCATTTCCTTCCTTTCTTTCTTACAACTTCGTGCTAGGACTTGTGACAGAAGGGACATGGTTATTATGTCTGATCTGATATATTTTGGTAGCTGACGGAACGGAAAACGCAATCGTTATTATCGCTTCTTTTATGTTCCACAGCACCCCCTGCTGGTTAAATGTAAATTTGAATTAGACTGTAATACCGTCCGAGATCCCCAACAGTAAATTATAAACAAATACTTAAGTTGTTAAATATGGATTTAGACACGGATACGGATGGAGACTCGTGTCCATACTGTGCACGAAATTTGTCCATATTTTTAGGCATTCTTTGAAAGGATATACAGGATACAGACGGAAAGGATCGGACACCACTGGAGACCATGGAGACAGTGCGGTCAACAGTTCCAGCAAAACAGCCACAGCGATTCGGACACAACAAAAAGAGACTTAACTTTAATGGCCTCACAGATCAGATCTGTAGTCCTTTGTGGATTTCTAGAGTCTTTCCAAGAATTAAACGAACTTTTTTTCAGTTTACTATTGGAATCTTCATAATTAGGGATTGTTTTTGCTCCAAATTTTGTGCAAATTAAGCTTATCAATCCATACATCAACGTAAGAACTGCAGTGTGACTAAGTGTCCACCTGAATATACAGAATTAAATCAATAAATCAACTGAACGCGCTCCTATCTGTGATAAAGGAATATTATAATCAACGTGTTTCTCCCACAACATTCAGCTGAAATGGCCTTTAAATGCTCAGTCTTGCTCTGAAAGCCAGTCCCAGGTCATATTTTATCAGCCAGCATCGGCCTCCATTTGATTTTCAGGTCAAGCGGTTCGAGGCAGAGTGGCTGGAGGCCGACGTGGCCCGGCTGCGACTTGCCAAAGCGGTGAAGTGCATCCCCGAGCAGTTTAATTAGAATTAAGGGCTGATCTGGATTAAGTGGCGCGCTGCGACAGACGCAAATCCTGTCAAGTCGATACCAATAACAGAAGAAATCTCAGTAGGATCACAAAGGAGAGCGGCGCGGTCGCCGAACACGAGGCCCGGCTCCGAGGCACTTCTCCCCAAACAAAAACACTCATCTGCTATTCCGGCCATGCCTCCCCCCGTCTCCGTAAAGTCGCAGCAGCTCGGGCCTCTGGTGGATACTCACACACAATTAAGCACCTGCCCGTCATTCAGCAAGCCCTGCCGGCGGCGCTGACATTTCAATACTTTCCAGCCCCAGAAGAAATGCTCTTCCAGCAGTCCGTGCTTGAGAAGCTGGCCCTTTCCTCGAGGCTGCCACATTGAGGTGTGCCGTAAAGGCTGCGAGGGCCGCTTCTATATATCGTCTTAAAACGCGACGCGACAGGAGTCCCAGCAAACACCGTGGTGTAAATATTGTGTTTACCCTTTTTAGAGTTCAAATATACAATTTCTCCACTGGCTCTCAGCCAAGCAAACGCTTTTGTTCCAGACTGGGGGGAAAAGCTGCAAACTGCTCGTCTGCCCGACCGCACACAGTTCCGCGCCGCGGCGGCCGCTTTGGAACCGGAGAATACCAATTTGAGGTGCGGTTTCACCGAGCCTGGGCCTTTCCTTTGGTCTAATGATGTTACAAAGACGCAAAAAATAGCATCTCAAGCACAGGCTTTCACGAGACTCTGTAGTGTGGGCGTATTTTGAGCACGGAAAGCAATGCAATCACAACCAAGTTCCTATTTCAAACGTTGCTGGCTGAACTCCTCTGGCTTGTCTGCTGGGATTTTTGAGACTATGCACAGCTTGTGCTGTATGGAGAGGCAGTAATGATGTCTCCAAGCCTGGGCCACACAGGCTCCTCCGCCTCATTATCTCAGACGCAGTCCACTGGACAGGCCCAAGCAGAGAAAAACCAGCAGACTGGTCATCACGGCACCCCCCACCACTCCAGCCCCCACCTTCCCATCAGCCTTTCCATGCGAGCGCGCTCAGATGAGGCACAGATACTGTATGTCCGGTCATCTTTATCTTTACATTGGATTTCTGCTGATGCCTTTTTTCCTCCCTTTCCGTCTCATCTGACTCCACCAGACATATGCGCTGACAAATGTGCTGAACACTGCACCTCTAAGGGCAGTATAGCCTAAGGGGCAAACCTAGGCCTGCGTTGTATATTTAATTTTATTTCGTTGTTTGTTTAACAGAGGGAGGACACACTAATCAACAGCACTATTTTAAAACGTCCATCTAAATGTCATCTGCTTTCCCTGGGCAGTGGTTCCTACTCATGCAGGGACAATGCCTGGGCCTTTAATATATGTCCCCCAGTGAACGTCCTCTGTAGGAGAGGGCTATGAACAGAGTCTCACAATGTTTTGCATCCAAATAATAATAATAATAATAATAATAATAATAATAATAATAATAATAATAAATTCACATAAAAATAAACTTAATGAATGAATCAATCAGCGGCTTATCAACGGCAACCACGTTACAAGTACATTAGGGTGCTTACGTTGTTTTTACATTACAAAACAATGTTACTACATGCTGTCTAAGACAACGTGTGCATTACAGGAGCAGCTGTGGCCTGGTGGCTGGGGAACCGGCCTTGTGACGGGAAGGCCGCCGGTTTGAATCCCTGAAGTGCCCTTGAGCAAGGCACTGAACTGAGCTGAGGATAGGGATGCCCACCGCTCCGGGCACATGTGCTCACTGCCCCCTGGTGCATGAATTCAATAGTGTGATCGAATATCCAGATTGAGTATCCAATTCCTCAGTGCATGCATGCACGAACCAGCAGGGACTCATCTTAATCCGATTATTGCCTGAATCATGTAAACCCTGAGTTTTGGCGTGCAAACTAATTGATGCCATTACGCACTAGATATCGGATTACTCGGAGCGTGTAAACCCACTCTGCGCTTTTGTGTCCTAAATCCATAAGCGGACCCTCATAAGTATCGAGCCTCTCCAAAAGCACAAGGAGTTTAAATCATATGTTCAGACAAGAGTGTTTTGTAAAACAGGTGCATCGGCTTATGTTGTTCCCTAATATCCCGGGGGGATATCCTAGGCCCGTGAAGCAGCGAGCGAGCGCGAACGAAACTGTTGACTAATGTTGTCTAAGTACTGTACGCAACTGCAGACAGCCAAACGTCTAAATTAACTGCGTATACGTGTACAACCTTAATGTGCATTTAAGTGCAGCGCTGCAGAGCACTAGCTTTTAGAGTGTCGGCTTAGGAGTCTTTCATCGGAAGCCGGGTGTATTATGGCATTACTATGCATTACTGTTAAGTAAACAAATCACTTTGTTCAGAAGAACCGAGTGTTACCGTCTTGCAAAAGAGCTGTCAGAGACGAGAAGACACACGTTTGAATATCTAATGATCCAATATCGAGTCCGACTATGTACACTCGGAAGGACTGAGCAGGCTGGACCCTGCAGGGGCAGCTTTAAAGGTGTTCTTTGGCCATTGGATGCCAAAACAAATGCTTCGTGCTCAGCCACACTTTGCGGAACAGAGAGAAAGTAGCCTCGGGTCCCCCGTGATCCACATTACATTCGCATCATTTCCCCCCATTATGATCAGGACCGTGTCATATTTCTTGAGACCTTCAGAACTCTGGACATCAGAACGCGCATTTTCTCATTACATTTGATCGATCTCCGCATCTCTGCCCTGAACACCACGCCAAGAACCCACCGGCGAGCCCGGCACCTTCACTCGGCACCGTAGCTGACGCTGAGAAAAAGAAGCAGCTGGTGTGTGTACAGGAGGGTTATGTGGATGACATCATGCGCCGAAGAAAGTAAATATGCATGTGGGAAAAGAGAGGGCGAGAGAGAGAGGGAGGGAATTAGACGGCAGAGCGGTGTCCTCTCCGCAGCTGTTCTGTTCCCGCCAGCTCTCTTCTGATGCACATCAATCTTGACCGCCGTGTTCCAGGCCAGCCTTCCCTCCTCGAGTGGAGCGCATATACATTTCTGGAGCGCGGGCCCACAGCCTTTCCCCCACCACTGCACTGGAACAAATCTGCTTTCTATTCCAGGCTGCAAATCTCATGTTCTAGTGTGGCCCAACTTGGAGGAACTCAGTCGGCTGTGTCCACTCTGCATGCTCTCTCCCTTTCCCTTTCTTCGTCCTCTCATCCCTCCATCACCCCCAGATCCATTCTGCTCTCGGTGGGCCTCTAGATCCTGCAGGGCTGGCTGGCACGCTGCGGCAGGAGAAGCCTGGCTCAGCAGGCTGGCTAAACATTGACAGTGCTGCTAATAAAGCAAGGTCATTAGTCAGCCGTGTTTTGGGTTAATTTACTAATCAGCCAGGCAGGGTCGACACCCGGATGCCTGCTTGGCTCGTGCCGAGGAACGAGCGTGACGCCGTCTTCTGAATATGAAAGGCAACAAAAGACACACATCTGTAATTAGAGATGGTTTGATGCAATTCGGCGTACCGAGATCAGAGCTGATCCAGGCGTCATTTAAGCCTGATCTAGTTCTCATCAGTTCTCCCTGTGTTCTTAAAGCCTCATTAACAAACACCAGTGTTTGTGTTCTCAGAAGGCAACAGAACCATTAATAATCTGTGGTGTTGATTGAGAAAAAACTACCCGCAGAGACGCTGCACACCTTAACATTGCAGTCTTAACATTTTCCGAGTGAACAGCAAAGCACTATTGTAAGTCGTTATGGATAAGGGTGTCAGATACATGCCATACTGTCTTCACATTATGGACACTCCCATTTTCCTAGCTCCCCTTGTGGTGCACAGCTCTGGAAGATCGATGTTCGCCGTCTGTAATGTTAGGCTGCTTTCTCTGCTGTTAAACATGGTGGTGGTTGGCTACTCAACTCTTATCAGAGTGCACACTTTAGAAAATCAAATCACAGCTCATTCACCACCGTTACGAGATTTTTTTTTAAGCAAGAACAAATATCAGGTCAGAATGTTAATCACCACACACACACACACACACACACACACACACACACACACACACACACACACACACACACACACACACACACGCACGCACGCACACACACGCATCCAACTGATTTCACTGAGAGCATTTTAAAGGAACAGGAAGTCCGTTAGTCTGGATTCTAAGATATTTAACCCTATAAAATTGTATTTTTTAAAGACGACTGACTAAACAAATCAGTCCAGAATGTTGTTAAATAAATGTTAAATAAACAGCTACTAAAAACAAACTGATTTTACCCCAGTAATAGTTTGCATGCCATATTTTAAAAATAAACTGTTACAATACGATATGATACTCAGTATTAACACTTTAAGTCATAAACAACAAACATTTGCCAGAAAATGATTAAACAAATTTACCGTATTTTCTGGACTATAAGCTGCTACTTTTTTCCACTCTTTAAACCACGTGGCTTATAATGAGGTTCAGCTTTTTCTTCTTATATATGTTAATTTCCATGTTCTTTTTTTTTTAATTTGCGGGTGCGGCTTATATTCCGGTGCGCCTTATAGTCCGGAAAATACGGTAATTTGTCGAAACTAAAGTGATTATTTGACCTTATTACTGTTATTATATTATTAAACCCTTTCTAATATGACTTATTTTGGATCACATTTGGAACATCAGGAGCTTTTATTTTCAACCAACAGCAACATACTGAACACAGTGTAACTTTGACCTTACATACCTTTAAAAACGACAGGCCGAATTCTGGGTAGGCTTCAGAGCCACCTTGACCCTGACCAGGAGGGAGCAGATAGGATGATGGATGCAGTTGTTTAATTATCAGACAGAGGTTTCAAAACTCAAGCATGTTTTAAATGTAATACACCAGGCTTTAATGCTTGAGGATCGGATCGGATCGGATCGGTGGGGGCAAAATAACACTCTGTAATTATTTGCTGTGGCTTTCATGTGGCTGAAGTGGGCAGTAACAGGGAGACCAGCCATATGGAGCCAGCCTGGAACCTGTCAGGCTCACTTAATAGATTTTATCACACCGTAGTGAGGCAGACAGGTTCAAGAGGAATAAAAAAATCCTGCTCGCTAACGTCCTCGGGCAAGGCTTGATGCGGGGAGCGTGTTGCTCCCCGAGCTACCTTTTTTCAACTCCTCCATCTCTCTCATGCTCTCCGTCTTCCTTCTATTCTTCCCTCACTCCTCCCTCTGAAGCCCCTCATTAGGGGAGCTGTAGACTCCTTTGTCACATTTGGGGCACGACAGCGTGAAAGAGATGGGGGCAGAATGGAGGGAGTGCTCAGCGAATTTATCCCGCTCAAGGCCAGCACGCGCAGGGCTCAAAGAGCCGCAGCTTACGTAACAGAAAGCCTCTTTAGATGCCGAGACCGAGGCTCACACATGGGAACGCGCCGACACACACATGCGCAGGAACCCAGCACCAAGTACAACAAAAAGCATGCCAGCGGTGCCGGCCTGCGCCGAGGTTATCTAAGCGAGCCTCTGACACCTTAATTACAACTTCGTACTGCAGCGATTTGCTTCTTTTTTAGCTGCGTGTGAATAATTCCATTAGCAGATCACAGGCAAACGGACGTTCCTTCAGGAGGCTCCCCACTGATGACTTGTTTACGGTGCAGATGTGCACAGCTGTTCCTTTTTTTAGGTCTGTGTGTAGATAGAGGGAGCGGTACATGTTAACATATTAAAGATGGGGGGGGGGGGGCACCAATGCACACGTCTGAGTCATCATCACCACCACCCAGCCCTCCACACTGGAGCAAGAGCAGGAGGAGACAATTGCACACAATGAACGACACGCTCACCTCTTAACAAACACACACACACACACACACACACACACACACACACACACAAGCACACACACGCACAGCTATTAAAAGAGTTCCCTCTGATTAGCTCAAGCAATCAGACCACAAGGCCAACTCTCCACCAGCCAGGATGTCAGAGCTCTTTTTTTGTAAAGCTAGTGTGTGTGTGTGTGTGTGTGTGTGTGTGTGGCTGCATGTGCTTGAGAGTGTGTGTATGCATGCTCATTGCAAGTAAATAAGAAATGCATATTGTTGCTGTCAGAACAAAATCCTTGTATGTCTTCTTGGCACAAGAGGGTGAAAAAGTGCTTCCCTCACTGCCCTATTAAAAAGGCTCTGAGGCTACTTTTGGGTAGTGTGTCTCTTAGAGATCGTTGACCGATAGATGTGAAGTGGAGTGGAGAGTTCGAGAAGCAGGATGGTCATTTCAACAAATTGCCCTCAATCAAGTGTGCACTTTGCAGTGGTGTCGTCAACAACGAACCTGGACTGGTGACCTCCTCATCCCTGTGCAACTGGGTCCTGGATTTACAGCCACACCATCATCCTGAGGACTGGACCTTCCAGGCCTTTGAACATCGACTGCAGAGCTTACTTCAAGAACAATCTTGGTGAAGTTTGCATGCGACACAGTGGAGGCTTGGAGTGCACCTGAGCGACACGCTCACCTGGTGTACCAACGCCACACAGCTGTGGTGAGGAAAGCCCACCAGCGGTTGTATTTTCTGAGGAAGCTGAAGAGGGCAGGCCTGGGCACGGACCTTCTCAGGTCATTTTACACCTGTGTGGTGCAGAGGGTCCTGACCATGTGCCTCACTGTGTGGTAGCTGGTTGCACTGTAGCAGAGATGGAGATGTGGCAGAGAGCAGGAAAGTCTGCACAGAGGACCATCAGGTGCAGCTTACCACCTATCAGTGACATTTACACCACCAGACACAAGCTGAGAGCCACCTGCATCCTCCGTGACCCCATCCACCCTGCACACAGACTTCGCATCCCACTTCCCTCTGGAAGGAGGCTGCGCTGCATCCAGGCTAAAACATCGGATGAGAATTAAACTGCTCCACCCCACACACACTCAGACTTGACTGAACACCCCACCCATAATGACTACGCACTTTGATGTATACGCAGTTTGACCAGAGTAGGAGGTTCCTCCCAAGGTTTCTTCCTCCAGCTCTGAGGGAGCTTTTCCGATCTCAGGAGCCACTGCATGTGATAGTCGGTCACCCCACGTACAGCTCAGCGATACGTGCAGCACCTCCTACAGTCAGGTGTTGCTGAACATGGCGGTGACTTCACTCTTTGATGATATGGATTGTCTAACATTCTTGCTGCACACAGGATACAAGGAGTCCAAACCCAGTCATTGGTAATACAGGCCTACTAGTAACACCTTCCTCACACTATACCCTTATAAACATACTAGTGCATGTACAGTCACATGACCCAACTCCATCGAGTCTACCACACGGAAGAAGCAGGAGCCAACCCAACAGCTCGAGCAGCTGGTAGAAAAGGAAAACGCCGTGTCCTTCGGTCATTAAAACGATTGCTCGTTATACTTTCAAGCACCTTTATTTTACAGACAGTACAAACTCATCTTGCAGTGTTCATTCATCAGCTTATTTCGATCCACTGAATTAGATCGGGACATCCCTGGAGAATTCCCTGATACACAGGAAAGTGTGATATAATCTTTGCTATAATTTATCCCAATAACAACAACAACAACGTATCACCCTTTTACCCTCCCTGTTTCTGTTGAAAACACACGGCGATGTGTGTTAGGGGTGTGACGTGTATTAGAGCCACGGGCCCAGCACTTCAGGAGATACAGCGCAGACAACCAGAGCCAGACTAAACGACGTGATTTCAAGGTTAAACATGATGTGTGATTAATGTTCTTTCAGCACATTCTTTTCAGGCAGAAAAAGAAAGAGAGAGAGAGGCAGAGAGAGAGAGAGAGAGAGAGAGGGGCAAAGCACAGGGTGGTGGTGGTGGTGGTGGTGGTAGAGATGGTGGTGGGGGTTGGAAACGAATGTTCTGGAGCCAGTGTGCCGGTGTCGATGCATGACAGCCCGGTGGAGAGCCACCTCGCCACTTTGTTTCAGCTGTGTAAATAATGCCTGTAATTAACATCACCTGTACCTGACAAGTGTTGGAGGGCGGCAGCAGCGGAGATGCGGCGGCCTGATGAGCGCTTTGTGTTCAGACCACCGCCGCAGTCGCGTTCGCAGCTGTGACAGCAGCCATATTGCGAGAGCTGTACGTGCGAGAGCGCCAAGCCATCACCACAAGTCTTTAGTAAAGCGCGAGCCGAGTGTGTGAGCAAACTGGCTTAAGGTTTGCTTGAATAGCACCTCATTAAAACATTCGACGTTGATTTGACGTTAGAACGGCGCCGGGCTGTAACGTTGGACAGATAAACGTTGGATATGACGAATTTGGTTTGAAGTCGCATATCTGTGAAAAATCAACATTAGACTGACGTTGAAATTTGGTTATTTAACACCATGATGACATACTTAAACATGACGTTGGCATTTGTGATTAGGAAGATGATTACTTCGGACAGACGTTAATGAGGTTCTGCAACCAGTGGTTCTACCTTTTCTGAACACACACTCCGGTGCTCTATTCCAACAGGACGACGCTCGTCCACACACTGCTGCCGTCTCAAGATCTCTTCTTGAAGACACAGATACTACGCCGTGGTCGGTCCCATCTCCAGACCTGTCCCTGATTGGAAATGTGTGGGATGCTATTGGACGCTCTATCAACACTCCACCCCTACCACACCATCTGCAGAACTGAGGGAGAACATTCAAGCCGCATGGGATGGATCATCACAGGACACCATTAGGAACCTCTACACCTCCATGAAGAGACGTCTGGCACGCACTTCTGCATGTGTAGATCAATAAATATTGGTCATATCAGTTTACATATATAATCAGTTATTGATCCTGATCGGCTTTATCTGACTTCCCAACAGCACTGCAATCCCACACGTCCTTCGGAGTATTTTTTTACTGCCCTGATCCTTCTGGTAAGGATAATACTTTTTTAGCAGCGCCCATGAATAGCTCAGCCAAAATTCTACGCACAAGGAAGTGAGACAGAAACCTAAATCCAGCCAGCCAGACAGCAGACAGACAGAGAGCGAGAAAGAGGGAGAGAGAGGGTGACGTAGAGACAGACAGACTGTCAGCTTGGAACAAAGGCTGAGATTCTGAGGCAGATGTTGCGGGGTCTCTGATGGTCGTGTCGTGGCAGATGTTACGAAGCGGAGCTGGGAGAGGTATGACCAGGCGTAATGATTTCTGGACCGAGCGCGCAGGTACACTAAGAGCAGAACTAATCAACCACAGATGGACACACACAGCAAGCCGCTGGAGCAGGCCAGGACACAGATGTGTGTGCCAGTCTCACAAAAAAAAAAAAGAAAAAAATGCCAGCCTTCCGGGAGGCCCCTGCCACCCAGACCCATCGCCAATCAATTATTTTAATCACAACAGTTACGAACCTCGACGCCGTGCTCTGGGAGAATCAGACTTATTCAGACGACATGTCTATCAGCACAAAGCTCGAGGACGCTCAAAACTGGGTTCGGTAGCCAGATTCCCTTCTGAACATCTCAGAGTGAACGTGATTGGCTGATTAAATAAAGGACGTCTTATGGTCTCACTCAGTTTACCAACATGAGCATTAAAACTCTTGTAGTTGATTTTCTTCTTTCCTTGAAATCAATCAGTCCCGAGGTTTATTAAAGAGCAGAATGAAGAGTCGGCATCACATGCGCCTGTGCACATTTCTCCACCAGTGAGTTTGGAGGACTGGCATCTGTCATAATTATGCTCACTTTTAAGACAAGCCTCGCAGTCTAACAAGATACATCCCATTATTGCCAGATGTTCTAAAATTACCATTATAAATGTTTACTCTGTGTATTAACCGAAGCCATTAATTTCAACTTGCAACATAAAAATACTCAAAAAAACCCCAAAACATTAATATCAGCTGCTGTAATAGTTGTGTGATTCATTTTAGCCAAGGATGCAACATCTCCGAAATATGGCCCATCTGTTTTAGTTCCAAATGACCCAAATTGCTCGGCAAAACTGCTACATGTCCAAATGTTTGTGGACACCCTTTCAAACGACTGCATTCAGCTACATTAAATTGCCTCCTTTGCAGACACAGATGTGTAAATAACACACAGCTTGTCTCGTCCCTCTGGAGAAGTGCTGCCAAAAGAACAGGACTCTAAAAATTAACCTGTTGGCACGGTGCAAAAAGCCAGGTGTGGGAGAGAGGGGTATAAAGCCCCCCAGCACTGAGCTGTGGAGCTGTGCTCTCTGGAACGACGGAGCTCCAGTCAGTGCGGAACAGGATGAACCTCACTAAAGCTCGTGCTGCTGAAAGCCATCAAATCCTCACAGCAATGCTCCAGAACCTGGTAGAAAGTTTTCCCTGGACATTAGAGACAGTTCAGTCAACAAAAGCAGCATAAGATCCTTGGTTTCAGATGAACAGACAGGGTTTGATACGTTTACATTTGAACAGACATCGTTATCTGTATGGTACCGAATACCAGGTATGGTACCGTACCGATGTAAATGATGTAAACAATGCCTGCCAATGGTACTTTACTCTGTCTGTAATTACAAAAATGTAATTGCAGTAATTTTATTTAGTAAAAAAAAAAAAGGCAGAACCTTTGACACAATAATTTGACACAAGCTGGTACCAACGTAATACGGTCTACATCTTCGGTATGTAACCGTGCAAACGATGTATGAGCAAGTGTCCCAATACTTCCGTCGTGTATTTTCAGCACAAGCGTTGTTCGAGACACACCGTCTCCTACTACAGCTGTTATGATCTACTGTAAATGCCCTTTAAATACAGCTTCAAGAGAAACACTAGATGTTCTTAATTGTGTATACACAGATGCGTGACATTTGCATCAGCTGAAGGCCTTTAAATAAAACATAAACAGTGTTGCTGAGTAACACCGCTCACTCCTCACTGCAGTATCGTGTACTGGGGGGGGTGTGGGGGGTGTGTGTGGGGGGGTGGGGCAGTGTGGGTTAAAGCCAAAGATCAAGCCGAGCTATACATTAAATGTGTGACTTGTGGAAGCCCCAAGGGTTTAAACTAGGGTTACTAAGGTTTACACCTATCAGCATCCCTGCCACATGTCAGATGCTTCCTGTGAAGAGCCACAAACTGTCAGAAACATTCCTAGCTCCTTTCTCCTCGGGGCTCCCGGGGGCGGGAGACTCCCACGATAAGGAACGATGTTGTTTTCCTTCTCTTCTTCTCTTTTTTTTTCATTATTATGTGACTGCTTTCCCTTTAATATCCTCAGGTTTTCTCTCATAGCTGAAGTGAGCATCAGATCCAACCCCCACTTTTCACCTCAGGCTGCTGGGAAATGTAGTCACATCCAGTGCTGATATGAGTGATATATCGTTTACACGGGTATCACACAGAAAGAACAAGCACTGAATGAGCGTGCCGGAATATACTGTCCCAAACGTAATCGAGATCATTCATATTATAGTCATTTGAATATTAAGATTGTTTCATGCCAGAGGTATAATAAGAGTGTAATAACATTGTAATTACACTCTTATAAATAAATGAATGATTAGAAATCGTCAGACACTGGAATAATATGATCGCAGTCCAGTCAGCAGTTATGTAATGTATGGGCAAGATGAGATATGGGGTCAAGTTTGAGCCTGAACACATATCTGTGAGAGTAAAGGTCATCTTTGATTAAAACTTGAATGGCAGTTTAGGAGGTGTAGCTCTTTTCAAACAAATTAAACCGTCAAAAATATTTCAGTGGGTAATATGGAGGTCAGAAAAGATCAAGGTTTAAATTGTGATCATTAAGAACAATAAAGAACAATATACAAAAAAATTGAGAAAGTTGTCATCTTGTTCATATTCATTAATTATGTAACAAATCTAATTGATTCACATTTATAAAAGCACTAGAAGTGTAAGAAAACAGCAATATATCAACATATTTCTATTTTTTTTATTTAAATACTGTATTACTTCTCAGAAACACTGTCCCGACGGGTGGCAGGGTGGTTCATTTTGTGTTGTGTTTAAACCCTGGACACTAGATGGCAGTGTTGTCTTCCGATCCCACTCTTCTGACTGGATAAAAAGTAAAGCTTTCTTTTGCTTAGATGTTATATGTATGATTGTGTTTCAATACTTTCCTTAAAAAAAAAAAAAATCCCAATATATAACAACATACCGAATCGTAACCCCTTTATCGTGATATTGCATTGCAAAATTCTTGCACAGCCCTAAACAGCACTCGAGATGTATTGAGTGGCTGATGCCATTAATGCAACCTTCACTATGTGATTTATTGGAAAATATTGCAATTTTACATTTTATCAATACTGCCGAGCGCTAGGAGTCACCTCTTTGAAGGCAAGCAGAGGTGCATTGGAGTGGCTGAGGCAGATCTGCTGGGTTTGTTGTGAAGCGGCAGGCGAGGAAATCCGCGGCTTTAGGAGCTTTGGGGATCTGCTTGAGGCTCTGCTGAAGCTTCGATAGACCCAACAGCGAAAGCCCAGGTCACTGAAAGCTGGTTGGACGTGCAAGGACCACGTTTTTCACTGTTTTGTGAAGAGTAGCGGAGGTGACAGACAGGGGCAGACGGTGCTGACCTCTGTGCTGTGTAATAGACAGACAGGGGGACTAGAAATCACGAACTGTCACCAAGAACGTCCCCGTAAACACTGCCACTTCATCACCCCTCGCACACATTGCTGACAACATGCATTAGCATTAGGGACCTCGGCGGCAACCTCCGGGTCGCACCTCTTTTAGTCGCAGTGGATCTGCATACATAGACGTACGCCCACACCTTGCTCCACGAGTGTGTGTGTGTGTGTGTGTGGCACCGTGGGACTGTGGGGCTTGTCTCTAATTGTGGCTTTAATTGTGGCGGTGATTCTCACAAGCCGCTGATACGTATGACGGGGCCGGCTTGACTTATTGACAGATCTGCGAAGCGAGCGCGGCGACCTGACAAAAACACATTGATTAATTACAAGCCATCCAAGACAATTAGCTGGAACGGAATGCAAAACAAGCCAGCGAGCAAACTTCCATGCACACTCGTGCACACACACACACACACACACACACACACACCAACCTAGCCTCATTTAAACCCGCCGAGGATACATCAAACAATTTCTTTCCCTGCGTTTCCAAGGCAACACTAATATGTTAGCTCGCCAGTTTTACTGGAAAGCATTTCACTTGACAGTTTTAAAAATGATTTAAAAGCCGGCTTAGTATGTGTGCCTCATCTGGCCTATAGTAAATCAGCTCATAGATGAAACTCTCCCCAGCTGTCAGCGGGGGGAGGCAGACGGCTCGCTCGCCATTTGGCCCGGAAAGACCAGTTTCGGTGAAATATCTCCAGGTTACTCCACTCTTCACCTTACCGGGCGCACTTCAGACATGCTGCCATTTGTTTTGTTTTGTTTTTTTTTCCCAGGAGCCCCAGCATCTTCCATGATATTTCATCTTCCCCAAACACTCTTTATTAGCATGCTTAGAGGGGGTAGCTGGGGGGCCACCATGCTGGGGGAGGGTTAAAGCCGTCCTTCTCCTCTTCCCCGATACTGTCAGATGTCACTGATCCACGTGTCGCGCTTACACTGGATTTACGTCAGCTTTCAAAACGTGGCAAAACGTTTCGTGGCGGTAAAACCGACGGCAGCAGGCGCAACCGTACCAGTTGCGTGGCAGCCTGTGCTCCTTTAGTTTGCCCTCACAAGTGCAGTACAGTGGTTCTCATTGTGTACTGTTCTAGCTCATGGTTTGTTAGCTGGTCGGTTTGTTTGCACATTGAAAAAAACGCCTGGTGTTCGTGCTCGGACTGAGAAAGCCTACACTGTTCCAGCCCTTTAGGAAAGGGCTCGTGCACAGGACAGCGCGAGGCGCAGGGGAGACTGTAGCTGTGTCCGAAATGGCACACTGGAACAGCACATATTGTGTACTGTGTATACTGGCACATGCTCGGTGTTGATCTACACGCACTGCCAAGAAGAAATGGAGAAATTGGAGAGAAAAAAAAAACGCAGAAACAGATCTAATGAAGGAAAGCTCTTAAAGTTCTTAGCTCAGGCAAAGCCAAACACATCAATAAACACTGGTGAGGCGATTAGATGGTGGAGGGAGCGCCAAACGGTAAAGGTCTGAAAAGGGATGATGTTGCTCTGACAGTGTCTTAGCTTTGCTGCTTTACAGAAATAGGTCAGTGTTGTTTTGCCTCGCTTGCGAAGGTTTGCGATAGATAATCGCAACTGGTTTGCCGAGCAGCAGCCAGTGCAGCAACAGTCTGCTATCCCACAATCTTCCTCTTGGTTCACAAGCCCAACGTCGTTCCCTCGACAATGCACGAGCATGAATTTAAGGACGGAGCTTTAAAAGTAGGTTTCGGTGTACATAATCCAATACGCCTGCACTCGTCTTCCAGGGAAAAGAACAATCTGAGGAGTTCCTGAAAGCTCTTTTCAACCAAATGAACTGGGCACGTTGAACGGTCTGCATTCAGGATTCTTGGAACGTTTTTCGGATTTTTAGATGAAACAAGGGAGGCTGTTGGAAAAAGGACACAACAGAAGTAAACAAAAGTCAAGCCTCACGCTTCTGAAAACGATTTAAACGGGAGGCGAGTTGCCGCTCAAGGGGAGTGAGAATTTCCTCTCACTGCCCAGCTGAATAACACGGAATATTCGGTTTCAAGAAGTGACTGTTCACTTGATTCCTAATATCTAGATGCCAGGCCTTGATGGGTGGAATTTTAACGAGATAATTCATGTTATTTATGTCACTGTCACATCTGCAAAATGGAAGAACTGGGATTCCTCCCGTTTAGGAAGCTGGAGAATTCCTTCATCTTAAGGAAAAACAGCATCGTGGTTCTTCGAGTGACCACCGGTAGACGCGGGAGGTAAATGAGTGTTGCTTGGCTGACCTGCACTACATGGCTGTAAACTCTTCCTCTCTCTTGTTACGAAGGGAAGTGCGGTTATGACCTCATGTTACAGGAGAACAATCCGTTGCAAGAACAGAAAAAGGAAAAGCGCTGGAGTCAGACTGGTACCTGATATCGTTTGAGTTCTGGAATTGGTATCAGCTGAGGAAAAAGTCGCCACTAAGATCACACTTTCTCCCTCTTTTCTTCCTCCAGCTCTACTTTATCTCACCCTGTCTGTTTCCCTTCACTATCTCTTTCTCTCCACCTCCATCTTCCTCTTTCGTAGAACCCCCACCCACTTTTTCCTTCCCACGCCTTTGTCCTCGTGTTTCCTCGCTCCCAAATGACCGATCCCGAACTACCCCCCCACCAAACCCCCTCCCCTCCGCTCCCCGCCCCCCACGGCACAGGTTTGCTACTAGTGCACATAACAATCTCGCCAGAAGAGAGCTCCAAGCACTTACAGTAAATGAAGCTCCGGCAGCCGCCCAGCGAGATGCATTAGATTAGGTAATGGCGAGATGAGTGATGGAGGTGGCCAGCCCCTGCCGCAGAGGTCCTGGAAATAAGCATCCGCCGCGGCCTGCATATTACAGCCTCAGATTATACAGGCCACTGATAGAATAATGTCAGCTGAACGCTGGGGCTAAAATTGAACTGTCAAGAACTGTCAAATACACAATAATATGCTCGGCAAACCTAAGTCATTGCAAAGCCCTGAACGGCCTCGGACTCGTGCGCTGAAAGTCTACTGCCAGACGAACATATGCATTGAGAAGTGTTGGGGGATAGAAGTGTGTGAAGTAGTCTGAGCTCATAGACACAGAAAAGGTACAGTGACAACATTCAAAATGCAGCATGTAAAAAGATCCCCACTCCACATCTGTAAAGCCGCTTACTGCACTCTGGAACTTTGGTGGAGCTACACAAGTCCTCTCACCAGACACGTGATTTGCTGCAGAACCTAAATCATGTTTGGGCAAAAAGCCTATAATGATGCTTTACAAACTCAGTCCACAAGCTTTTTCCCCTCGTCCCTCTCAGCTTGTCTGGAAAGACGTGTACAGCTGTCCATTAGGGGGCGCTCCAACTGAAATTTACAGAAGAGAATTGAATTTCCCAGTTGTAGGGGGAGGGGGGATACCAGTTCTCACATAATGCTGGAGCTGCAGTGGAAAATCTGAGAACGTCCATCAGCTAACCTTCCAAACATAAGGGTTCCTAAATGATTCTTTGCTCGGACATTCCGGTCTCGGTAGAGAAACAGGGATGCAATGATACCGTGATAACTGATTTCACGATACTTGACATTCTGAAGATGCACAAGCATCAGCAGGACCTATTATGCAGTTTGTAATCAAGCACAGTATTTAGTGTTTTAGAAGTAATGACGATATTCTCAGAAAAGTATACCGTGGTGTAAAGCTTCACGATGATGGTAACATTTCATATCGTCCACCCCTAGCATATAAGCTTTATTAAAACATAAAACATTCACCTGGATTTGCACTGCAGAGACATGCAGTACGTATATTTCTGCGGGGTTACAAAAGCAGAAAAACGATCATGATCTTTATTTCAAATCACCAAACACTGGATGATACGATATGATGATACTGACTGATTCTCATCATGCAACCCAACAGGTTCACATTGACATTTATAAGCTCATATCCACTGCCTAGAACCATGCAGTGTTCTCCACATGACCGACATCTTCGGTGTAAAGTAGTGCTCCTGCCTGAAAGGGGAATCAAACCCCAGTCTGCCATTTGAAAGGCAACAGTGTTACCCACAACCACAACGTTTATACACCAGCCAGCACCTTTAAACACTCCCTAATAGGGCTCTCCGACTGTCGAAAGCAGATTCCTCACCGGCAGACTCATAAGCGTCTCCTCTTTTGATGCTTTGAAAGGTAAAAATCAAATGATTGCAATATAATTACCAACCCCTGCTGGCAAGCGAGCTCACCTCGGTTAACTTTGGTGCTTACACATACTCTCAAAAAAGACCCAGGAAGCTAATGTTCTTAAGCAAAACCAATCCAATTCCTCCTTGGTTCTTAATTTTATTTTTTTTTTCTCTCTCCCCCTTTCATTTTCCAGAACAATTTGTTCTATCACTGGTGGCAAATAATAGTGCGGAGTTGAAGCACAATGCGATAATCACTGTTAAAAAAAAACACAGCCCGTTCCTCTCCGAACGAGCCACACTGACGCGCTAATATGATCACCTGCTCGAGGATAAGCGTCTCATATCCTGCCAATATTAAACACTGGCGGTGTTGAATCCGCACCGCGTCCGTGGCTCCACCCACAGCCTGCAAGTAGTTCAATTCATTTAAGCCTTGGCAACTCTCAGACTTCATGCTTTAAACTGCTTGGCTCCGGTCAAGCACGTTTTCCCCATCACAGAATTAAAAAAAAAAAAAAAAAAAAAGCTGCATGCTTGCAGCTATTCATGAATATTCATGCATGTGCCTATTTCCTTCTGCCTAAAGAGTTTAGCCCTTAAGTGAACCTTGTGCAAACGAACTGTATTATCACCAAATGTATAATTAATTTGTAAATCATCCAAGCGTATGATAAATTTAAAATATTACTCTCTTGTAACCCCCCCCCCTCCTCTCGCGGATTAAAGATGGAGATATCATCGCATGGAATAAGCCACAAATCAATAGCTGTGTGTTAGTGTGGAGCTCGTCCACTCCTCTGATGGCGCAGGTTCATTTAGGTAATGGTATAAAGAGGCAGTGGAGGAACGGGGGTGGGGGCGGGGGGGGTGCCTAATAGAGAAAAGCTCCAGACAGCCCACTTAGAGCAGAGTAGGGTGGATCAGGGCCAATTAGTGATGGTGTGGTCGTGCAGTAACAGGGCTGAGTCTGGGGGCAGAGGGGCACGGGGGACAGGCCTGCAGCCTGGTTTTAAATGCAGTAAGATGGAGTCGGTTGTAGCTGAGGAGTCTGCTGCTCGGAGAGAAAGCCTGCCGCGAAGAATCTGCTCTCAGGCAGAACACGGCAGGTTGAATGATCTGGTTTCAGAGTGTAAACACTGGAATCAAGATGTGCCGTTCGTTCATACCGAAGTCAAGTCATTTATATCACGTCAAACGGACGAATGTAGTTTATGTACTTAATACCTAATTGACCCCCTTAATCATTCAGCTCCCAGTTCCTGGTCATGGAGACCCACTGTCCTGCAAATGTATGGACCTGGAAAATTGGGTCAGGTGTTTTGAGAGCAGAGAAAACACTAAAACATGCAGGACGGTGGACCTCCAGGACCAGGGTTTGTGACCCCTACATTAAAGAGCAACACCAGGCTTTTAGCACCGCATCCATTCACTGCGCTCTCCAGGGTTCCGGAGGAGTGGCTGCTGGTCATAATCATCAGGGAGTCATTGGCAAGCGACCTCCTCCGACATCATTAGTGTCCCAGTTATGGTCCCCATCCACAATCGCTACCGTCACATTCGCACGATGGCTTCCGTCCTCTTCCAACATCTCTAGCGCTGCTTTAGTACTCTGGCCACAGCCCTTACATAGAACCTCTACCGTGGCATGACCATGGTGGTTACCGGCCTCCTCCAGCAGTTCTACTCCGTTGATGCTCCAGCCATGACCCTCATCCAAATTCGCCGTCTTAGAATTCGACCGTGCGCAGTGAAAAATGTCCAGCTTTTACGCTCGAGGACCCCACAAGAAGCACTTTGCTAGAACACAGTGGCGAAAACAAAGGATCGGAACTGGACCTGGCTTAATGTAGCTGACAGCCAATCACGTGTGCCTTGCTGGGGACGTCGCTAGTCCAGCAAGTCCCGTTTTTGCGGTAGATGACCACAAACGGGACGCTCTAAAATAACAGCATGAAAACCTTCCGAACGCTCACAGTGTCCCACGAACCACGTTGCTACCAGCGAGCATGTGGCACATCACGTTTCTTCCGCGTTGATTAAATGTTCACGTGTGTCAAACGACTGGAGGTACGATTAAATCAAAGATATTAAAAGTCAACATGAGTATTTAAGGGTTCGAGCGAACCCTTTTTGATATTTGATGAAGGGATGTACTGTACGCAAAACACCATTTCATTACATTTCATCATCTTCATAATAAAAAAAAAAAACTCTATTTACAAACACCAGTGTGGTACTGACTGAAGGTTCTAACTTCTACAGCATTCCTTCACTGGGTCCAACGAGCTCCTGGTGATAAATAATGAATAATAAACTACACCAAGCTTTTATGGCCAGTAATGGCTACAGTTTCTAAGGGTTTTAACCCCCGTGCGGGAGCTGGAGCTGCTGTAAAATTCACAAGGCCGCACAGGCAGCAGGCATAATGTCTCGAGATGACGGATATAAGAGGTAGTTATTCGTCTGTATCCTCGAGCACACACACACACACACACACATATATATAAACCCTACACTCGTCCTAAACACTCAGTCAATCTGTAGCATATATACTGTGCGAGTCTTGATCCTCCTGCCTAAAGCTTCTGTCTTCTCTCTTTCAGATGTGTAATGCAACATTAATTCCCAGAAAATTCCCCTGTCGCGCCAGTGCTTGCCTTTAAAATATGCTAAATCAAAGGCTCCCATAAAACATAACTTATACTGACAATGCCATCTGCAAGGCAGTCCCAGTGCGACTGTCTCCAGCAGACATTTTGAGATGGATGATTAGATGTTCTAGTTGATAGTCTATTACTTCAGTGGCAGGACCAACCTTAGCAATACCCTGCACTCCAATCCGTATCTGTGCTTCGGGTGGGAATCTCTAGGAATGCTGGAATTCCGACTGACGAACGCAGCGGTATAACTCTTCCTCGAGTACCTCGATCACGTGGTCTTCAGCAGTAGCGTTAGCCTTTATATCGCACTGCGTTCCAGATATGTTCTCGATTTAGGATGATAAGGGAAAAATACCACACTGGTTGAAAATGACATTTTTGTAAAAGTTGCCATACTTTCAGTAAACATTTCACTGTACATTTTTGTAATTACGTTCATTTATTCACAATAACTTCTGCATTCTAATTCTAATATTCTGCTAAAAGTCTATTGTTCAGTAAGGAACAGCAGACCAAAAGACACGTCAAATCTGAATTCAAATTTTATTCGTTTTAATGAAATGGATAAAGTCATTTTTGAAATGTTAGCGGACCATTTTACACATTTTTCACGAAAAAATGAACGTCCATACGTACAATCATCAGATAAAAAACATCCTGTACCTTTATTTATCATTCAATGTGAACCTGGTAGTTGTTTTTTTTTTGTTGTTTTTTTCCCGATGATTAGACGAAAGATATGCTAAAAAAAAAGCCTATTTAGAATAAAATAACCTTTAATCTAACTTCCACTGAAAGCTCCAAGTCATTTTTTAGGATAATACATTTTTTCTTGTTCTCAAAAAGATGCCATAAAATGCATTTATTAAATAATAATTAAGTTGTCGTGTATAAATAGTATAAACAGTAAGTAGGTGGCCTCGGTTTGGGCCGAAAATGCTCAGATTGGGTTTACATGCCCCTTTCACACCCTGTCATTTTACATCAGAATGACCAATAGAAGCGATGCAATTTTTTGTTTTCCTGCAAGTCAAGTGGTTTGTGCGACGGGGAAGATGCTGCGATTGGTTTAAAGGGTAAAGGGTAATAAACACTGCCTTCCCAACAGCAGAATGTGGATAGAATGGGCAAGTACATCCCTCTCGACCAATCCTAACACTACGTTCTCCGAGCTGTGAAACAGAATGCAGGTTGTTCTGGATGAGAGCGTCAGTTAAATGCCATTAACAAGAAAAGTGTGTGTGTGTATATATATATATATATTACATTACCCTGATATGATGACACTAATATTTACCATAAACCGCTTACTGTACATATCCCATCACGTCCCTTTACTGAAAAGACTCGAGACGTCCCTTCAGGCCAGAACCACAAGAGGTTTTTTAAGGACAGAGAGTGGCCACAGCGTTACGTGATCAAGCTATCGGAGTGTATTATTCATCATGGTGTATCTCCCACCTTCCAGCCACCATAAGCACCCACGGCCACTCCTCCGCTGCTCCGGCGCCCACTGTTTCAACCTGCGAATTCTTGGGGCTCATTGTGGAGGCAGAAGCAGCCCGTTTTGTCAATGTCACTGAGGATATCCATATATACAATGCAATTAAAGATAAGCCTAATCTCGCACACCCACACCAGATCTTCATTTTTCCCCCTATCAAAGCCTACAGTATGTACAAACCAGAGGATTAGCTGCACACTTCTATCCTTTAGAATAAACTCCAGCACTGCCTGCACACCGCCAGTGTAGCAAGGACAAAAACAGCACAGCACCCTCCACGTAACAACGCGGAGTCGGCTCAACAACAGATTTTTAAAAACGCACCCTTCCCACCGAGCACAACAACCAGACACCTATTGCACTGGATTGTTTGCTTTGTCTTCAGCTCCTCCGCTCGCAGCCGGCACAGTAGCAGGGACACAGGATGCACTACAGTGAATTCTACTACAGTTCGTTACAGCGTCAAAACTTCATTCCTGTATATGATTAGAACACAGCCGACGTCTCACTCCACGTCTTCGCAAATGTGCGCTGAATCGACAAAGCTACGCCGCATCGCCGTGCATTCGTACAGCTCAAGGATGGAACATCGGTGAATGCAAATGACCAAAAAGAACGTGCAGGAGAACGCAGGAACCTCCAGGACAGCAACCGTACACACTGTCGGGGAAAGCGTGAGACAAGATTCAGTGGCCTTTAAGAGTCAAACATATGGTTGATATTAAATCAACGTCTTGATTTATTATCAAAAATGAAACAAACCAACTAAATAAAAGCAATAGCATTTGGTTTGTACCAATTTAATTGTCAGGCTATAAATCGTACTCAGAATTATAAATATTGTTTATTAAGATTAGGTCTGCTGCAATTAGCTGGCATAATCAATGACGTCAATGTGGAGATGGGTCAATATATCGTAGGTCAACGCATCAATACCGATATTTGTTATAAATGTATCTTTTGAATCCACCCACCTCCTTTCTGCATGCTCTTCTGGGGTTCAGCCACTGGTCATCACGACTAAACCATGACTTTACATAAACACCCAAACATTATATCAGCATATTGGTCAGTATTGATTGTGTCCGACTGCGAAACATCGCTACACATATCACTACCGCGCCATTAGTGGGCCGGCTGTCACCTGGTCCAAAATGCATGCTTGCCTCCTCCAACATAAGTACGATGGCATTCGGGCGCCAGCTGCACTTTCGAGAAAGTGACGCGACCGGGTAGGAGGTCAGATCAGCATCTCCTCTTCTGTAAATCTTAAAACCTTTAATCTGGTCAATCTCACAGTCTCATCTCCGTTCCTTTTTTAAAATACAGCGTAAACATATAAACTCGTACTAGGATGATTTTGGCAATGTGATATGATACAGAATGATATGTGCTAGCATCCTCACCCCCTGGAATGTGACAGGGTGGTAGGGCTGTTGCAGAGTCGAACGACTGTCCGTTCCTGAGAATGACTGTGACTGTTGACGCCACATATACGTGGCGAAGGGTTCACTGAAGTCCCGCAAGACGTCAACACATGCAAACGTTGTGGATTTTAATGAATTGATTTCATTTGATCACATCTGTGGAAGGTATTAATTCTGCTCTCTTATTTTAATACGCGGGCTTTACGACTTGTAATTGCATGATTTGCATTTTTTTGCGCCCATTATAAATAATCCATGCGACGCGCGCCTTCCCTGCCAAGCTGGCGTTCGGCTCACTTTTTAATCTGGTGAAACAGTTGCTTTATCTTCTTGTTCAACCTGGGGTTTATCGCTCGTGTTTGTGGCACCGCACTGCTCATGTGGAAATGTTTACAAAGCAATAGACTCGCCCTCTGCTCACTAATGCTGGAGTTTAAAGTATTAAGACAATCACTTTACCACCCTCGGAAAGCGTCCTTCTTAACCGCGTGCACTTCAGAACCCGAGTCTGCCTCCTTTAATGAACAGCTTACTTCTGTTATATGGAGGCAGGAGAGATAGGAAGGTGCAGTTGTGTTTGTCGGGTAGCGTTCCTTAATTGCTCCTCTTCTCCTCCATCTACTGGCCTTGCATATTCCACTCCACCTCCCCGAGGGGGGGGGAGGGGCTGGGCCTCCACTAAAGAGAGGAGCACATCTGCATTTGCTGCATTATCGTTTCAGGACTGGTGAACCACTGGCATGGCGGAATGCCGTGACCCACAACCAACAACCACACCGACTCCTTGAAGTGAGGCTTTCCTGCAAACCCCCCTCCACCACCACCCCCACCACCCCCAACCCTCTTGTGCATAGCTGGCAACTAACACAATGTGCACGACAGCAGCCTTGGCAGCGTAGAGCATCCAGATGAGCTGAGACAACAAGCATTATTTAACCCTGTAATAATTCCAGACTAGATGAACCAACAGCTCGCTCGGCACAGCACTTAACTCCTGCAGAAAATGACAGAGCACGCTGCTCCCCCGCCAGCCTCGGAGGGAAATATTTAAGAGCGAGGGGGGGGGAGGAAAAAAAAAAAAAAAAAAAACAGATCGTGGAGTTCACCTAAAGCCACGCGCCTTGCATTTTAAACATCTCAAAACAGGCTGCTGCAGACAGCTCAATATATATATATATACGGAGGGATGTGCAGCAGACCAGCGCCGTTCACAGAGGCTTCGGAGAGTTACCTGGTCATCTGACCTACATATATATTACGTATGTGTTAGGACTGAAAGCATCTCCAAAGCTCTCCCTCGAGGGTAGTCGAGTATTATTTATAGTCCTCGTCCAACACCTGGTGTGGTAAATCAGTGCTTAATGATGTTAAATCAGGTGAGCTGGTGATGACATCCACCGCATGCACTGTCTGGGGGCATCCTGGAGCCTCCTGGAGCCTCCTGGAGCATCCTGGAGCCAAGCTTTGTTCTTCAAACTACCCGCAGCCCTTCTGTCTATTCTGTTTATCGATCCCGATCAGTCGCCCGACGTCCAATCTGCAATCTGTTAAATTACAGGTGAACAAAGTGGCCGTCCTTTAATGATGAGGCTTTCAAAAAGCCCCCCTGCAAGCCCTGACTTTGTTTTTAAAACCGGAAAATCATATGGCGAGCCAAAAAAAAAAAAAAAAAAGCAGCCTCACTTTGATTATACATTCTCCTCTCCAACTTCTGTCAAGTAGAGCGGAATTTCAAATGAGAGGACGGGGCAAAATCTGCATGATGTATTCCAGATCTAATGAGTGCTAAAGTAGATTGCAGGCACAGGGCATATGCAGTATTCCTGCGAATATCCCCACTCCAGCACACTAGTATAATTCGCCCTGATGTGCCAGCGTTGCTCTTCCTCCGTTCAGGCAAACCCACAGGATTCACCCATCCAAAATCGCCCACTGGGGTAGAAAAGACAGAGAGCGAGAGAGGGAGAGAGGGAGAGAGAGGGAGAGAGAGAGGGAGAGGGGGAGCAGCGGCCTTCTCCACCCAGCAAGCTGGTTCTTTCCCCACACACCCACTCACACACACTCTGCAGGGGACTGCCACACACCACTACCGGGGGAGGGGGGGGCAATCCGTGTGCGCACACCTCGTAGGTGCCGTGTAGACAAGCAATTATTCAACGTGCGATCCAGAAAACTTGCATAATGCCCAGCGCACCCACATCATGAGTCACTAAGTTATATAAACTGAATAGGGGGTATTCTGCCGCTGGGATAAAAAAAAAAAAATAATAATACTTTCCAACCAAATTCCGAAGCACGCTGTGTGGCGATGACACCAAAAACGGATGGTTTGTAGGGAGAGTGATTTGCGTTTGCGTGCTATATTCCCTCCTCACCTCCCAGTACTGGAAGGGGAAATGAGATTCACAGCTCAGAGGCTGGAGCAGAGGACACGTGAGGTGATGAACAGAATACAAAGAATTAAAAAAAGAAAAAAGAAAGATAGATAGATGAACCTTCCAGGTAAATCCTCCTATGGGACCACAGCCCCCCTCCCCCCCAATCTGGTGTAGTGACGTATTACACTTAGATCTGACCAAAACAAAGCCACGTGGTGGACTGTGATGGGGTGGGACAGTCCGCGACACTTCCCGTGCATGTGCAAACAAACAAAACCAACAAAACTACGGATGATGGAAATAAAACGCATTCCAAAGCAATTACTCTAAAGCGCGATTCCCTTTCCTTATCCCAACAAATAATTTAGTGCCTAAGCAGGTCACATAAATTGTTAAGTATTCAATTATAAGTTATTATTGCTCCCATAACTAATTTCCAATGCAAATGTCATTACCCTCATTATTGTTTCTGCAGCCTGAGAGAGTCATCAATATTTTAACAGAGAGAGCAACAAGTTTAGAGAGAGGGAGAGAGGGAGAGAGGGATGGAGGGATGGAGGGAGGGGAAGGGAATCAACAAAACAAACTATAATGCCCAGCTATTTCAATTACCCATCATTATCTCCCTCCCCCTTCGATTGCCATTTTCCCTCTACAATCAACGTCTCCACACCAGGCTCCGTCAGCCGGGATTAAAGCAGACTTGATGTTCAGCAACAAAGCAGCTGTGTTGCTCTGTTAGCTGGGTGATCACACTCAGACACACACACACACACACACACACACACACACACACACACACACACACACACACACACACACAAAATCACATCACATTCTGACTCTGTCCTCTCTAGAAATCTTTGCTTTATAGGTCAGTCTTAGTTTCAACCACAGTCACACTCCCTTCCCATCACCCCCCCTACACACACACACACACACACACACACACACACACACACACACACACACACGCACACACCTCTGCAGTGACTCTGCTCTGCTTCAGCCACGGGCCACCTCCCCACCGCACCCCCCTGCCCCCCTGCCCACAGGACACCGGCCCGACTATTGATTTGAAGATCCAGCAACTCACCCCAGTGTGATGCGCGCTCTTGAGAGGAGAAAGAGCTACCAGGCAGCGTTAGTGTCAGCGCAGAGTGAGCGGCTCCATGTACTCTACACTTGTGCACTCTCACACTTGAGGAAAAAGGATCATTTCAAAAAGCGAGGCAAGAAACAAAAAAAAAAAAAAGAAGGGGGGGGGGTGGCTGAGCACAAGGGGTATGCACAACAGAGCAGAGAGAGAGAGAGAGAGAGAGGGAGAGAGAGAGATGGAGAGAGGGATGGGGAGGGGAGTGGGGGTGCAGGATGAGAGGAAGAGGGGGAGAGAGACAGAGAGAGAGAGATGGGAGAGAGGTGGGAGTGGGGGAGTGAGATGAGAGAGAAGGAGGAGAGAGAGACAGAGTGGGGGAAGGAGGGAGAGAGAAGAGAGAGAGAGAGAAAGGAGAAGAGAGAGAGAGAGAGAGAGAGAGAGAGAGAGAGAGATAGATGGGAAATTAATAATCCCAGAGACAAGTCTCCTCTATGTTATTCATCAGCCTGCCTCTTCCGAAGCTGCGGCGGAGCTGAGATATGCAGATGGGAGGGACCAGCAGCACACTCTTATTGGTTCGCTGGGCTCATTCCTGCACACTGCAGCCAATCCACTCGTCTTTTTGTCCCCTCTTTCCTATTCTTTCCTGCCTGGAGGTACAAACATACAGTAGCTGCTCAGCGGCTTTGCAAGAGGCGAGAGACAGAGAGAGGGAGGAAGACAAATGAGGGGACGAGAGAGGCTGGGAGAGAGTGCGAGAGAGAGAGAGAGAGAGAGAAGAGGGGGGGGGGGAGAGGAAAAGAGAATGAGCGAGAGAATCAGCGAGGCAAGCCGCTGTGGAAGGAATGAGCGCTCACGGGCTCAGTGGCGCTGGGTCCGGTTAATGCACTATTAACTTTATTTGAGCTGACTTCTCATTTGATCCGCTGCAATGGGGTCAGTGAATGGTGAGCAATTTCCCCCCCTTCCAAATCACGCCGTAATGAAATTGCTGCCCATTTCCCAAACCTATAATAATAAAAAAAAGAGGGAGAAAAAAAAAAAACAACAACACCCCCCCACAAAATAATGCAGGTGATGTTGGCTGGTTGCCCTCCCTGTCAGACATTACAGGCAATTCCTTGCCTCCATTTTCCATGTTACAATGAATACATTTCACAGCTCGCTTGCTCTAAAGTGTGGGTGGCACACCATAACATCCTACACCGCGCGAGAGAATCTCTAACACTTGAGCCACTCTCCCTCTCTCCCTCTCTCTCTCTCTCTCACTCTCTCCCTCCCTCTGCAGCCAAGAGGAGCCCATCTCCAAAGCGCCACACTCCGCCGAGCTCATCAATTATTGACGCCACGCGTCGGCCCCGCAAACTCTCATGCATTAAATGTAGTTTCGTGTTGCGGGGCCGGACCACTCGTCGCACAAGACAGACCCCCGTCCAGATATCTGTCGGGAAAATAACATATACTCCTGCACCGCCGTCCATTAAATCACCACGCGTACCATTCTAAATGTCAAAAATATCTATATCTGCAGCAATGCAAACACGGGCCGCGCCTGGATTCCGGAGAGTGAAGGAACTTCGTGGTATTAAAACTACTCCGTCACTGCTGTGCAGAGAGGAACAATCCTACCACCCAACACCCTGCCATGACCACGGCCTTCACGGTCCGCCGGGATGGCGCTTCAGAACAAGCCAAAGTGCTGGGTCTCATTTTATTGGTTAGTTTACATCATGTTGTCATTGTTGTCAACGGGGCGGTCAACCTGTGGGACGCGGACCACCAGTGGGCCATGAATCGCTCTGCAGTGGTCCATAGGCCTGTGCACAGGGGGAGGCGGTAGTCCATAATGTCCAGTAGTCCATGATGGCAGAATTGTTGGCATGGGGACGGACATACAGAGCTTGATGCTGGACTGATTTGTCCTTTAAGCTGCGGTTCAAGCCTGAAGTCTCATTTTCCGTGTTTATCTAAAAAGCTACGTATGAAATGTTACATGAAAAGTGGTGTTTTCTTGTGGGCCGGTATGTTTTCCAGCTATAAACCGGTGGGCTGTGAGGTGGAAAGCCCCTGGGAGGTTCTAACTTCATTCTACCACAGGGAGGGTGGTGTTATCCATTACACCACACCACCTACTACAACACTGCTGTCACACAGAAACCCTTCGTCTCTCGAACGGAGAAAGAAACCACTCCTTAAGTGCCCAACTTTTTCTAGTTTCTATAAACACAAAATCTGATTCAATTCATATTTGGAACTAAATTTGGAGAAAAAAAAGGAGACACAAGGTATTTGCATGGCAGCATTAATATGCGTCTGATGGGAAAGTAGAGTGTTAGTGAGATCAGGATGTTCCTCATCCACAACAAGATCGATCACCATCATTCCAGAGAACACAGTTCCACTGGTTTATACCCCCAGCACTGGACCCACACCTGGCATTAGGCACGGTGCCAACGTAACAGGGCTATGACCACTGCCAGCCCACTAAAACAACATGTTGACCAATAACATCACGAGATAAAGGATATTAAAGACCATTATCAATTTGACTGGAAATATTGTGAGGTCTGCTGGTGTAAACTCTGACTCGCTAAGTTCATACTGGGTGAGTTCCCCAGCATGGAGAGCAACCCCACCTCCGTGTGACTGATACAGAGCTGATTGGGGCATTGTTTACCCTGCAGATGGGTTTACCCCTGTTTCAAAGCAGAACCAGGGCTGATCCATGCACCGCTTAAACACTCCATAATCATTCCCCACTTTGGCAGGGGCTTCAGAGGGAGCTGCAGGAGGAAGACGGGTGGGGGCGCGATAAGGGAGGTGTTGGGTGAAAAACTTCCAGATAGAGCTAGAGAGAGCGTCGGGGGCCAATCCTGCCTCGTTATAATCAGCTAATTAAGCACTTCAGTCAGGCCTGCAAACATGGTCACATTTTCCCTTTGTAATCAAATGCATTATTCGAGGTAAAAAAAAAAACAGAAGATGGAAGGGAGAGGGAAAGAACGAGGCGAAGAGCTCACGATGATGGAGGGAGAGGGAGGGAGGGAGGAGAAAGGAATGTATGAGGGGAACACAGGGATGTGACGTGGTTTTCGCCTCTTTTTTCCATTATTTGAGGCCAGATTTGGAAATCGATACACTGCGAATGCAAACACAAGCTGTTGAGCTGATCTGGGGGGATAACGCGAGACTGGAAGCAGTGCAGTGGCGTTGACTGCGCCAGAGAAACAGACGGTAATTACCATTGCCCTCTCTCTCACACCTTCAGCATGTGCGCACACACACACACACACACACACACACACAAACACAGGAAATGGAAAATGGGTTTGGGCAACAGCGAGCCACCTATCCTCACTGCCTCGTTCCCGACCAATTCAAACTAATCTGCTCCTTGATTTCAGAGGGAAATCAACAAACATTCATACCGTCGAATCCTCCGCGCGACGTACGGGAACGAGAGCTCGCAGGGAGAAAACGGAGCAGTGGGAGCCCATTGAAAATGATTGTCTCATTCAGCCAAGGCACAGGCAGAGGCCTTTATCCAAACCTGGTTTGAAGCTCATCCAGAACTTTTAGCACATCACAAACATTCAGTAGCAGCCTGGCTCGTGCTAATTACAGGGTAAATACATGCCGGTGTCCACCGTGTACACCGATAACAAGCGAGAGGCCAGAAGAAGGTGCCGTAATTAGCTGCGGACAGTACGGTGTGTGATGTTCAGCGTTGGAGAGGGGGACTAAATGATACAGAGCTGCCAGACAAAACTATGAGACAACAATTTAAAATGATTACAAAATGATTTTAACCAAAAATAAAGACACAATACTGAGAATAATGGCACGAGGACCAGTTCCTAAAACGTTTTTTCCATGTTTTGGACTAGAAGCAAAAATAATGACATGGTACAGGAACCAGCCGTGTGACTGGAAGGTTGCCGGTTTGAATCCCTGAACTGGCAGGACATGACCGAAGTGCACTGGCACTGAACTCCCCAACTGCTCCCCAGGCGCTGAGGATAGGGCTGCCCACTGCTCCGGGTACATGTGCTCACTGCCCCCTGGTGTGTGAAGCCCATAGTGTCTATCTGATATCTTCTTACTTGGTGTAACATTTCTATCGGTCCGTTCTAGGATTGCAACCATATGAGGTTTTCACTGCATGATAACCACCTCAGTTCTTCCTCTGCTGCTTACACACGGGTGTCACACAGCTCCAGAGGCCTGGGGTTGCGGGTTCGAGCCCCACTCAGGTCACTGTCTGTGAGAGGTCTGTCTGTATGGTGCGTTCTCCTCGTGCCCGCGTGGGTTTCGTCCGGGTACTCCGGTTTCCTTCCGCCTCCCAAAAATGCATGTGGTAGGTGAACTGACCATGCTCATTTGCCCCCTAGGTGTGAGTGTGAGTGTGTGTCTGTGGTACCCAGCAATACACTGGCACCCTGCGTTTGATGACTCCAGGTGGGCTCTGGATTAAACCGGGACCCTATTCAGGAAGAAGCAGCCAAGATCACGACTGAGTATTATTATTATTACCGTATTTTCTGGACTATAAGCCGCTACTTTTTTTCCACGCTTTAAACCATGCGGCTTATAATGAGGTGTTATTTTCCAGGTTTTGTTTTTAAAATTTGCTGGTGCGGCTTATATTCCGGTGTGGCTTATAGTCCGGAAAATACGGTAGTTACAACCAGCATTAAAAGAATACTTTTTGGGGGTAAATTCACTTTACTATAGAAAAAGGCTCTCTGGTATTGGCTTGCGTCCAGCCATGATTCTTTCCATTATGGATTAATCTACTGATTTTGTTCATCAAAAATTAAAAATAAATAAATATTAAACTGGTTGATTGTCTTCTCAGTGGCATTTGTTTTCAATACCAGTATAAAGTAAAGCAGTTTTAACACCATGGCTTTCCTAAAGCCGGTGTAAGGCTGCAACACCAGTCCGTTCACCGTGAAATTCAGACTCAGTGTAAAGAACTGCCACTTTCACTTTATGTCAAAAAGTGAAAACAGATGGCAAAATGGTGTTACGATATTGCGTGACCATGACAACATATTATAGTATTAAAAATATGTCCTATTGTCTGAGTCGGTGGGGTTAGGGGACCTTTTTGCCAGTCAAAGTTAATTTTCACGGACCACTCTTTGGACGGCCCTGGTCTAACAGCTGTTATCTCTATTCTCTCTCTGTCTTTACACACACACACACACACACCTTTCAGATGATCATCGTTCTAATCAATCAGAAGTGTTATGCGAGTCCAGTCCCAGGTGTGCGAACATTCTCACACGAGTCACAGGTATTTTTATCGGAACCTTATATTTCATTTCGTCACTACGGTCGATATCGGGTTGCCAAATAATTGCCGTTATTTGAAGCGAAATATTGAACAGGCTTGAAAATAAACCACACGTCCAAATGTGGACACCCCTTCCAATCAATGCATTCAGCTATTTAAAGTTGCAACCGCTGCTGACACAGGTGTGCAAATGCACGCACACAGCTCGTCTAGTCCTAGAAGGGTTGAGCTGTGGAGCAGTGGAACTGTGTTCTCTGGAATAATGGAGCTCCAGCCAGTGCTCCCGGGACGAGTTAGGGGAGTTGGGGATGAGGTTACTAATGCCCTTATAAACGAACGCAATCAAATCGTCACAGCAAAAGCTCCAAAATCTAGTAGAAAACCTTCCCCCGGACAGTAGAGACAATTACGCCAACTAAAGCGGGATAAACACTCTCTCTATTACCCTTGATTTTGCAAAATTGGTTCTTTATAAAACCAGAGCAAGTTCTCAGAGGACATTTTGTAGCACATATATATTTGGAAGTGTCATTTAGAGCGTAATGGAAAACAGGAGTTGCTTTCCCGAATCAATATTCAAATCTCCCTCTTGGTCAGAAGAGACCATCAATTCTTTAAGTTTTGATTTTGCATGTAAAGCGCAAGATGATGCTCTTCTTCTGCTCTTGGCCTCTCTTCCATCTCGGCGGGCTTGAGAAGATCCGATAGCTTTTATTATCTGTCATTAAATTCAATGATAGAATTAAGGATAAGCGCAGCTGGGTAGTACATCAATAGAAAATCAATTATGTTGTCAGACGTTAGATGTATGGCCTGCAATTTTTCATCTGTAGTGGAGGGGAAAAAATAATAAATGCACCAAATTTTCGCAGCACACGCAAGTTTAATCTCGTATTTGGATCAGATTTCGGAAAAGCTGTTTATCCCGTTCAGTTCGATGGCATTCATATTTCTGACAAGCGTATCGCACAATTCCGAGATAAACAAAATAAACACTGTCCTGGCTGCGGCTCATACATTTAAACCACTTTCCCGAGGCCGTCTCCCGTCACTCTCCGGTCCGGTTCTGCTAAACGAAGCCCGGGATCTTTTCTCCTCGGAGAACGGCGCCTTCGCCTTCAGCACGGCGGTGCGACATGCCAGAGCACATCCATTTTAATTGCGCTGATTAAGCGAACGTATTGAGGATTCTCTGCTCTCGAGAGTGTCTCTGAAGCGCCGTTGGCTGCAGTGTGAAGGACTGCTCAAGTCCTCTTTAAAATAATTTGAGGTTGAAGTTCTGACCTCTAGTACCTCAAGAACCCTTTCAATCTACTGCCATGAGTGCAGCGCAAACAATATCAGGCTCCAGGCATTAATCTCTGCTCCCAATCATCGGTGGTTTTGCAGTGCTGCTCCCTTTTGTCAATGTACAGAGACCCGGGGTCATGGTAGCCCCACACAGCCGTCTCTGGACCTGGCCCATAGAAACCGCACTGAGGCTGTACAGCACTGATAATAATTCAGTATCATCTTGACGGCACTAGCCTGTCCACCACCACGTCCACTTTACCGTTCCGCACGCGACTCGACGCTGAAATGCTTTCAAACTAAACTATGGCATTTGAAAGTGTGGCGCGCACCCCCACCTTCCTCTATCTGCTCCCTGTTGGAGCTGTAATTGACTTTATGCTCCACTCCCGATATCTTCGACATAGCTGATGGGAGCTCTCAGCGGAGGCTAGAGATATGTCATACAATCCAATCTCCTGCTCGGCTCCGATCGCATCGACGATTTAATTAAAGGCAACAATGAACACTTTATTTAATGGCTCTGCCCTTCCCCCCCCCCGCTATCCCCTCCTTCGCCCCCACTGCCACTTTGCAGCACCTTCCAGAGAGCATCCACGCAAGATCTGAACCCCCAGCCCAACATTCTTCTCTCTCAGCGATGCACATTCTGCATCTATCTGCCCAGAAAACAAAGGGAAAGCACTGGGCTGAGACTCCATTATGCTTTTTTTTCCTCTTCAATTGCAACCTCAATACAAAAGGCTGCGTACTGGCAGGTCTCCTGGAGTACGATATGTATCCAGAGAGAGGAGTCACGACGCAATATACAATGGCAAAATTAACTCAAATACCCAAGCTGAAGTTTGGGAGCTAGCTCACAGCTGTTCGGTCGTGTTTGATGTAGCACCGCAGGCTGTTGTGACTATTGGATTTCTGACGTTCGTGGACTTTCGGTGAGGGCCGGAGCTCACGCCTGTTTGAGTGAAAAGGAAAAAGCTCTGAATGGCTCTGAAGTTGTATCAAGAAAACGATCAGACGCTGCATGCAAAATGAGGTTCTACATAGTAACCCATGAAGGTTCATTAGTAAACGAAATTACATCGTTCAAAAAATTGTTGGACTCAGAAGCACATTAACGTAACCCATTGCAATGCACAACGGAAATGGTGCCGGACCAGATCTTCAGGTACGAGTCCTGCTTCTGTCTCGGTGGAGATGACCAACGGATCTGTGCACGGAGGTGCACAAACCATGGTTGGTTGTCATGCATCACACGTCCCGAAGGCCTGGTATCACGACGGTAGGGCGCCAGATCACCTTCGGTCTTCACAGATACTTCGGTTGCCAGATATTATGTTAATGAGGTGGCCCTACCTACCTTTCTGAACCCACACCCATGTGCCCTTCTGAATAAAAACCCATATCCTATATGGATCCCCCGACGTTAGAAATGTCATTGTTATTTCTTTTTCCAGGTTCTCGAATATAAGTAGCGATGTGTTTGAAACAGTAGCATTGTCTTCTGTAACCCACCGACGCACTGCATTCCTTAATGCACACAACCACACACAACATGTCCCCTACCCCCAGGCCTAGCCCGATCTTCCACTATTTAATAACAGAGAAGCCCACTTTGATCAAATTAGTCTGACAAAGATCAATAGAGAGGGCTACATAGTGGGGGGCTCATGCCGTGCTCCAGCAGGCCATACAGTAATGTGCATGCACGGAGTAATATCTGTTTCTTGGGCAGCGAGATTATCCCTTAGTGAATCTGTCACTTCTCATTTCAGTTAACACACTGTTGAGTAGGGCTCATCACGTCCTGAGAAAAAAGAAAAAGGGAGAATATGATCCAGCCCCGCTGCCTACAAAACAAACCGGAGGCCTGTCTGCCCTGGACCCAGAGAACAGGCCATCGGAGGAGCCCACTCAAAGCCCGATGTAAGAAAAGAGAGTGGTGTTCAGCCCTGTGGTCACCATTTCAGAATGTGGGGTAATGCAGTATATAAACAAGTGCCTTTTATTCCAGGACCGGTGAAGAGAAACACAATGGCGCTCCAGGTCCTCTGCTTTTGTGTCAAAGGGGGATGGGGGTTAACTGGCTTTTGAGCAATGTGGGCACTTGGGTCCATGTCATTTTGAAGGGGTTGCAGTTCACTCGATATCTATCATCTAAGGCTGTCCTCTCCGAAGATGCGGATCAGCGCGCAGTATATTTGATTTGACAGGGTCAGGAGGTGGTGCCTTGAGACATTAATAAACTCGCCAAGTCCTCAAGTCTGCAGACTCACTTGACCCAAGCACTCCCCTACTGATCCAAACAAACCCACCAACGAAATGAAAGTCCAACACACATAGAGCCACAGTTGCAGTCTGGCCCTGCGGGCTGCAGTCTGAAACCGTCTGATATTCAGAGACATGCAGAGCTGCCACTGATTGTCATATTAATCATGATGGAACTGGAATCATCCAAGGAAACAATATAAACGGACTTCAGTAAACAATAATGTTACAATGCAACATGGGAAACATAGAAGATCTCAAAAAGCAGGCAACCAGGTGTGCTCCAAGGGGCATTTGACACCTCCAGACCTTTGGTCCAGACCTCCAGACGTTTCTGTTTGGTTTGAACCAAAATAGCAGGTGTGAAATGTGCCATGGTCTGGACCAGAGGTCACGAACCCTGCTCCTGGAGAGCCACGTTCCTACAGACTTTAGATCCAACCCCCACATAATCCAGCCTTTTACTGCTTTCAGACGTTTGTGATTGGCTGAATGGGGTGTGAGATTGGGTTGGAGTTGAAACCTGCAGGAACGTAGCTCTCTGGGGTGCAGGGTTGGTGGCTACTGCTGTGGACCAAAGTGCCTGAACGTTTTTGGACGTCCGGACCAATGTCCAAGCAATGTCAAAGTCAACGTTTTAAAACAGCAGAAACTCTCATGCTGTCAGTTGGAACATCAAACTCTGTGCATGTAGCTGGTTCTTCTAGCAGTAGTGCTGCAACATTAGCAGCACAGAGACAAAAATGTTTTCACGTGAAAGGCAACCCGCCAAACGGACAACATGCCAACCTTAGACGCAAGCTCTTCTACGAACCAGTCAATGTCCCGGCACACACGACACTGTGGCTCGAGGAATTTTTGAAATGCCCGCACGACTTCAGAAATACAATGTTCCATGCATTTGGCGCCCACTCTCATGCCTGGCTCAAACTCCAATCATTCACACACGTGCCAGCACACAACTCACCCACCTGTGGGTGCTCCCGAGCCACCCCCAGAGGTAGCACGACTTCATGATAAATGAATACACCTTATAATGAGAGTCGGACTGGCGTTTCTCACCTGGATCGACTTCCCACAGAGCCGAATCCACAAATTAGTCAACAGCATGACAAAAAATGAATACAGGTATTGAGTTTATCACCTTAAAGGAGGAGAAAAAGTCGCAGTTACATTTTGTTACAGGACCTAAGGTGTCCAATGTTCTTTTTGGCTCGTTTGGTGGCAGGTCGGAAACAAAATTGCCCAGAAAATCGTCCCAATTTTGAAAAATTGAATCTTATCAGGTTAATCCACACCATCCCATTTAAGTGACTGCTCGGAAAAGTCCCATTTCAAAGTGATGAGACTAAGGTGAAATCGTCCGTTCTGGGATTGCAGTAAGACATGCCTGCTGGCCATGAACACACACACCCATAATAGCCCTCACCTCCGACGGCCCAGCACTGTTCTGCTCTTCCCGATGACCATGTGTGTGTGTGTGTGTGTGTGTGTTTTAAATATTAGAATATATATATGATAATTTTTTCACTAGGGAAAGCTGTGCTTATTACGTGCTGTTTGCTTATTCATACATTTTTCTGTGTGTGTGAGTGTGTGTGTGTGTGTGTGTGTGTGTGTGTGCTTAATTAAAGAAGGGATGAGAGAGATATCAAGTGGTAGTGAAGGGAGGGAGGGAGAGAGGCGAGAGAAAGACGGAGAGATATTACGAGAAACACTCTGGGAGTTTCTTCTTCCAAGCAACAGCAATATGACCAAAGGGATTCTGATAACCCACTTTTAGCACCTAACTACAGGGCCGAGCTTCAAATGAAAGGAGTCCGTGGATAATGCTGCTGAAACACTGGAAACTTGCTGAGCAGCAGTGTGGATGTTGTGACTGGAGTGATGGAGCACAATCGAACACTAGGCCCGGATCAACGGTATTACGGCTGAAGGAAAAGACAGGCGATGTAATGGGTATAAAGCCCCCCAAGCGCTGGGCTGTGGAGCAGAAAAGCTCTCCGGACACCAGATTCTGCATCGTCTAGAACAAAAAAAGCCTCTGGAAAAGTGATTTTAAATATTTGAAGAGTATAGGCAGAACCTAAAATAGGACATCGTGGTATAAATAGATGTTTATGTTTCAAAGGGAAGCAGGAAGGAAGACACAGCAGAAAGGAAACCCGCTGAACTTTCACTGGCAGTCCTCCTCCTCAGCCCTGTAAACAATGCACTCTGGCAGCATCTGCTGGAGCTGAGGAAAATTACACACACACACACACACACACACACACACACACACACACACACACACACACACACTCTACGCTACACTCCCTGCAACACATTAAACATAATGAATCGTCAGCTTGAGTGAGATGCAACATGGACGCAAAACGCACACAGCAAGGCACCCGAGTCGCATCTTCCACGTCTGATAATTGAATAATAATCTAATTTGTATTTCCAGGCCGTTCCGAGGCAAACTGGCGAGGATTTTCGACTTTTTCCAGATAAAGACAATTATCTTCATTTCCTTTAATGTATTAATTTTCATCCGGCGCCATTATGTGGGAACAGATAGGGTGAACCGATGATTAAAATAGCAACCTGTGTTGGGTTCGCAGCTTTGAAATGGCTGGTCCTATCAGGGAGGATGCACATGGGGAGCGTCCTTCTCCATCCCAATAAATCCCCGGTGCTTAGCATATTGTATGCCCATGGCTGGTAAATTAGTCACATCTGAAATAGCCTAATTAACAGATAGGAGCTTAACCTACTTATCAGAGCAAGGCACTTGGATTTTCTTTTTCCCCTTTTCTTTTTTTTTTTTAGGAGGGTGAGAGTTTGAAGGAGTGTCTGCATGTTGGGAGTGTCACGATATGCATATTAATGCACGCTTGTAGGTTGCGATACAGTACAGCCTATAGACTGAATACAGATCTGCTATAAACACTCAGGTCAGGTATGCTGAGATAAACTGGACGGCGTCCACTCTTCTATTAAAAACCAATCAAAACATTCCTGAAGAGAGACGAGCACGAGAGAGGGATGAAGCCGGAGCAAAATGAAATGTGTTTCCCGGGCATTTAAATGGAATAAGTTGTTCTAGCTTGTTAAGAAATCGCAGAGCAGCTTCATATAATGTGTGTTTTTTTATTAGAAAAGGAGAAAATCTCGATTTTTAAAGAACCACCGAATGACCAGGTCCACCACCTTTGTGCCCATATAGAGTATGAACATCCTTTTTCCATATTTTTTATATATTTAAACAATGAAATTTAATCTTCAATTCCTCTTTATACACACTAAGCCTCCTCCATAGTGTGTACATGAGAGCGCCAATGGGAGAGGAGGTGCACAGTATAGGAGGGGGCGGGACCTGAGTGCAGGGGGCGGGAGCTGAGAGCAGAGCAAGGGACCAGAAAAAAGGGTTTCTGCAGACATCAAACAAAATTTGATTTAATAACTTGATGATAAACTCGATATGAATGATATCACCACTATCTATATCTTGCTGTTTTTATTACAATGTATAAAATGATACATTTATACGTGATTATAAAAACAGCTTAAACCAGGTTCATTTTACATTTTTGTCACACTGTCCACAATCAGTCGTAGACTTACAACATAAGACTGTAAAGAATCTTATCCACGTGCAAAATAGTGATCTGAGCCATAATCCAGGCCTGGGTGAGGATATGCTCGTGTTAAAATTGAGATTATTGGCGACACGGTGAACTCTTCGTTTTTTCAGTTCCGTATATAAACTGCTGAGCTTTGGGTTTTATGTTTATGTGTATTTCGTCCCTTGTTCTCTCTCGATTCAATGTTTAGTTTTCAGTTCCGGGATCAGATCCTCCGTGCTTCCGAACTCTGGACTTCAGTTCAGTTTCATAAACATGCTGTGAATCTACGTCTCTCCTACCTGCAAGCGCGGCAATCGTCTTGTGAAAATACCTCCAACGTTAAGCTCATAATGTGTGTATGATTATCAGACACACCGACATACAAACGCTTACTAATCATCTTAAAAATGTGGACCATGCGGAATGACAACTAAATACCAAACACAGGTTTTCATTCCTTGTGACTTTTCTCAGCCACTGCGTAAATTGAATTAATTACAATTACAAAACTACAATTTAAAAGTACGTATTGAACACTGGACCTTTTACACATCCAAGCAGACACATCAACAAAACACAAAACACAAAATGAATTAGCGCAATGCTAGCTGCTAATTGGTCGCATCGTCGAAAACTTAACTGTTCTTGTATAAATTAGTCTTTTTCATTCTTTCTCTCAAACACAAAGTGCCTTTTTTGCCATTTTCAGCTGAATAACTTGCTGAATGTTCATTGAATCCCAACTCTAAGGTATCTTCACCTTTCAAAGTCCCTTAATGGGATGTTAATAAAAGGACAAAACGCATTAAATGCATAGTAATTATTTTCATTATGAATTAATCTGCTTGTTTCCCTCATTAATCGATTGACTGTTGATTGAAAACCATCAATAATCACAATATGGCCTCCTCAAAACCGATATACCGCTGCAACCCCAGTCTGTAAACACGGAGGAGAACAGAGGTGAGGAGCTGCTCCACTGGTCTCCTCCTTTTCCCAGTCACAGGGAAATTGGAGCGTGGTATGTTCTCATCCTGCTGATAATAGTCTGGTGGGGTTTTTTTTATTTATTTATTTTTTTTAAAGAGTCTCGATCTCCCTCTCTCTCTCTCTTCTCTCCCCCTCCTTTCTCCCTCCCTCCCCCGCCTACTCATATGTTTCACACTGACTCACTTCCACAGCTAAAAGCACACAGATGATGTCAAGGTGTCAAGAAGCACGGCTGACAGCCCAACATTACCAAACAATCAGCCGAGGTCACACTAAAAACAACATGCCGCTCTCATACCCTCCATTAGAGAAATGGAAAAATTCTGTCGGCCCTGGATTTAATGTTATTTGCAAATGATACAGTACTTAACGACTCCCGCCTCCCCGCCGCCGTCTCTCCTCTTTTCTGCTTCTCTTCTTTCCCATTTAAAGGTAAATAGGTAGTAAAGGGGATTGATTCGAGTATTAATGAAAGCTGAAACGCACGAGGATCATTCCGGCAGGTGTGGTAACAGTATACACAGCGCTCCGTCTCACGCTCCGGACTGATGGAATTCCGCTGCTCGGGCAGGAACAGCCGCCGAGCATTTGGGCGTCTCTCAAACCAAAGAAACGTCACATATGATTAAACGCCTTTTATAAAAGTCATTTTAATATCGGTGGAGAGGAGCCACGTTTGAAGCTGTTGACAGTTGCTGATAAAGCCAGACATGACCACACAAAGCTAAATTTCAACTTTATTAAAACCCTCTGCTGTTCATGGAACAATGGTGGGGAATGAAATGGGTCCCTGTTGAGCAAGTCAGACATTTTTTTAGGCCAAAAACAGGGTGATGAAGTTTACTTAACTAGACTGGAAGATGTAGCCCACGTCATGGGTAGTGTAGGGGGAGGGGCCAGAGGCAACGACCAATGAAACAGAGGGAAATTGTCCGTTCCCATTCTCCGATTTATTAGCAAAATAAAGGAAAAGAAACCAACGCCGAAGCAATAACTGCCCACTAACTCCAGTGGCTCTGACCAATGACTGCAAAGTCACACTTAGGTCAGCTGATTCTCCTTCCACTCAGCTACCCTTACTCTCTCTTTCCTCTACTCTAATCCCCCTCTATATACAGGTAGCTCCTCCCCCTAGACTCTACCATTATCAACCAAGGTGTTGCTCACGATACAGCATATAACTGTTATCGATTTGCAATCATAACCCATAATCGACAATCACCATTACTCTTCCCCACCAACACTCACAGCCTCATTTTTAACTGGACAATAGCTATTGGTGTAGAACCGTCCTCTTCTTCGTCTCTTCACCAGTCCAATCCCCCCTCTCCTCCAGCAACAGATGGACTCACCCAGGTAAGTAAAGCTGAGAGTCCTTCCCTTTTTTACTCTTTTGACCCTGGGGGAGTGTGAACCATGTGCAGGTAAGTTTGTGTAAGCTTGCATCATTACATTCAACACAAGTACTCAAATGCAAATATTAGCACCCGGCCAACACTCTCCAAACAGAGGATCCTGCTTATGTTCCTCTGGTGGTTACAACACTCAGTACTCAGGGGGGCGATAGAGGACAAGTCGCAGTGTTTGTAAACAGGATTGGGTCAACAGTAGAGGGGTAAAGACAACTTGGCTGTGCAAGTTAGCAAACGCATCGTAGCATTTTTGTAACGCAACATACAAAAACCTCGCATGAAGCACGTTTCAGAGTCGGAATGGTAAACCGGAATTCCAGGGTGATTGTGAGGCCGTTTCGTCTCCCACAGTCCAATCGTCGTGTTCAGAAAACATCATACACGATTGGGATCTCAAATCAATAGCCTACACAGGTTCTTCTGAAATCAAGAGTATGAAAGGGAAGGTTTTCTACAAGAGGGACAGTGGTCAGAAGCTTGGATGACCACCACTGGCATTGGGCACGGTAACATTAGGCTCACGTTTATCTGCTCCAGAGCGTCCTATTCTCCTGGCAGCACTTTTCTACAGGACTGTGTGCATTTGCACACCTATGTCAGCCATGGGTGCAACTTAAAGTAGCGGAATGCATTCATTAGAAGGGGTGTCCACAAACGTTAAGGCTGAAAATGAAAAGTATCAATTCAAAGTGAATTTTTTTTTTTTTAATCATGAATTTTATGATCCAATAATGAGGGATTTTTCATTGCCTAAATTTTACGTAAGAGTTGCATAAAATGTTGCCATGGTGTCAGCAATACGTTTTTGAGTGGCTACAGCGCTGACAACCTAACATTTCTTCAAAACATGTGTAAATGTTCGTTAGTAGAGATGAGATTAGAAGAGCAAACCAAATTATTCAGACAAAAAACATTTAGGCTATTCAAAAAATTGGCAAAAGTAACGAAAAATTGTTCGGTATTAGGGCTGGGCGATATAACAATATCGATATCTACAACGGGGTATAATCAGAGTGGGACAGACACAGAGGTGATATCGTTTGATACTTGCTCCCCTCCGCCCCCACTCATGTTCTCATACACGCCACAATTTTTTCACTGATTTATTGACGTGATCCACGTTTATTCTTGCGCTACAATACGTTTAAATACAGTAAACAAGACAAACGATTTCATGGGCCGTCCTAAAATTTTCACATCATATATCGTATCGTATACTGTGTATCGCCATTCAGCTAAAATATATCGGGATGTGATTTAGTTTTTCGTCCATATCGTCCAGCCCTATTTGGTATTCAGCCTACGGACAGATATGTCCTGTTTGGTTTCGGTTCTCTATTCCTTAATACATAATACATATTTCAACTGAACATCAGCTCTTCTCGGACATGTTGGACAACAAATGTGAGGGTTCGGCCAGAACATCCAGTTTAATTCCACTCTCGGTCTCTGATAAAAGGTGGAGAAAAGGTGGAACAGTTCGACATCAGCAGCATTAAAAGGTTAGTCAGTGTTTTGTGAACGTAACGGCTCGTTCCAGTGATTTCTAACCGTTAATGTTGGGGAAATGGGTGCAGGGCCTGGTCTCCGGTGAATAACTGACCACTCTTAACAACCTCAAAAACCATGCTCAGGGTCCTTCACCCCTTAACCACCTCTGATTTATGATAATTCACGCTTTAAGCGCCGGTGACTCAACTCAGTAAATTTGAGGAGTACTATCCGAGTGCAGATGCAGCACATAAGTCCGCAGAGACGTTTTCAATCCCCTTTGTGTGAGTCTGCCTTAAAAAAAAGAGGAGGAAAGAAAGAAAAGGGGGGAAAAAAACACTTCCACAGCTAGTAGCCAAGCATATTAGAAAATAAAATACAATTCTGCCACCTGACACTTCAATTTAGCCTGCCCCGACTGCGAGAACCATCAGCTTCCTGGCCTGCCTGCAGTGATGGAGGATACCCCAAATATCATTTAACTGATCTGAGCTGCAAGGGTAATGCACAAACACTCTCCCCTACTGCATTACACACACACACACACACACACACACACACGGCGCTCCGCTCCACGCTCGCACACAATCTCATTTTAATTGACTGCATTGTCTGGGTTCTGGCTGCGGGGGGAGTGCCTCCACCCACCTCTCTCCACCCGGCCGCTTTGAGGAGTATTTACAATCCGATAATCTTCCAGCTCCTAACCGCATCCATTACACTGCAAAAGGAACCGCCACTGAGACACCGGCTTTAAAGCCTTTAAAGGGCCCGTATCCCACGTTTCTCGGCCCTCCTGACGTCCACTGATCATATTTGTCTGCTTTTACGCGGCAGAAACAGTCACAACTCGTTTTACGCACTCTTTCATTCCCCCAACCTCAGCAGGCTGGCATTTTAGACTAATGTGTGTATGTAAATGAGCTGTGTTCTGGTTGGCTCATGTTAAAAGGCAGTGCGGGTTCAAACTCTCCTAACTTGAACGTGAATGGTTCAGACGGCCTAGCTGGACGTACTGTATGTGCAGTAACAGAACACCTGGCTATCTATCTCTCTCTCTCTCTCTCTCTCTCTCTTTCTCTCTCTCTCTCCCGAGCTCTCTCTCTGCTAGTCTGTTCTCCACCTCTTGCACTTTTTTCACCTGGTTTTGTCTCTCTATCCCTTCTAACGCCATCCGTCTGAGTGGCTGAGAGCCAGCCTATAGGTGTGCAGGGTAAAGGGGATGCTGCGGGTTCTAGACTGACGACCTGATGGAACAGTCTTCACGTTAAACATTAAAAGTCAATCCTACGATGGCCAGGGGAAGACATTGTCCAAACACTATTGATCACCCAACATCCTGACCAGACTAATGCTCTTGTTGCTGAATGCAATCAAATCCTCACAGCAATGCTCCAAAAATGTTGGAGAGAGCCTTCCCTGCACAGTAGCGACCCCTGTCAGCTCTCATGCTTCCTGTCCTGTCAGTCTTTCCACTGAACTCTCTCGCTTTCTCACCCACACTATTCCCAAAGCCCTGCTCTCAAACCCTTTTTTCCTTCACTTTACCTCTCTACCTCTTTCTCCCTCTCTCCTTTATCTCTCCTTCCTGCCTCTCCTTCTCGCTGTTTCCCCCCCAGTCCTCTCCCTCTTTCTCTCTCCTGTTTTGATCTTTCACTTACACTGATCCTCTCTCTCTCTCTCTCTTTCTCTCTCTCTCTCTCTCTCTCTCTGCCCCCCTTCTGTCTTTCTGTCTCTTTCCCTACTTTTTCCCCCCAACTCTCTTCTCTGATCCTACATCATCCTTCTTCAAGATGAATGTTTGCGCAAGTTCTACCAGGAGACTCAAATGCCACGCCTTCCTTTCACCCTTAACCAATCAACAAACTGCTCCCACCGGTCATTTGGCAGGGTCTGATGGGGTCCAGCCGCTTCCAAGCCAAACACCTTTGAACTTTCTAAAGAGACATATGTCTCAGTCTTCTAGTAGATCTGCCTCTTCTCAGATCAGATCTTTCATTCTCTGCTTTTTTTCACCCATTCCTCTCTTCTTTCTCTCTTCTCTTCAAATCTCTTGCACTTTTTATTCAATCTCTTCCCTCCCTCCCTCCCTCCCTCCCTCCCTCCTTCCCTTCAGAGGTTCTGTTAATCTTCTGAATTTGGAGGATTTTGGTTCTTATTCTAACATTTATTCTGTTTTCATTTACCTTTTTTACCTTTATCTGTTTATTCTCTCACTCCGTTGCTGCCGTTCACATTGTTTTGGCACATTTCTAAAAGAATGCAAGTAATGTATATATTAATTGTATGTTAAGTATCAAAGCTGCTTCAGATGTTCGTTTTTGTCTGACTGGTGATGCTCTGTAAGGAAAGGTCTAAACGTTGTGAAGCAAACCATTATGCTGCACATTTTCCAAACGTTCCTGGAACGTTACAGACTAACCTTCCTGAAACATTGAGTTGCACTGTGAGCGAAATGTGTCTCTCTGTAATCTGGAGGTTGCAGCTCTGGTTCTCTTTCTTCCAACCTCAAAAACCTTTTCCGTCTCCCACAATGTTCTCTGTATCCTCTCTCACTCCCATCCTGCTCTTTCACTCGCTCCACCAAATGTATATTTTGCTTCCTCTCTACCTGACTTCTCTCTCCAGTCTCTCAATCCTTACAGCTTTATTGTCCATCCTACATCTTTCTCCCCAGAACTTTCTTTCATTTAAAGTTTCTACCAGCCTTCTCTTCATCTCGCTAATGTCTCTCTTTCACTTTCTCTCTGCCAGTCCTCTGATCTCCTCTTACAATTTTTTAACCGATTCGCTCTCCCCATCTCTCTCTCTCTATTTCTCTCTCTCTCTCTCTCTCTCTCTCTCTCTCTCTCTCTCTCTCTCTTTCTCTCTCTCTGACAGTGCTGAGGTAAGGGGTATAGCAATCTCCCCGCGTCTCCATCCTTCACCACATCAAATGATCATTTAGCACGGCCCCCCTCCTCATGATTGATTGACTCAGGCCACGTCTAAATCACCATCATAAAACTGGTATTGTGACAACGCTGGGAGGGTGACAGCTTAAGGAATCGAACTGATTCACAGCTGCGGGCCCACAGCAGGACTGGAGAAGAGAAGGAGAGAAGAAGAGGGCAACATCATGGGCCAAGGTGACAGTAACACACACACACACACACACACACACACACACACACACACACACACACACACACACACACACACATATATATATATATATATATATATATATATATATATATATATATATATATATATACAGCAGCCTAGGACAAACACACTGTCATTACCTTCTTCTGCTGAGTTTAGAGGTGAAACATGGAGCTGCACTCAAAACAGGACTAGGTGTGTAGAGACATCCTCACCATCACTGCCTTTCCCATCCTCTCAGCATGCTTAAAGAGGTGGCAAGGGAGTTTGTAAATCGCATGAGGAGGCAGGGAGGTAGACGGGTATTCACTTTGTAACCGAGCGAGGGTGGGCACTTCCCGTCCTAGAGGGTCAGATTCCTTCAGCTTTCCGGTTTCCTGCCCCAACACACCTGATTCAACTCACCTGTTAGCTGCTGCTTATTAGGGCTGTTTGAGCAGGGAATTCAGCAAACTGTGCAGGACTCTGGCCCCCACTGCCCACCCCTGTAACAGCGGGAAAATCCTCACCCATTCATCATCAATTGAGGTGGAGTTACAGACAGCAGAACCTGAAATTAACCACCAGGCACTAGTCAGGTTTAAAAACAGTAAAAGCTCAATTCATCAGCATAGGACAAATCACTCATAGCCGAAGGTTCTATGTTGGTGAAGTAGATGTAGAGCGAGTGTACGACACCATGAAATCTGCTTTATTGTTCCCTAATTGCGCTATTTATTGTAATTAGAAGAGCAGGCTTGCTGAGCTTTCATCCTGCTCGAGGCGTATCGGATTTAAGGTTTTTGTGTCTCGCCTATGGTGTGCAAACTTGTAGAGCAACTAGCTGTTCCCCGATTGATACGCTTTACTCCTCACCTTGCACATTTTCTGCTTCTATATCCGAATCAGCTCTACACTTGGTCTGTGCATCTCCAGGCAACCTAAAGAGCCATGGCACCACGAGTGACTCCGTCCAGGCCCGCCCCCCCAAATGCATATTCATTGTTGACCGCTGTGCAAAACATTAAAAAAAAAACCACCACCACCCCCCTGCTCTGAACATTTTATGCCTTCCTGCTGTTACACACCCACTTCAACTCATGAAGGCTCACACTATCTGATTAGTTGGATCGGGGAGTGTTGAGCTGGGAAAACACTAACGTGCATGACAGGATGTACTTCAGCTGCTGTAGATAATTAAAACTACTCACATTATAAACAGCAACACATTTCCCACTATGTTCATGTTATCTCAGACAAAATAACCTCCCTGTACCATCTGTGTATTTATACTCAGCCTCAACTGACTAACTGGAGGTTTCTGCTTGAAGAGCAAATACCCCATATACACCAACTGGTACCTCTGTCCAGTCTTATCAGCTCCTCTGACCACAGGAGCTCTTTGTGGCTCCCATAATCTCGCCTGTAGTTCATCGGTTTCTCTGCAGACTTTATTCACCTCCTTTCACCCTGATCTTCAATGAACAGGACCCCACAGGACCACCACAGAGCAGCTACTATGAGGGTGGTGGGTCGTTCTCAGCACCGCAGTCACACTGACAGTGCTGCTGGAGTGTTTCAACCCGTCAGTGTCACTGTTGGACTGAGAACCTGGACCGAGTTCACCGACCAGAAATAGCTGACAGTAAGTCCTGTGAGCACTGAAGAAAGATTTGAGAGGATGTAGAAATACATGAGCTTGACTCTTACTTTACATGTTGGAGAAACTAGGTAGACGTATCTAAAAGAATGGACGGTGAGTTTAAAAAGTTCACTTGTGGGGCCCCGAGTGTTGGAGCGGACGAAGGCGCTACCATTATGATCCTGGGGTGGCGGGTTCAAATCCCCATCGGTAGCCAGGGTCCAGAGGGAGAGAAATTGGGGTGGGTAGATGGAGCTCTTCCCACATCTCAGAAGTGTGCGGCTGGTCGACGCAGGCGTCTGCCGACCAGCCAGATCCGGGATCCGCCTCCGCGTGATGTCTGCCCGGCAACGATACAAATGGCAGTAGGCTACCGTCACGTGACTCAGAGGAAACACGTGGACGATCCCCCCACCCCCCGGTGTCGAGTAGGCACATAATGTGTGGGAGACAACTTAGGGATGGGAAATTGGTACTGTGTAAATTAGTAGGGGTGAAAAAATTGAAAAATTTATATAAACAAAAAGTTCACACACCAACATGGCACCACCACGTCAGAACCACAACAGTGCTGAGAATGACCCACCACCCACATAATAATGCTCTGTGGTTGGTGGTCCTGACCAAACAGGGTGAAAGTAGGATAAATACATAGGGAAGCAGATGGACTGCAGTCTGTAAATATCAAATTACAAAGTGCCGGAGCCTACAGACTAAAACGAAAACTAAAATTATGAACACCTGCTATCTTGTCTGCTAAGCCGTCCGAGACAAAACATCTGGGCACCAGTTTGATTCCACTGTGAAAAATTGGTGTCCGAGTGTGAAGATGTTTGGTTGAGGTTTGGTCTGATGACGCTTCACACATTTGTTCAGACGAGTTCAGCTAATTAAAGACACGGCGAGAACCTACACAGCATCTCCGTATGACGCGCTGTGCTTTCAGATCATCTCCACCGCCTCTTCATATGTCAGCGTTTCTCTGCAGTTACAGAAGAAGGAAGCGCGGTGGAATAGGAGTGCCTGGGGTGTACCCCAGCAAAAAGCCAAGCATCTCCTCACGTCCTGGCAAATTAAAGCAGAGAATTAGCCAGCCGTCCAGAACTGCTCTTTGTTTGGGCTATTTTACAGCGCTGACATGTCCCGCGTCATTCCTCGCAAATCGACAGCGGGCTCCAGACAAATCACAGGCGGGCGAGGCAATATACGAAGCTTCAGTCTCTGGCACAGGACTGCTGATATCAGCAACTCCGCAGGGTCAGGGCTCATACCTCCTCTCTCTCTCTCTCACACACACACACACACACACACACACTCTCTCATTCTCTCTCCCCTTATTTTTTCTTGCCTCACCACCGAGACGCCAAAGCAATCAATCTAATTCAGGAGCCATTCCTTCTGTAGAGTGAAGGGTGCCATTGTTTTCTGCCTCAGGATGCTGCCTTCCTCCAATCCCCTTTTTTTTTTTTTTTTTTTTTTGTTTCCTCCCTACTGCAGTTTTACATATTCCCTCTTATTGGTTTATGGTGGAAATAATGTCTAATGGCCCTGATGCTTGGTGTGCCTTTCCCCAGGAGCCGAGCGCCTTTGTTTTCAGATTCCTCTGCTCAGCTTTGAGCGCCATGGGTAGATTCCTTTTTTTTTTTTTTTTTTTTTTTTCTCTTCCTTCTTCCTAGATAAATTCCTGCATAAAAAGAAATCTCTTCATTTCTTCATACCTGCAGTATAAATGATAATGGCAGTAGACAAGCCCCGCCGAAGACCAAGACTAATTCCTGGTTCACTTCCGCGACGTAATTTTGTCAAATTTACAACAAAAGATTACTCTGCAGCGTGAAAGGATGTTGGGGGGGGGGGGACAAAAATACGCCAGACTTGAACCTTGAAGCTCTCTCTGTTTGTCAAATTGAGTTCTGATGTTTTCCATAATCAATTCATAAGCGTAAGCTATTTCTGAATGCTTCTTAGCACTCTAAAGCACATTCTTTAGAGATACCACACCAGGCTCTTTGAAAAATCTACATAATGAAATTAAACAAGACTGCACTACTTGAAGGAAGGACACATTATTTGTCAAACACCCAAGGAAAAGAGAGAGAGAGAGAGAGAGAGAGAGAGAGAGAGAGGAGAGAGAGAGAGAGAGAGAGAGAGAGAGAGAGAGAGAGAGAGAGAGAGAGAGAGAGAGAGAGAGAGAGAGAGAGAGAGACTGTGCTTTCATTAATCCATGAATGTAATTACTGTTTAAACAGGCCACCCCCTGATTGATGTCCTTCAGCCATGTTTCATTTACTTGAACATGTTCTGATATTTGCGGGAAATAAATAAGCAGATTCCCCAGGGAGTCACTTACAATCACATGCTTCTCATCAACCCCTTTAAAAAAAAAAAAAAAAGAGGAAGAAGAAGAAGAAGAAGAAGAAAAAAGGGCACCAGCCAGGAGAACCCACTTTCATTTGCAGAACATCTCCTGCGCGCCCATAAGACCCGGGACGTGGAGGCACACCGAAGACAGCGAGACTGCCAGCGAAATGGGCCATAGATTATACATTACATAAAAAAAGATGATGGATGCCGAGGGAAGGCATTTAAACCCACCCTTCAGCGGCTGATGGTGTAGAGATGCCCGGAGAGCTTCAATCATTTTGGCAATCCCACAAATAGCTCTTCACTCAGTGGAGCGCACCGAAGTTGGGCCTTGTTTCTCAATACAAACAGTTCAGGAGGAAGAACAGTCACTTGATATGTTTAAAGCGGGTCGCGCATGCTTAACTCTCCCGAATCGCTTTGCAACCAGCACGCCGTATCCGCAGCTGACTGCGTTTGGCGTACGGTGCGTGTGGGGAAAAAAAAAAGACAGGTAGAAACGAATTTTTTAAATTCTTAGATAAACGAGCTGGTAAAACACGTAGGCTCCAAATCGCTCGCTAGCTTTTAAAGCCGTCTTTAGTTTAAACCTACTACAAAATTGGAGCAGCATTCCAATCACCCCAAGAGTTCCCTATGTAGTGGACTACACGTTTGAGATTTTTAAGTGAGATTCCAGTTCATCGGGAATGAAAGTGTCCAGTCGGAAAGGGAATTCTGAGTGCGTAGGGAATAGTGAGTAGCGGTTTATCACTGCACAGGAAGTGAACAGTAAAGTTTTAAGAGTCTTAAAGCTGGCGCTCATCACGAGCAGTAAAACAGAGTGTAAACACATCATAAACCTGTTGCGTGTCCATAAAATCTATTCTATACTTATGAGAAATGGTTCGGTTATGCGCAAGCGAAGGAGCAGTGGACGGCTTAGAGACCCTGTGGAAGGGAATGCGGTTTCAGTCCTATCAAGACAAGGGACAATAGGGACAGAGAAATCAGAAAGACGTGGAGAGGAGAGGATGGAGAAAGGTGGATTAAACTAAGGTGAAGTTTCACAGTTTGCAATGAAACATCGAGCCTGTCGCAACCACACGACTGGACGTAACACACATCGTCGGAAAACTGGAAATGGTTTTTGAAAACGGAGGTGCCGGCACCTCCACGTCACGACTCGGAGCACTTTACCATTCCTCAGCACATCGCAACGCACCACGCAGCATCCTGACAGTACACCAGTAAATTAAATCCATTACTGAGACCACAGCAAGTCACAGTAGATCACGTGACTTGAAATGAACACGGCAGCTGGACCTTCAGGTAAACAAGCAAAGTTCCTTCAACGTTACGGCTCGTGTCTTTAAGCTCCAAATTCCATAAGTGTCAGGGTTGTTCCTCTGGTCTGTGATATTTCATGAGGAGGAAACCTTTAGCTGGAGATCCAGCAGCTAGACCTAAACTGTGTAGACCTACTGTGTAGACCAACTGTGTAGACCTAAACCAGGCTTTCTAAAAGAAAGTCTCTCCTGTTGTGGCTTCTCAGGACGGCGTCGGGTTTAACGCAACATGCCAGACGTCTCTGCATGGAGGTGTAGAGGTTCCTAATGGTGTCCTGTGATGATCCATCCCATGCCGCTTGAATGTTCTCACTCAGTTCTGCAGATGGTGTGGTAGGGGTGGAGTGTTGATAGAGCGTCCAATAGCATCCCTCACATTTTCAATCAGGGACAGATCTGGAGATGAGACCGACCACGGCGTAGAATCTGTGTCTTGAAGCCGAGATCTTGGGACAGCAGCAGTATGTGGACGAGCACCGGAGTGTGTGTTCAGAAAAGGTAGAACCACTGGTTGTAGGATCTCATTAACGTAACGTAGGGCTGTCAAAGTGTCTGTAATGCAGACCAAAGGTGATCTGGCGTCGTACGGAATTGCAGCCCCAGACCATGACACCAGGCCTTCTGGACGTGTGACACATGGCTGGTGGTTGACTCTGTGTGCATTAACTACACAACAAACATGTTTATGTATGAGCTTGTGTTGACCAAACCACCGGGGTGTGTGTTTAACACCAGTGGGTTCGTTGAACAGTGTGAGCTTTGGGTGAAGACCAAGTCAAAGAGAAAGAAAGAGAAGACTATCAACTACCGTAATTCCTGGACTATAAGTTCCACACGTTGAACCATGTGGCTTATAATGAGGTGCAGCTTTTTCTTGTTATATATGTTATTTTCCAGGTTTTTAAAAAAAATTGCAGGTGCGGCTTATAGTCCGGAAAATACGGTAATTCAAATCTGCAAGAACCCAACTGTCCATAAAACAGACCACAAGTCCACGATAAAACCAAACCCAATCAGTATATGGTGAAACAATGATCTCCTAAAAGATCAAAGCGCAATATATGATTAATAAACAGTGACTCGTGCACAAAAATCCAATTATTCCGGGGCTGGTTTCATTGCAGACGTAAAAGGGTGATGTCATTTGCTGACGCTCATCTCAAAATCACCCGGGGACACGGTAACAGAGCTCAATCAGCACCACGGACAGTTCACACCAATGTGCTTCACCATCAATCTGTGCTTTTCTGGCCTTTAGGCCAGCCGGGGCCTTCCCTGGTTTAACTGGAGCGTAAAAAGGTTATTTCCACCAGGCCGACAAGTCCCTGTCATAAATCCCCCCCGCCCCCCACCCCCCACCCCAACGCAACAGGCCAGGGCTTCAACTACACGCTCCCATATTCAGACATCATATTTGACTTAAATCCCACTGCTATTTGTTTGGTTTGACACTGGTGACACTTTGATTAATCTAATTTGCTCGGCTGCGTTTACAGCTCCACTGGCAATGAATCTCTATTTTATATGGTCAAGCGCTGGCATTTCCCCTCTGACTGAACTCGCAGGAAGAAAGAAGAGGAGCGAGGGAGACAGAAGAGAGACAGAAAGCCAGTACGAGAGAGAGGGGCAGGCTCATCTCCCCGAGACGCAGCCTTCTGTCCATTTTATTCCGCTTAAATTATGAAGCACTCTAATTAAATTAAACTCCGCTGCAATCTCATCAGCTGGCGACAGCTAAGACGCGAAGCTGGCTGTTTTTCTGCTCTCTTCCCGAAGCAGCGTCTAAAACACGCTCCCCATCTTCTTCCCCATCTTCTTCTTCCTCGGCATCAGACCATGTTTCAGCCAGATGTGGGTCGCTTCACATCCTCGCCATCTGTAAAATATTTACTTTAAACGTACAGAAACGAAAGCCGGCGAGTCAGGCCGCGAGCGACTGAATTAGAGAAGTGCATCGACGATCCAGGCACGCTTGCATATGGCGGCTGCGTCGAGCTGTCTGCTACAATATCATTTCGCGGCGTGTGAACGGAGCCTTTCCCTCAACTCGAGCTGCTGTTGTTTCCTTCCGCCGGCGGGCCGACGCTGGGAACAGGTTGCGGCGTTTCTCGTCCTCTTCTCGGCGGTAATTCTTCGTGACACCTGACGACTGCCTGCCGCTCATTTTGGAGAAGGTATGTATGGAGGGCTTGTATAAAAATGTGCCCAGGCTCAGAAAAACACGTCCAGATCCATCGTTTTCAGGACATTTCAGATTGTACAGAACAATGAATACATCTTTAAACAATCAAGGAACCATTCAAGGGCCCGTATCAATCGACTGCATTAGAACGCATTACAGAACCCATAATGGTTGTTCTATGGACTTTGTCGCGCGGTAACTTCATGCCACTTTAAAGGGCAAATAATACAAAGCAAGACAAATATGCACAAGTATTTGCACAATGTTTTCACATTAAACTACATACATAAATAAATAAATAAATAAAGCAGGAAGTGTTCAGGAAGTCAGAATCAACGTTAAGCAAGGTTTCTGTTCACATTACTTAAAAACACTCCTCTGGCTGGAAAGCGACTACGGGTCCCATCTCAATCACGTCCTACCCCCTACATAGTGCCCTACCTAAAGCAACACAAAAGTGGTTACTTTTGTCAGGGTCACACAGAAAACTGTCGTACCAACTGCAGCATCGAAATGACTTTAGATCAGACAGACCAGCCACAGGCTGGGTGGAGGTCTACGACGTGCACTACGTAGGGGAGAGGAAGTGATTTGAGACAGGGCTTCACTGCACGCAGAGTGAAAAACCACTCTCCACTCAGCGTGGTGCTCGTTAGCTCCAGTCTGAACTGGTCCTGCCCGGATCTCGGACACCAGACTCCACAGGTGAGGAGGAAACGCAGCGCGTTCGGTCGAAACTTTGAACATGTCATTAGTCAGGGCTGGCTTTCGCCATATCAGCACCAGAGAGGAAGCTGTGATTGGTGCAGAGAGCGTCTGTCATACGTTTAGAACAGAGGATGAATACGGGTTTCGTGGGAACGCATTCGTAAATACACGCATTTGAAATGTGATTCTTACGTGCAAAAAATATGGTGTTCGGTGTGTAAAGTGCCTTCATTTTATTCACCAAAAACAGTCAAAATTAAAATTTTAAATGTACGTTTAAAGTGTATCTGAAAAACTCCAATCTCTCTCCATCCCTGGGAAATGATCAGTTTGTGTTACTGCGATTTTATGAGGGATATATGTAAATGAACTATGTTCTGATTGGCTGCTCTGTATTGTGGCTGGAATGAAATGGGCCATATAGTCAAAAATACTATATACAATATACAAATATGCATATATACATAAAAAATGCACCAGTACATTTAATTCTTACACCAGTACCTTAGATTCTTAAAACTGCTCTCTAGATTCAAGACGTGCTGCATTTACTCAATTAAACGGGACTAATTATGGTTTATTCTTTGTAATGAAATGTACAGTTTTATTTATGCATTGATGTCCTAATTATATAGTAATTATATTGTATATATAATTATAAGTCATTAAATTTGCTTAAATTGACATTGTTTCCACACTTCATACCAAACCTTTATTTCTGCAACGGAAAAAGTTTGTTTTTAATCACGTGGGTTCTTTAAGTTTGTGTCTCCAACTGATGTTTAAAACAAGCCTGTAATTTGACAAGAATGCAAGAAAACCAATGAAGCAATGAGCTGTATCGTGTATGACGTGTTCATGAATGGAATCAACGATAGTTGCATTTTAATGACCGTAATAATATTACGATATTGCATGTTTATCGATATTGCCCAGCCCTACTCCAAAGCCAAAATGTCTGAATGATCAAGCTGGCTCTCCTTGGGCTGCTCTCCTGACCTGGCAAAAATAAATACTCCCGCCACCAGCTCTCACAGTCGGCGGAATAAATGGAGGCATTAAGCTTGATAACCAAAACCGCGCATTTGATCCTGCCGTCCTCAGCATTTTTTCCCTCCCTGAACATTCTTCTGGGCAGTTTGAAAAGCATTTTGTGAAAGCTGCCGAGCTTAGCAATTCTCACTCCGGGGCCTCGCCACAGATAACAAGCTGGTCAATATTCAAAACCGGCACTTTAATTGGCTGCCGCCCCCTCCCTCTCCAGCCGCTACCTGCCTGAGACGGTGTCAAGAGGGCTCATGGAGGAACGTATTAAGTGTGTCTCTCCATTAGATCGGCCGGTATTAAGAAGCGCTGCTTCTCAAAACAACAACGCTCGTTTGCTTCGATGTTCCTCGCCGCCTTAGATGTGCATCACCTTTCTGTTCATGCAGCTTAAGATCCTGCTCAAGAAGCTACACCATTAGGGAAAGGGTAGGCCTTCGTCAAAGCAACTCCGACAACTATTTTAAAGCTTAAATTGTTATGTATGGTCACTGTCACACAACAACCTTTCATCTCCGATATGTCAACTTTTATGGAGCAGGTCTATTGGTCCATTAATCGTGGAATTTTGACACAACGTGAAGAACAACTGTCAGATTCTAATCGTGTAAAATGTGAGAAACGGACAAATTGGCTTGTATTATTAATACAGATCAAAGGAGGGGCTTCATGTGGCTCAGCGACACTGGCACTACGTCAGTACCCTCTCTGGGTGGGTAGATGCCGCTCTCTGCCACTGTAATGCTGGCACAGGCGTCTGTTGGCTGATGTATCAGAACCAGGTCGTACGCTCAGCGATGAGCTCAGATATTTATATCGTGATGTACGATACGGCCTTTTCTCTGCTCCCTCGTTCTGCAGCACCCCCTACTCTCTGCTTCCCCTCTACTCTGCTCCCCTCCACCCCATTCATGTTCTCATGTACACACTCTTCTTCTTCTCCTTCGTCCGGCTGCTCCCTTTAGGGGTCGCCACAGCGGATCATCTGCCTCCTCTCCTCTACACCCACCGTCTCCATCTCCACCTTCACTACATCCATAAACCTTCTCTGAGGTCTTCCTCTTCTCCTTCAGCCCGGCAGCTCCATCTCCAGCATTCTTTGTCCATCGTATCCAATTACACAGACAAAATACACGGTGTGTGAGGAAGACATGGAAAATCACAAAGACATTTTTAACACAGATCTGATCATATATCACCTTTCTGGTACAAAATATCTGGATATTTGATGTTCTGTCCATATCGTCCAGCCCTACTTTTCACCAACTTTCAGTTTATGCAGCTTAAAATTCCGATCAAGACACCTTAACATTAAAAACCCGGTGGGTTAAGTTAGAATGCTTAACCCCTTAAACCCTTCAGCCCTGAGACTTTTATTATGCCTTAAGGATTGCAAATCGGTAAATACATACAAAGCAAAATGGCTTTGGACCAGAGGTTCTGGGAGCAGACATGTATTAACAAGAAATCCCTTTCTGTTACAGTATAAACCCAACTGTTCTTAATTTCAAACTTTCTTCTTAATCCCCATTTATGCAGTTTTCACAAAGATTCACCAATATTTTCTTATTTGGGATTTGTTCAATTTGCGCTGACAGTGGGATCCATCATTACGGCAGCAGAGCCGTGAACAATTCTTTAAAAACACATCATGAATCCGGCACTTTTTTCTTTTTTTTTTTTTTCCTGGAGAACAACTTGAACAAACGAAGATTCTGAGGAAGATTAAGTTGAACTAAACATTAACATTAGAGTTAAATCAGAATTATACTGTACCGACTGTGACATAGCAAGAAGTTGCTCGAAGTTCGAGTCACGCGTCCCTTGATTGATCGGAGCATCCGCGAAAAACTGGTCTGTAAGGGAGTCGGAGCGCTTGTTTGCACTCTGCAGCCCGAACTGATACGCTGTGCAGCCCTATTAACAAACTTTGATGGTTATATCTGTAACACTGCAGTTTATTTATAGACTCGGGAGACGGTAGGTGTTGCATTGTACCATTATTATCGGGTCCTCGGTGCAAAAATGCTTATGCAGGAAGACAATCTCTTGCGAGACAGGCATGACTCACAGGATTTAAAATAACTCCACTCACCCGGGCACTCGCCGTGCCACTCACCGTCACAATACCGTTTCTATATCTGTGCCCCGAATCATCATTTCATTAGACAGAGGAATGAAGGTCTCCCTCCAGGGCTGCTATCAATAGCTATTAACATTTTTAACTGTGGGGGGCGAGCCGGGGTGGGTGATTCCGCGGTGCGCCCCGGCTCGGGAGGAGAACGAGGGAGGTTAAGGCACAGCGAGACGGCGGTGTCTGCCAGCCACCTTTGGCCTCAAGTGGCTTTTCATCTCTGGGTGAGCTCCTGGAATCCCTGAAGTGCATTATCTACACCGACATCGCAATTACCCCCAGGTACCTCCCTCCCTTTTACCTCCTCCCTACCAGCCCCGATCACATGCCGCTTCTTTACCATGTCATTTAGCCCAGAGTATGTGATCCCACACACAGCACTTCTGCACGTCTCTCCAACGCCAGCGTGCACCAGCTCATTTGTATCAAATGTAGGCAGTAAAATATCACTTTTATATAATATTATTTATGTTGCGTTTTTTTTTTATGCTCCTAAAGTCCGATTTGTCTGATTCCCTAAAGTAGTTTCGGGTCTATGTTTAAAACAGGACCTTTGCATCACATCTCTGAACATCTCAGAACATCTCAGAACATCACAGTTCACCTTTGATCTGCCTCTGAATCTGTGATTTTAGAACATCAACAGCATCGACGACCTTCTTGGATGCAAAGATGTCTGCACTTGTTTAATCTCTGCTTGCTCTTTAGGTCCTACACAAAACAAACACAACATCCATGATATTAAAAGAGAAATGAACACTTACTCTCTTTACAAAAGCCCGGGTTTGAAATCACTCATCGGTCGCTTCTTCACTATCCTACATATTCACCCACTAAACGATTTCATAATAAAAGGCTTTCAGACGCGGCCCGGTGTCCCCCTGCTCCACGTTTTGAACGTTTACCGTCCACATCGCAACACAGCCCTTGTAACCTCCTAACGGTGTTCTTTTCCTCGTGTGTTTATAGGGCTGCCAAGAGCATTTCGTTACAAATACATGAGGGGAAGTGCATTATCCCTAATTCACGGCGGATCAGCAACAAACAGCATATGACAAATCAAACTGTGCACTGAGTTCGGAGAAGAAACACAGCAGCGCTGAGGTTTTAGGCACCTAATCACCAACTTTCAAATCAGTTCTCTCGGCAATAAGACAGCGTTTCATGCGCAATCCCATTAGAACAGATGCAGGTGAACATCAATTTTCGAGGAAAGTCGTTCTCGTGAGCTAGACTGAAGAACAAAGCTTGGTTTTCTCCAGATTTCTCCTGACTTAGCATCATTAAGCACTGATTTACCAATCCAGATGTTGATGAGAGCTATAAATAATACGGTTTGAGGTGTATTAATGAACACCGTGATGAAAAAAACACCACTTTCTGTAAGAATATCACGTGTTTTATGGCATAAATAAACACTTCCTACCCAGGAGATGTCACTTCTAGTTTTCAGATGCCTTTGCACGGCACGGTCCTTCGCACGCATGTACTTTCATGACAAAGTTCAGCAGTAGCACAACATTTTTGAAGGCAAAAGCTGTTCATTACATCATTTATACATCAATACATTAAATTAAACGGCGTTCTTTGCAATTAAGCACGCATTCAATCAGTGCTCTTCAAGAACGGGTTCCGAAAGCCGAGCAACCCACTGAAAATATTGCAATACAATGGATCACAACAACAATACAATATCACGTTGCCCTCTGATCAATCCCAAAGAAGTGCTGTATGCGATAAAACAAGAGACTCCGGGAAAATAGAAACCAGACGTATACAATTTCCAGCAGGAGTGAGGACAGGAGTTGGGCTGGATGTGTCTGAAATGCTTCAAACCACGCAGCAATTGTGGTGGGAAGCCCACGGCACAATGCCTTATAGTTCTGGTCAGCTATAGAGCACATGTCACTATGTGTACTGCCATTCTTTGACATGGTGCAATTTCCCATAACCCTGTCAGGGCAATTACGCCAGGCATGAGCATGGCTGCTCATGGACACCTTCCATTTTCAGAGCATCAGTACCACGGGGGGAGGGACCGAGAGAAAGGGACAGAATAGAGAGAAAGGAGGGAGGGAGGGAGAAGAAGGAAGAGAGGCTGAACGACTGAGTGACTATGAGAATGAGAACAATAGCAATACATATCTAGTCCGGTGAGACAGGGTACAGTAGGGCAACCAATAAGCTGGTAGTCACAGGTCGCTCTGACCATCGTGTGGCTACCGACGCTCAGCACCGAGAACTGGAGGTCAGTTCTGATCAGATGGCCAGCGCCTCGCCGATGAGGGGTGTGTCAGACAACAATGCAGGACATGAAGTTTAATGCTTGCACATGAGATATCTTCTCAAGTGGACTAATCTGAACTCCAGCCCAAAGCATCGGAGCTCCCCGAATTAGCCTCACCATGCATCAGAGATAGAAGAGGGTTGGGGCAGCTCCTGCGCTATACATGCACTGGGACATAAGAGTGCAGACAGAACTGCAGAACTGGTTGTGCACGGACAACAAAACATTCCTTCCTTTTTTATTTTTTGTTGAAACCAGCTCAACTTTTCGGCCCCAGCCTGTTACGTTCCTAAAGTCAGATCAATCGATATCAGATACTGCAGCTAAATAATCATCAGCGATATCAGAAGCAGGGCATCAGTGCAGTTAGGCGAAAGATAATAAGGTTAACGAGAGACAGCGGAAGGACAGTTGGGCCTCATAATTAAAACTGGTGGATGTCGGCAGCCTGGACATCCCACTGCAGCCTTTGAGCGTTCTTATCCAAGCACCGTGAGATTCATCATCTGGAGTATCTAGAGTGGGAAAGCACAAGTACTGTCCCCACAGCAGCGTCCCTCTACCAGTGCAACAAGTGACCAGTCGGTTCATAAGAGTACGAGATTTGTTCCCAGAGAGTCAAGAGTCAAACGGGATGGCGACAGAAAAAGACACAAATCGAGATTTGAATTTCTGTACACCCCACCAAAGACCACGAGTGACGTAAGCGACACTGCCAGTGTGAATCCAGAGTTACATTTCCGATCAATCCCCTCATCCTAATGGTCAAAACAGACCATCATCAGTACATTTCTCACTGTTAAACATGGTGGTGGTGGGTCATCTTAAGAGCCTCTCGGCCTTTTCCCGTTTTTTTAACCCCCTCGATCTCTGATGTGACGGAGGACGTGTAAGACAGCATGACCCACACATCAAATCCCAGTCTTCTGCTGTGATAAAAGCCGGCAAACCAGCTGTGAATCGTTATGTGAACAAAGAGAACACAGAGCATCAGTTAAGAATTCCGAGAGTGACGTGAGGCACGGAGGGCTTTTGCCCACCACTCATGACAGTGCTGAACTTTTTGCTTGCAGAGACAGCTCACCTCTTCCCATCCTGATTGTTTCTCTTCACGGAACTTCATCAGTATTCATGGCTTTTAAGTGGGCGAATCTTCGAGATCAGCCTGCTCGCCTCCCCAACCAGTTAAACAGGATTAATGATGGATGGTGTAACACAAGTCCACACTCGCGCAGCAAATTACACCGACTTAAGGATTCAGGACGCGTTCCTCTGCTTAGCTACTGACTAGTCGACTTGGTATTTCTCGTCTTGCACGGCGTCGCCGTGTTATTAAATTATCTCATATTAGCCAATATTTAAGCATGCTCCCTCAAGCAATTTGGAGAAATCAGAATAGAGGGGTGTGTGGGCCCTAATCAAGGTTGGATAAATAAATGTTAATTCTGAGGTTGAACCATGCCTAGGTGTGAGCCAAGCAAGCATCTGTTAACACGTCTAATTTGTGGGCTTATTAAAGAGGCAGAGTATCATCGAGCACAATTCATCATGTTGGCGATGTACAAATGTTTACTCAATTAAATCAGTTCGTCTGAACGCTCAGCAGCCCAAGTGCAAAAAATCTGTGCATGTTTTGCTGAGGACACCTAAGACAAAGGCGACGACACCTGAAGGACTAACACGGGCCACAAAGCCTCCAACTAAAATACGATACTCCACAAAGTCACTTCCCCTGCTGTCAATATGCTGCTTTATGTGCTGCTCTGCATGTCCAAATATATATGGACAACTCTTCTAATGGACACATTGCTGACACAGATGTGCAAATGCACACGCCTGCTCGTTTAGGCCCTGCAGAGAAGTGCTGCCAATGGAATAGGACTCTCTGGAGTGGAATAACCCTGTACTTATAGGTACCATGTTGGGGATTAGATGAGGCGGGTGGTGACCGTCCAACATCCAAGAGTCAGCGCTGAAGCAGGGCTGGAAAATATACCGTCGATGTCAATGTATCACGAAATATTTTAAACAGGATTTGAAAAACACCATATTATTAAATCTCGACTCCTGCTAAAGGTATCGTGTTACGTGAGTGGAATGTTTGTGTGAAAGTTTGGTTAAACTTGCCGAGTCAGTGAATGTTCATCAATAAAATTCTTACAATTAAATATTGATAATTGAACCTTTTTGAGGTTTTCATCGTAGTGTATCATTTACTGGCATTTCTCTTACGCAAATTGAGATTTGAATGCGCTGAATGCAATCAAATCCTCACAGCAATGCCCCAAAATCTAGAAGAAAGCTTGGACTGTGGAGAAAAATCAACTCAGAATAAAATAGCAGAATAAACTCTTTTAAACACCCTTTATTTCTGAAGAAACCATCAATGAGCAGGTGTCTAAACACTTTTGTCCATATAGTTTACAATTTAGACGTAGCATATGATGCATGGATATGACGTAGTTGTGTTTAGCATGCAATACATTATTATTATTATTATTATTATTATTATTATTATTATTATCATTATTATTATCATTATTATTATTATTATCATTATTATTATTATTATTATCATTATTATTATTATTATTATTATCATTATTATTATCATCATCATTATTATTATTATTATTATTATTATTATCATTATTATTATATTATTATTATTATTATTATCATTATTATTATTATGTTATTGATATTATTATCATTATTATTATCATCATCATTGGTATTATTATTATTATTATTATTATTATTATTATTATTATCATTATTATTATTATTATTATCTGTTATTATTATTATCATTATTATTATTATTTATCATTATTATTATCTAAATCATCATCATTATTATTATTATTATTATAATTATTATTATCATTATTATTATTATTATTATCATTATTATTATCATCATCATTATTATTATTATTATTATTATTATCATTATTATTATTATTATCATTATTAGTGTTATCATTATTATTATTATTATCATTATTATATCATCATCATCATTATTATTATTATTATTATTATTATTATTATAATTATTATTATCATTATTATTATTATTAGTATACATTATTATTATCATCCTCATCATTATTTATTATTATTATTTATTATTATGAAATTATTATTATCATTATTATTATTATTATCATTATTATTATCATCATCATATTATTATTATTATTATTATTATTATTATAATTATTGTTATCATTGTATTATTATTATTATCATTATTATTATCATCTATCATCATTATTATTATTATTATTATTATTATTATTATCTGTTTATTATTATTATTATCATTATTATTGCTCTATCATTCTCATTATTATTATCTATTATTAACTATCATGTTGTATTATTATTGTATTGTATTTATTATTATTATTATTATTATATCTGTTGCATTAAATGACTCTAATACTGTACATAATAATGAGAGAGGTCTAAATCGACCAATAATAAAAGATGAAACATTCCCAAGTAAATTAAATGAACAAAGTAAAGTAATTAATGATATAATTTTTATGATATTGCAGGTTTATCCAGTTTAAACATGAATTATCCACAAATATATCAACAGCTGCTGTTGTTGTCAGTTGCAGGATTTTTGCTGTGACAGCACATCAATATGTGGGTTTTCAGTGCACGACAATGAGGTCACTTGTCACTACGTTATGGATTTAACTACCCACCTCATGCTTATACTCTACACTCTCTCTCTCTCTCTCTCTCTCTCTCTCTCTCTCTCCCTCTCTCTCTCTCATCAGACGTCCTGTAAAATACAGCGTGCAGGGAGAGATGTGGCCCAGAAAACACTTCCAAACAAGGCTAATCCATTGTGAGTCTCCATGATCACTCGAAAAAACAAAAGAATCCAAGAATAAACTTTTTTTAACTGGCAAGCATTTATTCTGCATGGGAAGCTGCCGGTCCTCTGGTGGAGCGAGGACTGGTGAAGATGACATTTCTGTGCCAAGCCTTTTATCTGCACTGCGCGCAAAATCCCAATATTTGTTTTTAGCTAGCCTACTTCTTCATACGAGAGAAAGAAAAGGTCAATAGTCTCTCATTAGATGTATCTGTAGAGAACAGTTGCATAATGGAGGACTACTGAAAACACCAACCTCATCCCTGTCCACTCCCGCGGTCTAATCACTGTGTCCTGATCGACGATAACGACCGTCAAGAGTAAACAAACGGCGGAGAGATGGGTCAGAGAAGCTCTCCTCTGCTCTGAAGGAAAAAGGCACAGAACTAAAGCCTGAATGAGCGGCGCATCACAGCCATGCAGCTGGTCTGCTCACAGCCTGGGTGGGTTGGAAGGTGGTCCGGACAGCAGGAGTGCAATTCAGTGATACTGTGTTTCTCAAATATGTTATTAAATGACGGCCATGTTAGAATGAACGGAACGAAGGTTGGCGGTTCCTGAGAAGGTGGTGCTGGATGGCGTATCAGCAGCTGAGACCATCTTTATTCGTGGCTGAATCCAGATAATTAGAGACGTTGATGGCATTAAAAGCACTTTTGGAGAAATGACCGAGTCATGTTGAAGCTGGAGATGAGCAAATGATGTAAAGCCAGCCACCACCAGTCACAGAGAGAGAGCACAACCTGAGATCCAGTTCATTAGACCACTGAGCCAATCAGAGCCCCCTAATTCAGCCTCTAATTTTGCAAAACACGGCACATCGGAGTCGGGGGCAAGATGGTTCTACTGCTGGGTTCAGACGTTAGACTGCTTCTAATTTATGCTGCAACATGGATTACATCTCAAAACGGACTCTCCCTCTCTTATTCCTACCTTCTCTCCCTTTTTCTTTCTCACACACACAAATGCATGTGCACACACACACACACACACACACACACACACACACACACACACACACACACACACACACACACTGCTGTTGGATTAGTTTTCTCCATTAATTCTTCTCTTCTGTGTGGCCACCCAGCCAGATTTCATCCAGATGTATCGGACCTTGTATGCAAAAAAAATATCATGCAAAAATATCATGCAAAGGCAAGTTTGATCGTCTAGATGATGTATCACTCAGCACTCAGGCTACAGAACAACGAGTAAAAAAGAAAAAAACAATAAAACTGCAATATTTTTGTTTTCCGCAATAAATTCCCAACATGTCATGATATTAATAACACTGTCTATGTAAAATCAATGATATTGGGTAGAAACACTAAATGGACAAAAGTATTGGGACACCTATTAATCTCAGGCATGGTCCCTCCCGACAGGTTAATGTTTGTGTATCTGCACCAGAAAACCCTAGTCTCCTCTATAGGCTCTAGACAAGCTGTGTGCATTTGCACAGCTGTGTCAGCAATGGGTGCAGCTTGAAGGGGTGTCATCACACATTTGGACACATAGTGTATGATGTGGAAAATGAGAACACAGCAGGTTGGATTTAATGTGCTTCGTGTGCCACTGCACACCCTGCAACGTGAGAACTGCACTTGTGAACATCGCGATGCCGATACCGAAGCAATACATTGTGCGGTTCTACTCAGCACTGGCTGGAAGTGGTCGTTAAGACCCCTGTGATTAGTCCAGAAGAGGCATGACGAGGTCAAAGTCTGTGAAAACCGAAAAATCCCCAACTGGGTCATTGCTGCTTCATTCTTCTGCATTTGGCCAAAACATGCAAAGAGCCTTCATTTTCAGATCAAACCAGTTCAAGAAAAGAAGAAGAAGAAGAAGAAGAGACACAAGAAGTGAGGAGGGGAGGAAAAGGCCAGAAAGAAAAAAAAAGGCAAAGTGTGTCCCGCCTATTCGTCCCTGTGCAATGGAAATGAAATTAAAATGATTACTCAGATAAAGGCAGAAGATCATTGCTGTGTTCGAGAAGCAGCCGAAGCTATAGTGAGATAGAGGGAGCGAGAGAAAGGAAGAGAGAGAGAGAGAGAGAGAGAGAGAGAGAGAGAGAGAGAGAGAGACAGAGAGGCGTTTGACTGTTTCAACGTTTTCAGCAGGGGAGGGATATCTCTGAAAGCTGAAGGGAGAAATCCCAGCAGCCTCTCTTCAGCTCAGTGTGAACTGCTGTCACTGTCTTCGCCTGTGGTGCAAAGTGCTCCCAAATTACTCCAAAAGTGAGAAAAGTTGGGCCTTGCCTTCGTTTGTGCAAATGTTTGTCATGTTCTGCAGTCTTCATCAAAGCGCTGGAGTCAGCCTAAAGGCTGGAAGGTTAGCACTGACTCCTTGGCTCGGGCCTCGCTCCAGCGTAGCCACTACAAAGCGGAGGAATGTCTTGCGGAGTGTCACCGCGACGAGTACCAAAGTCACCGTCAAGAGGACACTTTCTTTGTGGGTTTTTTTTTAAAGCCCACCACGTCCCACTGTGAAAAATATGGATCCACCAGGATTTGGGATTATTGCTGTGGAGGCAGTGGAGAGCCATGTGGGGGAAATACAGCACTGCAGGAGGAAAGAAAGTGGTGATGGTGCAGGTCCGGATGGCAATTACTGCCAACAACAATGACAAAGCATTGGCGCGGCTTCAGCCTCATCGGCGGTTCTCGCTTATATTAAGAGAGCAAACCTCCACAGGGACGACACGCAGATGAAGAGAGCAATAAAACATCCCTTTGTTTTCAATGTTTTCCTGCATCAAATACACGGTCCTACACACTTTCTTCAGACCCCTGGGCTAAGATGAGCCGTCCTTGCAGGAACTCCCCGTTTTCACTTCAAACAATCGCCACGCTCTCGATTCCAGACCAAAGAGAGAGAGCGAGAGAGAGAGAGAGAGAGAGAGAGAGAGAGAGAGAGAGAGAGAGAGAGAGGGGGAGAGAGCGCAAGAGAGAGAAAAGAAAGTAGTCGGATAATCAGCATATTAAAGTCAATACTAGAACCATATGTTAATTATGTAAATGATTCATTCTAATCAGCTAGAACCATGTAACGAGTTACTGGGAAAGCGAACGTAGGGAGTTATCAAAAACGTCATTAATATTCATCCGTGCGGCTCCTCGGCAGAAGTACCCATCCGCACAGATGAATTAATAGTTTGATGAGGGATGAAAGTGCTGGAGGTGGTGTTTGTGGGGAACCATCTGTCTTACTTTGAGCCCTCTCCAGGTCCACTCTGCCCAGAGAGGGACCGCGAGAGCTACGCAAGCCTGAAGAGGCGCAAGGTGGCCGGGGCCTTCCATACACCAACAGCACAGGTACGGAACCGGTACAGGAGGGGTCTGGAGAAACATGGCGCTCTGTCTGAAAAGCTAATTAAAAAAAAGAAATTCCCCCCGTCCGGGATTGACAGAGCAGAGACACCCTCGTTACTGCAGAAATATTATTCATGGAAATACACGAGGCTTCCGCCGCGTGTTAAATATGATTTGCCGTAATGCTATAAATATCAAAGCTGTCGGGGGCTCTCGGTGCATTTATTTAGCAAAGCCACTTATAAGTGCAGGCCCATGCATATAATTACATTAGCCCGGCCTCCGTTGTCACGGAGAGCACAAAGTAACTGTACGTCCGTAAATATGAGCAGCCTTAGTTTCCCAGAGGTGTGATCAGTGTATCCTCTGCGCTCATCCCTCAGGTTCGGGCTGTGAGCGATGGCTGTAGTGTAGGCAGAAAGGCGACGCGATGTGCAGGCTAGCGTGAGCGAGAGGACGGAGGAGTGGCCTTCACGCTGCCCGCAGAGCAGTGGTCCCTCCCTGTAGTCCCACCGCCCCTGGCACTGCCCAGCTCCGCTCCATCTGGACCCGTCATCTGTGCCGACCCGACAGGCTCCTCCTGCCCACCCGATCGACCCCCCCGGCCTGTTTTCGCAGTGCCCGTCCGCCTGCTCCAATGCACACGTCTCAAACGGAGCCTTGCTCACAGGTCTCGCGGTGATGTAGGGGTGGGAAGTATGACAATATTCCATCGGATTGTGATAAAATAACATTTGTCAGCATGTTGTGGAGGTGCACTCTTCATTACACGGCGTGTAATTAGTCATGTTTAACTGGGCGAAGGGCGGGAAATTAGGAACATAGATCATTCTCAAACATTTCATTGGTTCGATTCTTGACCAGTCAAACAGTCTATTTTGTCCATTTCTTCCTGATTTAGTTTCCTTAACCTTTGAAACTTTGATTTTGGACCACCATGGATGCAGACATCCACCAGGGTTTCTCAGCCAGTGGTCCAGGGACCGCCAGCGGGCTGTGAAGGACCCTCTGATGGTCTGCAGGCCCATCCTCAGGGGTCCAGATTTGGATGCACCATATTTAAGCTACTCTTCAGGCCCTGATTCTCATGTTTTCAGTGTCTGAAGTTGAGAAATACATTTAAAAACCTTCTTTTTCATGGACAGTTCCGTGTTCTTGTGGGCCGTTAGGCTTTCGGGTTATAAACAGGTGGGCTGCGAGGTGGAAATTGTTGAGAATTAGAGAATTGGAGAACATTTTTTGGGGTTGTAGTTTAGCTTATTGTCAAATTCAAACACACCACATTCTGCGATACGGAGCCAAAACTGCACTGGGCTGCAGCTGGGTTGGTGTGTTATTTTGTCAGAGACCTGGACAGGAAAAAAAAACCCAACCTGTCTATATTTGGGTTTTGATAAAAATTTCAGGCCCTTTTCAGATCTTCCATCTTTGACTCCAACATTGCAGAGAAGGTGACAGTAAAGCCACGCAACCTCCCCAAAGTTCCTCAACGAACCCAACAACCACACACCACCTACAACCTCGTTCCATCATTCACAGGCCCCGGCATCAGAAGCGGCTTCTCTCGCAGCAGCCTGGAAAGAGTTAGCCAACATGATCTGCTCCCTTCCAGCACTACTACTGCAGCCTCGCTTCTCTGAAGTCGAACTCAGCAGCACTAGACGAAAGAGGTCCTTGCTACCTGACAGATTCGAGTCTCATTTCTGAGTCTCTCTGTGTGAGAGAGCAGCACCCTGACATGCACCCTAATGGAGCTCCTCTGGTCCAGCCTACTCAGTTCACAGGTTCAGGAGAAGCCCCCAGTACCTGACTAGCTCTCTTTCACATCACATCTCCACCCAATCTTCCTCACTAGGTTTCGCTCGTAGGAGAAATATCACAGCTTTCCATCTCATATCGAAGTTCAAACATTACACGTCTGCTTATGCCAAGAAATAATTTTCTGCAGCAGTAGGAAGACAACCTCGGAAAAGCTATGTATAGCTTGTGGCATATCTGGTGAGATCTATGGGAGAGATTAGAACCTGTTTCATTCTGTTTGATGGAGAGTTTCCACGCGGGAGTTTGGGGAAAGTTCGGCCAGCGCCGAGCAGTTTGCAGAATTCTGTTAAGCTACACAGCGGATCGCATACAGCTGACGCCATTAAATGCAGAACCTCCCAAGCTGGTCGAGTTCCCAAGCCCTGCGACGGCACTTAAACACATTCTTTTCACTTAAGCTACACTGCATGGTGTATCTCGCAAGCTTTAAAAGCAGCTCATTAATCATTCTCATCCTCCCCGTCTGGGATCAAAACAAAAGCCAGAAAATAAACAAAAAAAAAAAAAAGCCACTAAACAGCGCCGTGATTTCCACAAATCGCAAGGCCTCACTTTATCAAAGAAGCGGAAGCAAGAAAACCGTTTTAGAAAACGCTGAGCAGGAAGGGCTTCAAAATGAAGCATCTCCAAATGTTCCTCTATTGTTCCCACAGCTGATTGTTCTGTCAGGCTAAGCCTTTAGCTCTTGCTTACAGAGGATCAGGGTTTAGGCATTTGTTTTTTCTGGAGCATCAATGCAGCTTTTTAATGTCTCCTCAATATGGTGGGAGATTTGGGGTTTAAAAATAGATTAAAGGGATCACGTATCACTGATAATACAACTCATGCGGAGCCTCAGCAGTAGAGATAATGGGTTCATGAGGACTATCTATCTACTGCTAATCTATAATCTCTACGGTGGAATTTCCTTCAGCAGATGCCATTTCATGGTCATTTTTTTCTCTGGGTGGGGGGTAAGTGTGTGTGTGTGTGTGTGTGTGTGTGTGTGTGTGTGTGTGTGTGTGTGTGTGGGTGGGGGGGGGGGGGGGGCAGTTGTTAAATAATAATGTTTTCCTTCAGCACAGTTGGACGACCCCCGTAAGATACGCAGCTTTCCTTTTGCATAAATCTGCGATAACATTCGGTGATTGCAGCCACAGGTGATTTGACAGTACTGTAATTCCGTCCCGTCTTTCTTCCCTGGAACTCTGAAACCTCTTCTTTCGGTTCAGGAAAGGTTAAGCAGCCGCGCGCGTCTCATCTGCACACTTGACAAATTGAAGCCAGAGCATCAAGAACAATCAAGTTCCTGGGAGGGGGGGGGGGGGGGGGGTTAATGCAATATACCCCAAATAAATAATAAAAAAAAGTGCTCTGCATCAATACCATCTGCCTCACTGATGTGTGTGTAGTGGTGTTTGGTAATAACCGGAACATTCCAACAAATCAATGGTTATTTAATTCTCAGTGAGCTCCTGAGTCCATTAAACCTGATTACGTTCACCCATTTTCTTCTCGGTGCTGTTATTTTTCCAATGCAGGCACTTAATCTATAAGGGGGACTTATGAGGACCTTCAAAGGCAATTTCAGCCTCTATTAACATAGTATGCTAGGTGCCATTTGGCTCTAATTATTTATTGGACAGAGGCATCTGGAACTGCCTGCACCCTGCTCTGACCCTGTCCTCCAAACCAGGATGAAAACATTGCCATTAAAACGGCGAACACTAGGCAATATGCTGGAAAAAGAGGAGAGCAACAGCAGCATCTGTGGCTCCCACACTTTGTTAGGGGGGGGAAACGTTAACCTCCCGGAGGAAGGGAACGAGGCTGTGTTTAGCGAAATACAGGGTGTTGACATAAATGGAGCACAGATAACAAAGACTCATTAGTAGCTGCTGAATCTGTAACGATCAATCATCTTTTTGGTGATCCAAGCATTTTCTGCATTCAGGTCAACAACGAGGGTCTGATTAATGTGGAATGTATGCTACCTGACCCACTTCTCACACGAACAGAACTTGTGCAGTGGTGTGGCAAGTTGTGGATCAACAATACACACGATCGCGGCGCTTGAGTCCGAGTCCAGTCCACGCTGCATGGCGGACTGACCAGTGCTGGTAACAAGGGCAGGACGTGGTTGGAGACACACGTTACGGAGGCTCTGCGTCTTTATTTTAACCCTCTCGGCTTCACTACACCGGCAGAACAGTGGTCAGGCAGAATCGAAGCATGTTGTTGGGTGAACAAGGGCAATTGATCCAGGCTGACGGTGTCAGAACCTGAACAGAGCCCCCTCCCTGATCTCTGTTTGTCTAATAAGGAGTGACACGGCATGTCCACTTCCTGTCCTTGTGCGATTTTATTTCTTTTCTAATCAGCACGGCGCTTGATTTCCGTAAGTCCAGCTAAACAGCCAGGCGTGATAAGCAGCTCCACATGCTGGGAGCCATTAAAAGCTCCAGAAAGTGCATTTGCATTTTGTCCCATCAGCAGAATGGCTGGCCATTAGTAATTGCCTATGAGACCTTACAAGGGACCGCGAGAACAAAACGAGGCGAGTGCTCAGCAGAAGCGCGTGGGTTGGTGGAGTCAGCCTTTGGACCTGAGCTTTATGCCTCAAGAGCTTTCTCCGAGGCATTGTGTACACACAGTGGCTTCCAATCAGGCCCGCTTAATTGTGAAGCTCTGTACAATGCTTACATCACCGTTCAACACAAGAGAGTTGAGCTCGCCATCACTGTTTTATCGGTTAAACAGTCTCGGCGCCTTAAATCTGTGACTGCGGGGGTTATTTCTTATCAATTAGCGCTACTTCAAGGTTGCCAGTTTCAAAAGGATTATCAGCGTGAAAAAAATAAAAATAAAAATAAATAAATAAATAAATAAATAAATAAATAAATAACACTGAAAAGGAAGACTTGACTTCTTTCACAACCGACTGCCATAAATAGCTTCGCTACTGTCATTTACACAAAGCATCTAAATGAGGCATGACGTGAACAGATGCACCCATTCGTTTGTCATTTTTAATTACTTTTATTTCTATTTACTTCCATTTTAAACCGTAACTGTACTCGGATCTCAGCTCATTCAAAATAAATAAATAAATAAATAAATAAATAAATAAATAAATAAATAAATGCACGATAAGGGGGTTGAGAATGAGCGTGTGGAAGCGGGGCTTGGTGAGGGGCAAGCGAGGTAGACAGTAGCCCGTGGGAGGCTTCAGGATCAGCAACCATTGGGACTCTGGATCGGGATGCGTTGCAACATGCATCCGATTTCAATAACGAAAAGCACGCTGACCTGCTTGGTTTGCTCTTCGGTACGGAGCACAGTGATAAGTTGCTGCCATGGCTGAGTTGAGTTGCTGGAGGGTTTGGTGGTGGTGGTGGTGGTGGTGGTGGTGGTGGTGGGTTTGGGGTTTGCTGAGTCTGAGGAAGGGCTGGACTGGTGTGTAAAGCAACTGCCCTGTGGTCAACCTCCAGGAGCAAGGGCATGAATGCTAAGCAGGCCAGGGATCAATACAGGCGAATATAGCTCAACTGCACCATTTGTTCAGCCATGAGAGATGTCAATACACAGATTAGGGTGATCCATCTTTTTGATTTCCCACTGTCTTCCACCCAGACTGCATGAGGGCTTTTGCCTGTATTAAAAGTGTTTGCTTTTTCAACCATAAAAATTCCAATTATTGCTCTAAGTGCAGCAGCACCGGGCTGCTTGCTGAAGAGCTGACCCACTATTACCCGAATCCTCCCGGGGAGGGGGCGACGGGGCGCGGGATCTCGAAAGACCCCCTGGGGAAGCGAAAGGTCTTGGTGAAGCAGTGGCCCACTTTTGGGTTGTCTTGCCTCTTTAAAACGGCGCCCTCTTGATATATACATTTTAGCAAAAGCCATAAAAAGGTGGAGGAAAAAACGCAGGAATCGATGGCGGCCCGATCGATGGTGTTGTGATGCCATCAGTTACTTGAGCCCCCTTGGCTTGTGTGCAGGTGTAGGGAGGAGGTGAGAAACGATAGAGTCAGCAGTAGCTCACTCTTAAAAATTCTGTCACGACTCCTATACTGGGGGGGGGGGAGGGGGGGATGCAGCGAAAGCAAGGCTGACTGGACGGTGTGTAAGGACAGGGGGTCTGGAGCGGTTATTCTAATCATTTCCAGACAGAAAGAGAGCATTATTCATTTCTCTCAGCCCTGTAAATCGCTAATCCTAATTGGGGAATTCTTACACCAAGGAAATCATCACTGAAAAGAGAAAAAAAAAGAAGCGTTCCTGTTCTGCCAGGACGGATCTTTTCTCCTGACGAACGCGTGCTGGTGTCATCTGAGGGAAAGCGTATTTTCTGCTGCACATAGGACGGCATATGCAGCTGCAAACCAAAGAGAAGAAAAAAAAAAAAATGCAAATGGCAAGTGTAAAATAATTTCCCCGGGAGGCGTCTGCATGGAAATGAAGAGGCAGAGGTTAGACATGTGGCCCACTGTAAAGGTTCAAAGGATGGAGGGCCTCACTAATTAGCAGGCATATTGCTCGTCTCCAAACATGCCTTCACATTTCAGATCGGACGCCTTCGGGGCGCTCCAGCTTCACCTTTCAGCTGGCGCTGAGCTTAAGCGAGAGGCTCAAAGAAATGGGGTTATTAATGACACCTAAGAATAAACTGTTTACAAAGCTGCGTGCAGACCATCAGATGCACATGAAACAAACAAACAAACAAACAAACAAATGTTGCCTACTGATGGTCGGAAGCATCCGATATCTACCAGACATATGAAGGAAAGGAGGATTTTTTTACATTGATTGCTGGGATCAAACACAGCCCGTCTTCAATCTGCTCTTTCCGGAGATGCACAATAATACCACGGCGGAGATCATTCCGAGATCTCAAGCTGATGCAACGACAAGTTAATTAGCCAGTGTTCTGGAGGACATGCTGAAGGTGTGCACGAGCCTCCTTGTTCGTAAGCAAAAAGGAGCTACTTTGCAAGGGGACCTAATTAGAGCTGCTGACTTTTAGAAAGGAGTCACTCTGACTCTTAAGTAGATAAAAAATCAACAACATGTCTGACCTGAGCACTGTAGGCTTCAAGCTGTTTGCTTTCTAAAGACCGCAGTGAAGCTCGGACTATGATCGGCGACAGATCCGTCAAACGACTGCTCGGTTCACACGCTTGGAAAGTGATTAAGGTTGCAAAGCCTCGAGAACTTTATTTCAAATTCAAGGACATTTTCAACCTTGAAACTACTTAGTAGAAACTCAGTAAGTATGTAATGTTTATTAACAGAGCAAGGAGCTTAAGTAGTGTAGCCCTCGCGGCCCTCGGCCCTCACTGTGAGGGCGCAATCACACCTTGTGTTCTCAGCTTTGTAAGTCAGGAAATCCTCGACACTCCGGCACAAATCACATACGGTTCGAAACTGCAGAACCTACTCTTTCTGAGAGTAATTCATTGTGGAATATCATACTTTTATAACATTTAGAACTGTTTTTAGAAGCTCCTGTTATTAAAATCCAATCCAATAAAGCAGTTTTTATTACCTGAGATGTTGGTCAAGTTGGCCCTGAACAAATAATTTCAAGTTTTGGGCTGCTATGACAAGCAGTTTTAGAGATTGGCATGGATCCAAGAGGCAAAATCAGCCAAAAAATTAAGAACGCCTGAATTTTGAATACATTTTGTCACAGTAATAAGCTATATTATAAAATGTCATATATTTTTTTTTGATTCCCAACTTATAAACACTAATCTGCAACTTTTTTGTTCAGAAATCTAGTCTAAATCTTGAATGTGAAGTCTCCACATTCAAAAATAAGTAAAAAAAATTGTTTGGCAATTTTTGATAAAAACATCACTATAATCAAGATATTAAACTTCTGATAGTCTGGACACATCAAGTAATTACATATTTAAGAAACCAAAAGCCTTCTATAAATATATCATCATATGCCATGTGACTATCTCCTGTAATTACTGTGTTATGACGAAAAAAGTGGCAATGACAAAAACACACAAAAACACAGTTTGTGTAGCTAGGGCTTTAAATATACTTAACATATAAAACAAAAATTTACTGATGTTATATTCAATATCTAATGATTTATTAATGCAGTTTACTCATAGATAGGTGCTCTGAAAATCGCATTTGGCTGCATAATGATATTTATTATTATTATTATTATTATTATTATTATTATTATGATAATCATCATCATTGTTATTATCATCATTATTATTGTTATTATTATTATTATTATTATTATGACCATCATCATTATTATTATTATCATTATTATTATTATTATTATTATTATTATCATCATTATTATTGCTAATATTATTATTATTGTTATTATTAATATTATTATTATTATTATTGCTATTATTATTATTATTGCTAATATTATTATTATTATTATTATTATTGTTATCATTATTATTATTGTTATTATTATCATTATTATTATTGTTGTGATTATTATTATTATTATTATTATTATTATTATTATTATTATTATTATTATTATTATTCATTCTACATTCTTCTTGAAAGGGCTAAAGCTGCACCTGTGACTATTATCAAACCTGCTGCACTGCAGCAACAGAGAAGATAGAGGGATCCTGGATGTTTAACGGACCTCTTCGCCCGAGGAAACAATCTTCTTGTTACACGTCCAAATGTGTGGGTGTTCCCCTGACAGAATGAGGCTCAGAATGAAGACATGAATATGGCGATGATTCCACTCACGTGGTGCACCCAGTGGGCAATTCCTGTCTGCTAGAAACTCAAACATGTCAACAAAACTGTTAGTGGTCTAAGCATTTATCAGTGGACAAACATACTCTCTTAAATACTGCCTTCCAAACACTAAAGGCATGTTTTAACATTTATAAAAAACACGAGGAATGAAAGCCAGTACTAAGCTTATGCGCAAGTGAAACGGTCCACAGTTGCCTTCATTCATTAGACCCCCAGCTTACACTGCGACGAAAAGCCCTGACACTGCACCCTGTAAAAATGTGAAAGACAGACCGCTAGCACGTCCCGAGGTCTCCGACTTCATACATTACTTGTGCGCTTGTAAACAAGAGGTGTGTACAATGGCACTCGTCCTTAAGCATACCCAATCAAAGCAAATTAGATCAGGAGAAGCCGGGAGCTTGCTTTGGCGCCTTCGCATGTCTGTCCGCGGACACAGCGGCCGTCTGCATGCGTAAGTGAATTTCCATCCCATTAGGGCCACAGAGGACTGGCCCTGCCCACTGCAGAGCCACTCCGGAGAGGCTCTAATGAATCAAGTGGCCGCAGAGCAGCCCACTCTTCTCTCAGCCAAACAATGGTCGTTAAATGACTGCTTCAGTGTGTTTGAGACTAACAAAGTATCGCTGTGAACTGGAGCCCATCCCGAAGTTGGGAAGACGTCATGTGCTGCCTTTTTACAGTCGGAAAAAGCACTAGGGATACGACTTAAATACAAGACGGTCATAGGAGAGTGCCAACACACAGCCACTTAGAAGTGCAGGAATTGGAAGTTGAGATGTTTCTCTGTAGATGGTTACCAAAGCAGAAGGGCTTTGCCTTAATCATCTAAACATTGTATTACACTCTTCCTAAATACAACATATCATGCTTGAACTCTTGCCTGGAATATACACAGTACACTTCCAGGTAGACGTCAAACCTAAACATCTATCTGATGCCGATAATTTCGTTTAAAGCAATTATCCACTGAGGCCAAAATCATTCCGAGATCTCGGTGCAAGCCTACTAATCATAGGTATAAAGCTTAATATGCAATTGGATTTGATTGGGCACGAGGGACGTATGAAGTCTGATACCTCGGGTCATTATGCCTTTCACAGGATTATGTGCAGGGTAAAAGCACTTAGTATAACCATTGAGGCTGGTGAAAAGGCACTGTCATCCTTCGTAAGATCCCTTTAGTTACATTAATATGAATGTTAATGTGCTAATGCACACCGTTTCGCATCGGCAGTGTTAACAGCTGCTCCCGTTGACAAAGAGAAGCATGAACAGACTGCAGTTGTTTTCGTAAACTCTTAAACATGCAAAGTGACTGTAATTCCATAAAGAACCATTTATTTGTGTGCGAAGAATGTTCAAACTGCTAAAGAACCTTCACATCCACTTCTTTAAAGCCAGAGAAAGGTTCTTCGCACACCTCTTGCACAAACACTGTTCTTATGGTTCTCAAACCACATAACGAATGTACAGGGGTTGGACAATCAAACTGAAACACCTGGCTTCAGACCACAATAATTGATTAGTTTGGTGAACTACGGCCTCCTTTTGCGGCCAATACAGCGTCAATTCGTCTTGGGAATGACATTTTTTGGATACAATCCGGGTTCGCACCCGAACATCCCTTTCAGACAGCTTCCTCTTGCGTCCACAGTTAATCCTGTTGGATGTGGTTGGTCCTGCTTGGTGGTGCTGACATTACCCTGTATACCGTGGCTCTGGATACATCACAAAGACTTGCTGTCTTGGTCACAGATGCGCCAGCAAGACGTGCACCAACAATTTGTCCTCTTTTGAACTCTGGTATGTTCATTGCAATATCTTGAGCTAAACTGTGCTCTTACCTACTAATTGAACCTTCACACTCTGCTCTTACTGGTGCAATTAAAGAAGATTGGCCACCAGGCTGCTCCAATTTAGCCATGAATCCTCCCACAATACAATGACTGGTGTTTCAGTTTCATTGTCCATCCCCTGTATGCCCCGAGGTATCAGACATCACATATCCCTCGAGTTTAATCAAATCAAATGAAAATGAATTGGTCCTTAAACTTTTACATCCTCTTCTTTAAACACATATTTTCACTATATGGACAAAAGTCCTGGGAGACCTGCTCCACAATTCATCCCATTCCCAGACGTACTGAACCGATCATCATTTTAAACAGGCTTCATACCCATCTAGCCCACGCCTGGCATTAGGCATGGTGCGACTAGGTCATCTGCTTCAGAAAGCCCCATTTAATGGGCAATACTGCGGGTGTGCATTTGCACATCTCTGTCAGCAATGAATGCAACTCAAAGTAGGTGAATGCATTCATCGCACGGGGTTCAAATAACCATTTGTTGCACCTTTACATGTAAAGAACACTTCATACCCTCATGTATACAGTCAGTGGTTTACCGTAAATGACATTCTGTGTGGATGTCTCCTCCTGCCTTACAGAGCGACAACTCTAGGTTGGCAAGCGACACCCTTGAGCTCTTGGGAGACATCCTTCATTTGCTTTAGGATATTGCCAACTATACTTTCCCTCCTTTGGAAAGGTCATGCATTCAGCAAATAAATAAATAATCTGATGAGTCTCGGGGGCCGGGCTGGTTTGCACAAACCAAAGATTTGTAACGGCTGTTGAAAATCCCTATTTCAGAGCCATCATTTCTCAGAGTGCTGCGGTCTGATCAGCACTGTGTAGGAAGCTATTCCCTATGAGAATGTGTGCCTTCTCTGACACACACACACACACACACACACATGGTATGGTGATGCTTTGGGATGCTGCAGGGATTTGAGGAGGGGGAGTGGAGGTGATGGTGCAGCAAGCACTACATTGTGGGGGTGGGGGATTAGCCCAAATTATTTACAGTGTCTCATATGCAGGGCTGCCTTGCCTCTTAGCCCCAGCCTCACAAGGTTCTGCTGGGCTGCTTTCTGGCATCTCTAAAAAGGTCTGCCCCACTAAATCTGGCACTTCATCAAATGTGATATTAATGACCCAGGATTCATCATGCAAATTCGCAGCGGAATACAAACTCAGCTCCTGCATGTATGGGAGTCGGCGGTGATCACTCCCAAGGTCGCCATGAATCTTCTTCAACGGGACGTCATAAAGCATCTGCATACTTTGACGGAGTGGAAATGGATGGCTCACTCGTCAAACCGCTTTGCTCTCTCTGTCCGTCTCTCTCTCTCTCTCTCTCTCTCTCTCTCTCTCTCCAGTGGTGTGCAAAGCGGCGGCAGAGAGAGAGAGAAAGACCCCCGTGCCTGGATTATGCACATCAGATAAGTTCTTTATGACTATCCACTGAGCCAAAATCAATTTATTTACTGTTATCAGACACAGCATTTAAAGTCATCCGCTTTCACGGAGCCTCATACTCAAAACTCACGACGCTTCTTCTGACTTCTCTCTCTCCAAGAGCAGGTAATCTCAACTGAACGTACAGGGGTTGGACAATGAAACTGAAACACCTGTCATTGTAGTGTGGGAGGTTTCATGGCTAAATTGGAGCAGCCTGGTGGCCAATCTTCATTAATTATAAGTAAGAGCAGAGTGTGAAGGTTCAATTAGCAGGTAAGAGCACAGTTTTGCTCAAAATATTGCAATGAACACAACATTATGGGGGACATACCAGAGTTCAAAAGAGGACGAATTGTTGGTGCACGTCTCGCTGGTGCATCTGTGACCAAGACAGCAAGTCTTTGTGATGTATCAAGAGCCACAGTATCCAGGGTAACGTCAGCACCACCAAGAAGGACCAACCACATCCAACAGGATTAACTGTGGACGCAAGAGGAAGCTGTCTGAAAGGGATGTTGGGGTGCTAACCCGGATTGTATCCAAAAAATGTCATTCCCAAGACGAATTGACACCGTTTTGGCCGCAAAAGGAGGCTCTAGTACACCATACTAATCAATTATTGTCAGACAACTGTGGTTGAATTCATCCCTGACTTTGCCAAACGCGGGGGTGGAGGGAGCTAGTCTGCTTTGTTTGTGTGCATTGAGGAACCTGCTGCACTCATTTCCTACACAGCAGATGTCACTGATTGCTCACAGACCCAAAAATCCAAGCAGAAGGTAGAGAACAGAACAGAGTGACCGCCTCAAATACATGCAATAAAAATGCAATGGGTAACATTGTGGCCATACTTCTTATTTTGTTTTACTTTTACAGTGTTTTTTTGGGGGTGTTTTTTTGTTTTTGTTTGCATAAAGTCTACATTTGTGGTCTGTGGTCCTCGTACTTTCTCCACACTCTCTCGCTGTCAGCCAAAGGATGAACTGAACAGAGCATGCCGCATTGTGATCCAGGGCTCAAGACACCTACTGAGGCCTGCACCTGTTTCTCCTCGAGCTCGCTAAGCGGGCGAACCTTTCTGTTACCCGGCCAGCATCACCTCTACATTTTTCTGACATTTACTTCCCAGATCCTGCATCCGAGGCACTGTGAGACGATGGGGGGTGTGGTTTGGGACTTTTTTCCACTTGGCAGCCCTCTCCTTAGCAGCCCTCTCCGTATCAGAAGACACAGCAAAGACACGCAGGCCCCACCTAAGCAAACAATTCTGAGATCAGCGCGCTGGGGGCCCCTCCACTGCGACGGTGAGGAGACGGGACTTGACAACCCGCTGCTGCCTCCTGTCCGACGACGAGAACAGTGTTCGATGTTAATACACTTTTCTGCTTTTGCTGAGCTGCAGAACTGCTGGACAGCTCGCTCGGATAAGCCCACACTGGGATCAATTTACAGCGCCGGAGTGTTTACGGCGGTGATCACTCCAGCGTTCGCAGGGAAGCAAGACGGCGAGGCAGCACGGCCTGCAGGTTGTGTGTTCGCATCCTGGCTGGAGAGCTGCTGCACTGTCCTTGAGGAGGTTACGCGTGTGTCTGGACAAGAGAAACATCGTTTGTGAGACAAGGCATCCTCGCTGTTTTAGAGCTGCTAATTGGGCGAGGAAAGAAGCTATGCAATACTGTTATTATCGTGCATGGATATCGACGATGCTTTCTCCTCGATTATTGAACCGGCCCAAGCGTATTTACCAAACCGCGCACTGGTATACCTTCAAAACACAAGCCAACATGGCCACTAATCAAACACGTTTGTTTGCTGGCCTGCTGTCCAGCTGCAGTGGTTAGCTGTGTGGGACTCATCCTTTCATGTCTGCCTATTATTCTCTCCCCCAACCTACAGCCGCGTATAATCCCGTACCGCAGCTTGTGTGCAAACAGCAGAGACAAAGCCACAGCTGTCCCCACATTGCGCTACACCTTGTGGGCATGGCCACGCACAGCGCCTCTCTAGCGCACCCACAGATCCCACAAGCCCGGGAGGCCAGTGAGCCACAGGCGTGTCATATTTTTCCCGCCTCGCCCCAACTTCATCTTCGTGGTTGTGCTGGCCTGCTCGAATCACATGGGCCACACCTGGACTCCACGTTGAGCATCTGTGAGTCTTCAGTGCTTTAAGACCTCCACGCACCTCTCAGCAAGACGGCGGCAGGGACACACTTCACTGTCCTCATTTACCCAGCCTTACACAACTGCATAATGCAAAAAAAGGGGAGTGAAGACGGAATCACTGGGGTTGGGGGAAGGGGTGAGGGTGTAAATGTCCAAAAGCCAACCCAAATAACAAAAAAGTGAAAGCCACGGTTTCTATTTCGGGCAGCGTGGAAAAAAAAAATTACAAGGGAAGCAAAATTATTTAAAGCCTTCCAACCCGGCTTTGTCTCCGGCACCACCTTCATAGCCTTTCGGCCTTTGATGAGGCTCTCGAGGCTGTTTGACCCAGATAAAATAAAGGATTTTGTGCATTTGGGAACCCGGTATTAAAGGCTTCTCCCCACTTCTCCAAAACATATTTCGCAGAAGAACAAAGCGGGGAGACGCGGTGCGGTGAAATGGTGTCAGGATTGAGTAGGCATCACGCACCCCATTGCCTCTCCTCTCACTTAATCATCAAAAGAAGTTAAAATGCCAGTAGACATAATGAGGTTGAATAGCAAGAGCACTGCGAGGCTTTTTTTTTTTTTTTTTCGTTCCTTCTCTCCTCCACTCCATTCTCTTACCCTCTCCTTTGAGCAGGTTTTCTATTGTGCAACAGAGATGCAAAACAAAATAATTAGGTCACCAAAAGATCTAAAAAAACGACAAAAAAAGGAGCCCAATTGTGCTTTATTCCCCCTTTTAATAGGATGGTCTTTGCACTCTGTCACTTTAAGTGGAATTAGTCTACTACTGTGCTGGAAAAGCTGGCTATGCCGCCTCAACTCCGTCGTCAAGAAAAGGAGAGAGCGAAAAAAAAAAATGCTCTGAGCTCTTGTAATGACGCCAGTGCTTCAATTATTCAGCATACTATGCCTGAATATCAAAGACCCAAAAGTTCAAAATGGAGGGGCCCATGGAGGGCCCTTTGCTGGGCCCTGTGATAAGGCCATTCTATTGTTGCGATGCTGTCTGTAGATATTGATCTGCACCCTCTCTGGGTGGGCTCTGAGGGGACAAACCTGTCTGCTGTCTAAAGCCCACACAACCATGCAAGACAGGGAAATGAGTTGCCATGGACACGTGGACAACTGTCTGCCGAGAAAGCCTGCTTGATTGACGACATGCCGGAGCTTTGCAGCTGAAAAGACACTATTTATTTCCTCATTTATATATTTATTTATTCATATATTTCTACGGCATCTCCTCTGATTCTGAACCGTCTGTCGAGGCACGTTATGACTGCAGTTGTATCATTTGCCTGTATCCAAAATCACTTTGTGCACAGTGCTTTAATTGCTTGTCTACAATCCGAATGTTAATTACCGGCATCACAGGTTTCATAAACAAAACGAAAACACAGTCCACTCATCCTGACATGACTGCACCGTTGAAGGGGTGAGCGACTCGCTGCACAGGGCAAGGCAACACGTAAGAATTATATTCATAATGATCAATTATATCCATTTCCAGCTCAGCCTCAACACACACTCGTGACCAGTGCTTTCTGGACATCAATGCTTCACAAATCAGTGATAAACTATGTGACTGAGCAAAAAAAAAACACACGACACTTAAAAATAGTACTTAAATGTAAGAAATAAGTTGCAGCCAGAAGGCATCAACTGACTGCCACGCACAATCCCTGATTGAAAGTGTGTGGGATGCTATTGAACAATGGTATTAACATCCCTACTGCAAAATCTGCAGGAAGTGAGTGATAATATGGGACGGAAAATCGCGGAACACCATTAGGAACCTCTACAACTCCAAATCTGAAGTCATAGTGAGAGACAATTACCTTTGATCATATCAGTCTGAAATGTAATCGTCTATTGTTCCTGGTAAGCCCTACGATGGAGTGGCGCCCTGCCTAGGGTTGTTCCCGGCTGGGCACCGGCTCCCCCGTGACCCTATTCAGGAATAAGCGGTTCAGAAAATGGATGGATGGATGGATGTTCCTGCTATCCTTCCCTTCTGAACCGCACTGCGATCTAACACCCATCTGGGTGCAACTATTTGTGCATTTCTGTTTTGATGATGAGCGTTTAAGCGGTTTTAACTTATTAGAATATCATTTTTTGCCGTGTAAAGATGTGCCTCGTTGGCATTATGAGGCCTGGTCCGTGTTTCCGAACCAGGTATTCCATGAATGCAGTGCGAAAGGAACAGGATTGTAAGGAAACGTCAGACATGTGCACAGAACTGTGCTTAATAAAGTAAATAAACTCCGCCAGCCTTCGGGAAATGAACATTAAAAATAACTTCGGGAAGGTTTCCGAACACATCATCCACAGCAGAATAGCTGATCTTAATCTGGACTGCATGGGCTGATTAATACAATATGCAACGAACATCAAAAGCCAGTCTTAAATTACATCAAGAACGTAGAGAACACAACAGATAAAGGAACGTAATCCAAAGTAAATGTCAATGCTCCATATGTTTGCAAAAGGACAAGACAGGAAAAGTATTGAATCCGCTAAGTGTTTGCACTGGAGATATATGAAAGCAAACACACAGCTGACGGTGAGACCAGGGTGGAGCGACCTCTTCGCAGGTTCGGCTGCGCTTGCCTCTCTCATCACTTCCCTGTAGATTGGCTTTAATTACTCCAGGCAGCCATGATACAACCTCGCTGTTCACACTGCGAATATTAACTCGCTATCTCTCCCGCCAAACTTCCTCACATCCTCATTGGCTTGCACCACAGAGCGCGTACGAAACATAATCCAAGTGAAAACGGCAAACCACAAACATGCCCAAATCTCACCCTTACGCCACCCCTCCCACACCCCCACTCACCAAATTATGAATAAAATATTAATTCATCCAGTCGGAGGCAGACGCCTCACAGCATCCCTAAATTGTGCATGCGCATCCCGAGAGCCGAAGCAAGCTGTGGCCTAATAACTTCAACCATCCTTCAACCTGAGCTCCGAGTTAACACCTCAAACGTTCAGAGGAAAAGAAGCCGCCCGCCTGCGCTATTCAGTCCGATGTGCTGATCAAAACACGTCAACGCACTCTGCGTAGACGCGCAGCGAGAACTGGAGGAAAAGGAAATGAGAAATATGAGCGGAGGGACTCGGAGAGTGAGAGAATGAGCGAATTGTAAACATTAAACCCACCATCATTACATTAATTAAGCCCAGTGGAACTAAATATACACCTAAGACAGATTCCTGTTCACGAGAGACGTGCAGAGGTGAACTCCTAGTCGTTTCCCTGCGCGGTGGCTTTGCTTCACTCTCTCGTTGTCACTCCAGTTCAAATATACCTACTTCAACCGTTCCACCTCTGCACCACCCTGCTGGTGAGTTCAGCACGGTTAACGCAGCCTCCTCCACGCCTGTATTTTGGCCTTGCTCTGCATAATTCTGTGGACACGCGAGGTCGGCAGGCGAGAGATGCTCGGCCAATCGGGATGCGGGGAGATCTCAGCTCAGCTGGAGGCCTTTTTCTGACGGGAGCTGCAGAACAGGCAGCCACTGCGGCGGTGCAAGTGCTCTCCCTCTAATTACGGGCACAGCCTCGGGCTGGGAAGGGGCCCAGCACCACCACCACTGACCAGCTCGAGCACAAAGTCACAAGTAAAGGGGAGAATGAGGAAGAACTTGGAACTGTACTTAGAAACGATACACTTACAAGGTGTGTTCAAAAAGTATCCAAGCATTTTGATGTGCGTAAACAAATGCAGTTAGGGAGCCGTGCTTCGGGGCACACATGTAGACGATGGACTTGAACGACGCTACTTCGTTCAATTTTGTGTAAAGCTTGGTGATTCCCAAGTGGAAACGACCCGCAGACGGCTGGACGTGTGGGCAGCAGGCAGTTGGAAGCTCCATCACGATAACGCACCGTCCATTCTTCGCATTTCATAGTTTCCTGGCCAAGCAGACACCTCTGCTTCGTTAGGCTCCCTAATCTCACAACATGGCTCAGTGTGACTTCTGTGACTTCGTCCAGAGACGACATCATGCAGAATATGACGGACCAGCTGCAGGCCATCTCAAAAGAGGTGTTCCACTCTCAGTGGAAGTTCATTCCACCATTTTGGAGCCAGAACAGAAGAGTCTGGATGCTTGTTTTCCTGGCGATTTGAGGGACGGTGGGTCAAGCCGTGCTGTACTTGAAGCTTGAAGGGCTCTTGGTACAGCTCCTCTACTCTTACACCAACCATCTCCATGTCCACCTTCGCTACAGCCATAAACCTTCTCGGAGGTATTTTTCTGTTAATATAAAGTGTATTTATTTATTATATTGTCAGACTGGATGTAATTTCAGAGAAATTGCACCTTTTACTTGGAGAATAACGATTCAGATACAGTTCCGATCCTTTGTTTTTACCAATCGTCCTGCTTTTTAATTGCGTCAGTGGTCCACTGAACTCCAGGTCCACAGAACTCCAACCACTGACCTTGGACTGCACCGTTCTTTTATATTATGTACAGTCACCCGCTGCCACACTTCCTTTTCAGCGGTTCTAGCACATTATCCAGGTACGCCAGACCGCAGTCCCTAGTGCGAGCCATACGGGAGACGTACCTGCGGACGTGGGCCTGGACATGCTTTTGAACATGCTCAGCTCATGGTTCTCATTGTTAAAAGTGAGCAGATTTACTTGGTAAAATATTGATGTCTGCTGATATCTGCATCGCATTCATGCGTCTAATGAAATATTGATGAGCATTAATGAGACAGTGCTCCCCCAACTTCTCCATTAAAGCACGACCCAGATTTTTTTTTTTTCCCGAAGATTCAAATAATTGAACAACTGTTTCGAGCCCCGTGCAGACGCCGTGTACGTGTGCCAGCCGGCGAGACAGGGTTCATGCTATTTGTTTTTTTTTTTTTTTATGTGGCTCCCAGTGACTCACTCGATATGTTGGGGTTTGTCTGTAATGAGCTGCTAGCTGGCGAGCAGTTCCATCTCAGAGCAATTACGGGGGACCTAATCTACGGCAAGCCCCATGTGCGCCCCCTCCCAGCGCAAGACACTGGCCTTTTTTGGGCTCTGCTGACCGTCCAGCGGAGAAGAGCGAACGCCAGGCAGAGGCTGTCACGGCTGAGTGAAATCCCGGTTGGACAGCACTCACCAAATCAACGGGGGTCGACGCTTCTTCATCTGAATGTGTTAAACACCAGGATCATAACACAGCGTTCGGACCCAATCTCTCAGCAGTGGGATAATTACGTGGATGCAGGCAGAAGACACACATGAACAAGAGTGCATTACCGGCATGGGGTCAGTCATCATACACACACACACACACACACTATATCGCCAGCATCACAATAATTATAGAATTATATCGTGATACAGGCGCCACTTGCTTGCCAATGCCTGTTGAGATAAACCTGGTAGGCATTTCATGTGAAACTGCACCTAAACAAGTCTATTCCTTACAGTCGACGCAAAACCTAAAGCTCAGCAAAGAAATATAAGGATATGTTCTCCGATCATCATGAGAACATTTGGTCTCTCACATGGAGCTAAATATAAACACACATGCTTTGATGCTTTTGTATTGTTTTTTATGGACTACTTACAATCCCCCCCCCCCCCCCGCCCTCTCTCTCTCTCTCTCTCTCTCTCTCTCTCTCTCTCTTTCTCTCTCTCGCTCTGTCTTTGTCTCCATCCATGCATGCAATGCTTGCGTGTCTACATGAACAAAAAAATGGTCATGAAGTCGCCAACAGCAGAACGGCATCAAGCACTGACGCCCGAGTAGGACACACCATTATTGTTAAAACTACATTCTGTTCATAAACACACACACACACACACACACACACACACACACACACACACAAATCACTTCTCAAACATGTGCATACAACAGCCACACCACATATCATATGACAAGCTTAAATGCTTAGGCTTGTGCAATATATCAGGATCTGATATTTCATTCACTTGTAAATTGGATGATTATTATTATTATTATTATTATTATTATTATTATTATATTGGAATTACAGACAATTACAAGCAATAATTTTGCAGCGTCATTTTGTACACACATGTAAACAAAAGCAGTTATCATTTCCCTTTAAACCGACCAAACGCACACACACTTCTATCATCTTCAATGATCAGGACCCCACAGGACCACCACAGAGCAGCTATTTTGTGGGTGGTGGGTCGTTCTCAGCACTGCAGTCACACTGACATGGAGTCGGTGTGTTAGTGTGTGTTGCGCTGGTACGAGTGGATCAGACACAGCAGTGCTGCTGGAGTGTTTAAACCCCTCAGTGTCACTGCTGGACTGAGAACAGTCCACCAACCAGCGTCCTGTGAGCCCCGATAACCAGCAGAAACAGATGAGCTCCTGTCTCTGTCTTGGCATCTACAGGTAGTCCAGTGAGTGGACACGGTTTAAAACTGCAGCACTGCTGTGTCTGGTCCACTCGCACCAGTGCAACATACACCGGTGCTAGAAACCCACTCCGTAACAACCACGTTAAGGATGGGAGCTTTCTGCAGTGCAGGAACACGGGATGAGAAATGCAGAAGGGTGCTAAATAGCAGAACAGCTGCAAAAGCAAACAGACATTATCACAAATGCGAGAGACTAATCACTCACACGGATACAAGCACACACACACTAGAGCGGCGACACAAACTGGAACACATGTGCCCAGTGAGGCCTAGCAGATGGTCTCCGCCCCCATTTCCATACATACATCACCTTTCTCTCTCTCGCGTGTGCTTTCCCCACTCTCACTCTCACTCTCACTCTCTCTCTCTCTCTCTCTCCCTGAGCTGATCGTTCAGGCATAACACAGACGCACGGGCAGGGACACCCACGGGCCTCCTGTTTGCAATCAAACAAAAACCAGGGCCTATTAAGAGCTTGCAAACAGTCTAGACAAAAGATGCAATCCTTTAAAGCCACAGACCGTGACACATGTAATAGGCCTGTCTCTCACTGCTCACTGAAGGTTATGGTGCCTCATCATCTCCCGATGACATATACCATCACTCATTTCATCGACTGTTGTGCCGTTCTGAAACCTGAGAGGGGGAAACGAGAGCCCATCTGCAGAAAGAGTAGAGGCCGTGCAACACAGCGCACAGTAGGCTACAGAACAATGCCACCCTACAACCTCCCCTCCTGTATCGACAGCTAAACTAGTGCCACGAGGATAAAAGAAACAGCAGTTCAAACGGACGAGACTGAGCTTTTAAAAATGCCAAACGATATTCTAATAGAGACCAGAAGGAAAAATAAAGAATTTGGCTTTTATAATTATTATACCCCAAGTCATTTTAGTCCTTTTGAAATGCAGATTATGGGCATTATCATAATACAAACAGCCAAATATTCATCGTCAAAACATCCAAAAGAGTCTATATTTTTATACATTTATTACACAATTTATAAATGATACTAAAATTTATAACTATGTAAATAAATATTAATATATATGTATATATATATGACTGTATATCTGTATATCTAACTATAAAAGGGAGCAGAATTAAGTATTTATTAGTGTCATGTATTAATCTTTTCCAGCCAATTAAGAAGGATTTTTTTAATCAAGAAAACAGATTTGATCAATTAATCATGACACCCCTGCAGGAGGTATATTTGAGGAGAAGTGCTAAAAGTCACCGGCTGTGTTTGAACATGCATTTGACTCAGGCCCTGATGTTTGCCAATATAGACGTGTTCCTCAACAGCCTGAGACGCTTCGCCCTCGCCGTCGAGGTGAACTGAAGGACTCGGGACTTTTAATCATCTCTAATTTCTCATTCTGACTGACAACTTGCTTTTGAAATGCAACTGAGGCGAACTGATTTGAGTCATGTGGCTCCGCGTTTCAAGTCTATCCGGGAGAGAACGTCCCTTGTGGACCAAAAATTCATAAATCAGACGTCATAACTTCAAAGGAATGATTGCATTAAATGTATATGACTGATTTATCAAAATGCCTCCCTACAAGCAAGAGGAAGGTTTAAGTAAGAGTGTTACTAAACAGGGAAAATGAAGAGAATATAAAATGAAGTCATCAAAAGACACAACAGCAGGATGGACGAACTAACAGCACCCCCACTTTATTCCTTTCTCACCTTCACGATGCATCTTTCTTCCATAAACCCTTCATTTCTTTATTGTTGGTTCGGCAGCAACTTTCACAACAAGACAAATAAAGAAAGGAATGTTCTGACTGACTTTACAACGTCTGTGCATCAGAATCTCATTCTGAAAAGGGTACGATGCCCACTGGGTCCCCCTGTACCGTACAGCACTAGGGCCCTTACGATATATCGATATTGATATCGATATCAGGATATGAACAGTGTGATACAGTTTATATTTTAAAGTTTGTAAAAAGCATTCTGCTTCAGTCTTGTAGAAAATGCTTTTCCTGCTCCCTCTCTCTGCTCTGCGCTGCTCCTCTACTCTGCTCCCCTCCGTTTTCACAGACGCGTCACGGAGGTGGCATAAGCCTGGCACGAAGATGGCTTAGTCTGTATAAAGAAGACATGAAAACCAAATTTCAATATGTTGAAATATACTTTCAGAATTTGTTTCCACACTGTATTTTCCAGCCCTACCAGCGCCCAAGGACTCCGAGCACTCAGCACAGAGTGCCAGGCAAGAATTTTATTGTTACATTAAATCAAAAAAATTGACCAGTTTAGACCATATGAAATTACCTACCAGTCTTGGGCTTTATTTTCCAGCAGGGGGGTGAAGTTTAGATGTCAGTTTGCTCTAGTTTAACACCTTTAATAAACACAAATCCTTAATTACCCCGTTTCAGCTGGTAAAGCTGTACAACACGACGCTTTAAATGATGATCTTTCAAATACTGATGAAGGAAGAGTGTTAAAGAACTCTGACGATCCAACTAGAACTGGAGCTTGCCGTCACTTTGAACTTGTTCGGGAGCTTGTTCACTGGTGCCCTCACCTTGGCACTTCACTGCGCAGCATGGCGCTGTGCTGCTTGTTGCTACACGGCGCCGCGCGTCCGATGTGCAACGACCTTAACACGCATCACCTTCCCCACTTTTTCGCTGTGTACCAAAATGCAACTGACCCCACAGACTCCCTCCAACGAAAATCGAAATAAGCACAAATGCACGCGTGCCGTGAACGCCACACCGTACGAACGACGGGGATGTAAAAGTATCAAGGCGTTAAAAAGGACCTCGGTCTGGCTGACAGGCCTCCGAGTGCAGTTACGCTGCTATGGCGCGTTCATCTTTATTCCACCAAGTACGCCAACCCGCACCTTCAGAATCATCGAGTATCTAAGAAAGGTCCTGTTAATGAAGGGGAAAAGATGAGGTGCAAATGTGCCGTATGGGAAGCGCGAGGGAGGCTGGGTGGTGAGAAGCTGCTTCTTCAATAAATGAGCAACACTGAGCAGATGTAATGGAGGGGAAGCAGAGAGGCAGAGCAGCTCCGCAGAGTCAGCACAGACGGGAACAGCCGAGGAAAAGGGAGGGGGTAGAGAGAGGGAGAGAGGGAGAGGAGGAAAGAGAGGGAACAGAAAAAGAGATGGGACAGAGAGAGGAAAGCACATACACTCCACAGATATCAATCTCTACAATCACAGCCGCTCTGTTGCAGTTGTTTCGGAAATCGTTCCGTTCATCAATCTAACATTCCGCCCTGATTCAGTTTAGGCCTGAGAGATATTGGAAAAACTTTTTTTAATTTATTTTTTTTCCAACTATAACTAAAAAACGTTATATAAAGACTTCTTATTGTTGTAACACTATGTTCAATAATATCGGGCCTCCAGTACGGCTTCCACGCTGCATCTACTGGACTGGAGAAGATATTATAAATATTTCTAGATCATAAACCATTCTGGACACGATATTAAAAAATACCATGAGATAAAACGTGCAGAGATGGTTTGGTTTTCAGTCTAATTAAGTAAATAATTATGCATTATGTATCGTACAGTATCGACACTCCTCTTAAGCATATTAAAATAATGTGTTTTTATTCGCTCAGTCATTGCATTATCATTTATAAAAAAAATATATGGACATGATCATTGTGCCTACTTAGTGAGGAGGTCCGTTAACAAGAACGAGGCCTGACTTTGTTTAAAAATGTTTTTTAAATTGATATTTTTGACATTTTTATATTGCAATCTTGAATGTTTATCATATTTAAAAAAGAACTGGTGGAAATGCATCGTTTTACATATCAGTGGTTTACATTTATTGCCAATTATCATTATATTGAATGTGATGTTTGTACATGAACCAATGATACGTATAATCAGCATCGAGTATCCAAGTAAATAAACGATATAAGCTGGTATGAAAAATGGGAGCGAAGGAAATCGATGCTTTTGCACAGAAGATGAGGATGAGAGGGGGAAGAGAGTGACGGGCCACTGATGATCGAGTGAGATCACGTGAAGGAAAAAGGAATCAGCAGAGCCGTGTGAGAAAAGGCCAAGGAGGACAGGCGGAGATGGTTGCGGAGGCCGACCTGCCACGCCTCGCACTCCGCTTGCCCCGGGTCAGGAGAAGGTCCCAGGGCTGCAGGACGGAGGAGGTGAAATAGAACGGTTGGATGACACTCCACCTCGCACGGGTCAGGTGAGGTCTCTCAGACTGCCTGTGCCGAGTAGCCAACTGAACAACTACTGAACTGCGAGCACACTACAGGCTTAAAGCCAGAGATCCTATTTTGATTCAGCTCCGATTATATTGGGAATATTAGGACACAAATCTTGAAATGTATGAAGTTAATTTTGATTATTTACATTCTACAATAAAGTGCTTTGAGGTTTTAGAACTGAAATGGAAATATAAAGGTAGCTTTTATATATCGTCATGAGCAAGAACTGTCCTACCACTCTACCAGACCATATAAGGTCGTCCTTCCCTTTCTGACTTCGATCGTAGCATTGTTTGCAAGTGAAGTATTCCTCGGAGAAGAGCTCGAGAGGTGGCATCAAAGGGTTCTGGGAAGCAAGACGGTCTTATCAACATAATTCAACATACTGGTTGGATGGATTCGGGGATGGATTCTCACAGGACACCATTAGGAACCTCTACCACTCCGTTCCGGGACACTACCTCTGAATGTGTAGCCCAATCAGATCAGCCAAAATTTGTCCTCATGTACTCTTCCTCCTTACCTTCATCTCCCTTCCTAAAAGCACTGCAATCCAACACTTCCTTCTGGGTGCAACTATTTTTGTTACACTGCTATTTATAATATCGAGAAACTGTTGTCGTCTTTCTTCATACTAATATGTGAGAGTACATAACAACTTGAATTCTTGATAAATCAGCCTCCACAAACAATGCAAAAATGAAGGACCGTGCGGGTAAATGTGTCAATTTCGGTCCATTATTGTCCCGTGTGTGCTGTTTCACACTGCCCGGGATTGTACTACGTGCATGACCGCACCTCTTTGCCCCCGTCCTGCACTTTAGGCTTTTATTCTACGTATAATTTATTGATTAGAGTTTGTTATATGGTTCCGTTCAGCACTTCGGTACTGTGTGTTACCTGCCGGCTGCACCAGGTAGACCACCGTCCTTGTTAACGACCACAGCGCTGACCCCTATTCAGTTCGGTATCAGCCACAGCTCAGACAGCCTCTTCCAGTAAGATGCTGTGAAGTGCTGACAAAGGCGAATAGATTACAGTAACAGCGTATCGTTCTATCACTCCACAGCGACGCGCAGGAAGTCCACGCATGTTTCACAGCTTTACGTTACATGTACGTTCTGACACTGCTCTTAAAGTAGCCGGAGAAAAGCCCTTCGCGTGACTCACTTATCAGTTTCACACTCGCGTTAAAAGGCCACTGCAGACATTCTGGCAAAAAAAAAAGGCTCATGATTCAGTTGTTTGTTGTGCAATAAATACATGAAGATACTGGAAACGTACCAGAGCAGCATCTCTGTCTTTCAGCCAAAGAAACAGAGTCGGTCGCTTCCCAGAAGAACAAAAACGCTGCATAGATCCTCAGGATTTTATTCATTATCGTTTCTGAACGCGGCCGTTTAACCTGGTGTACTTTACACAACCACGTTCAACCAGCTGCCCTTATTCAAACCCTCCCCTACACACCACGAGTGGCAGGACGATCCCAGATCAGATCAGAGCAAAGACATCAGACGTTTTAGGAGGTTAATTTGTGCTTAGAAATAATAAATGCAATTTTTTTATTTGGCTGAGGGTCTGAGGGGGCCACCAGCAGCACCGCTGTGTCTAACCTACTCGTATTATTGCAGCCGTGTCACTGCAGTGCTGAGAATGACCCACCGGCTCTGTGGTGGTCCTGTTGGGTCCTGACCGTTGAAGAATTGAAGTCCATTGAAGAAACAGATGGACTAGAGTCTGTCATTATAGAATGTGCTCCGGTTTGAAATGCACAATGACTGTAGAAACAAGGAGGAACGATGTATAAACACACACACACACACACACACACACACACAATAGGAGCACACCAAATTATTTACCTACAAATGCAAAATAAGCAAATCCATCTTTTGACCAAGTAAGTAAAGATCATTTTGTTTGGATTTCAGCCCAAAATGTTCATTTTAGTCCTGGATTAATGAACTGAAAATGGAATTAAAATCCTAAGTCATGTCATTTTGCCATCTTGCAGTAAAACCTAGTGAGTGAACTGAGATCTGAAATAACAGAACACTTCCTGATGATCTGTAATCGAGGTAAAATGTTCCGTTGATGGTGATATCGATTTGTCGTCGTTTTGTCCAGCCCTGCGTGACGGTAAGTGATGAGACACCCTGATCGTCAGCAGTTTGACCCGCCAGCCCAACACTGTAAGCGCGTCCGAGTTTGAGAACGCTGCTTTTTCTCTCCGCCAGGATTCAAATCAGCTCCTGAGGATGCGGGCAGCCTTGCTTTTCCGCAGAGAGAGGTTTAATGCGTCCCTTTGGAGCTCGGCGTGGAATCAACCTCCGGCTCCCCTTGCTGCCATCGCAAACGGACGGGGACAAACTGTGCTGTGCTGAGCGTTTCAGACCCAGGGCCTATATTTATTGCCTGCCATGACGGCGAAAGACAAGGTTATCTGGCCATATGTGCAGACGGTCCATTCTTACTTTGACTAATTCTAAATAAAGGAAAGAGGGAATGTGTGAGCGGAGCTTAACCCAATCATATCCATCAGCTAAATGCAGTGTGACAAGGAAAAGAAATAGCACAGTTGGGTCTGGAGTGATGAAACCTGAGCAATTTGGATTTACTGCTCTCTGGTGCCAGAATCGGGCTGAGTTATGAAGTCATTAAACTCACCTTTAAGCTTTGGTTTGATCACGTTCTCAGGTTTGCACTCGAGCCGGTCCAGAAAACAGAGATGAAAGGAGATCGTCAGATAATTGCAAAACTGAAAGCCCCAGCGTGTGCATGCGGTCGCTGACACACATTTGCTTGCAGGTATTCCCTCAACTGGAAATGCAAATGCATAAACACACTCCGAGAGGCCACACGCGAGGACCCGGGTGCAAAAAAACAGCTCATCGGCCTGAACGAAACCCACAGCTGTAGCCACATATATTCAGAAAGTCTTACATCTCCACTATAAATAGCCTCAAAGACCCAGATTCCTCAGTTCGCTCGGTACACACACACACACACACACACACTAAAAAAATAAACACAGACACATGAACATATGTCATAATATTGGAGCACACACACACCTCCAGCTGTTAACGCATGCAATACCATCGACCGTAATCATCAGCTTTATTGCATCAGAATCTGAATTACATTTAAACCATCCGCTCAACGTCCCCCCCAACATACATCCCAAAAGTCTCCGTACAGAACCGACAGAACCGCACTGCACTGCATCAGACGAACGTGGTGGTCAGAGGTGCCACCAAAAGGTCACCGATTCCAACCGGAGCGAGATGAGATGGCTCATCTCCGTTCCACTCACACGTGGCCGCACTCGATCCGATGACCAATCAATACAGCGCCCGCGCTCCTGACCACTGACATCCAAAAGCTGCACACTTCACGTGTTTCACACCCGCAAAACTTCACTCTGCGCTTCACTCTGCAGAGGCCTGCAGTAGGCCGGCACTCCGCGCACTATACACAAACACACTCTCACACACACACACACACACACACTCCCACAGGGCATCATGCAGCTGAAACACAGGAGTGCGCATCAAAGATCTCTGCACAGATAAACTGATAGATGTGTTGCTGCTGTCGTCCACAAATCGTCTGTCTACAAAACAGCAGCTTTACAGAGAATGAGCTTTGAATGGTGGTCTATGTTACAAGATCAGTTTGGAGCATTTTTATGTGAAAACACAAACAACGGACAGATTTACATTAAAAAAGTATATTATTTTACACCAATACATTGAGATAATGCCATAAATGTACATATATATATATATATATATATATATATATATATATATATATATATATATATATATATATATATAGTGTGTGTGTGTGTGTGTGTGTGTGTGCTTACACATGCATGTACATTTCTATGAAGACGACACACAGCAGGTAACCAGAAAGGCCTGAATACCAGCTTCAGAGGCTCAAGACTGAGCTGATGAGCATCATCATAGAAGTGATGATCAATAAAACAGAACGATCACCGCAGATCACTGAGCTCCACTCAAACAGCGCTGATCTCTTCAGTCGATAGTGTCCGACTTTGCTGTCACACGTTAAAGTTGATCTCAGGTTTGGTTCTGATACACATGAGGATCAACGGCTCGCAAACACTTCATTAGAATATTGACGCTGATATTTTATGGGCTCCATTACAGTCGTCGTCGTCGTCCTGCTAATGTTTGGGTTTTCTTTAACCTCAGTTGTGTGAACGCAGAGCAAACAGGCGGCGTTTTCAAAAGCTGAACTGCTTACAGAGTCGTTCAAACTGAGCTGCTGTTTATCAGATGAACACGATATATCGGCCGACTGTGAGTGAAGGAGTGCAGTTCAACAGAAACCACCCGCAGTGGGAGCATCTCTCTGTGTCTCTCTCCATCTCTCTGTCTCTCTCCATCTCTCTGTCTCTCTCTCCATTTCTGTCTCTCTCTCCATTTCTGTCTCTCTCTCTCCATCTCCATCTCTCTGATCTCTCAGTTCTTTCTCTCTCTATCTCTGTCCTTTCTCTCTCAGTGTCTGTCTGTCAGTTCTTTATCTCTCTCTGTGTCAGTTCTCTTGCTCTCTCTCTCTCTGTTCTGTGTGTCTCTCACTGTCTGTCAGCTCTTTCTCTGTTCACACTCTCACAGTTCTCTCTCTCTCTCCCTCTCTGTTTTCTCCCTCTCTCTCTCTCTCTCTCTCTCTCTCTCTCTCTCTCAGCTCTCTCTCTCTCTCTCCCTCTCTCAGTTTTCTCTCTCTCTCTCTCTCTCTCTCTCTCTCTCTCTCTCAGTGTCTCTCACTCACCTGCTGTAAGTACATGAAGGTTAAGGCACAGGAGAGCTGCGGACACACGTCGACCCGGGGCAGGGCGATGCAGGGTCCGGCCGACAGGGGGTGCTGCATGTCGCTGTAGCGGAGTGATGCAGGAGGAGCGCGCGGGCGGACTGAGCGGACCAGGCGGCGGTACCGGTCCGACCGCGGCGGGGTGTGACACCGAGGAGGACTGAGCGGAGAGGAGTGAGCGGAGAGGAGTGAGCTCGAGCTCCGCAGCAGCGCCACTTTCGCGCGCGTGTGAAGCTCCGCGTGGAACGGACCGCTCGAGGCGGGAGGGGGCGGGGCTTCGGGGGAGAGGCAGCCTATCAGAGAGGCGCTCTCCGGGCCGGGGGCGGGGCAAGGCTCACCGTGGGAGGGCGGCTTGTTTATTTATATATTTATTTATTTGTTGTTGTTGTTGTTGATGTTTTTTTTTCTCTCTGCGCAAAAATGAATCGCCCTAATGATGTAATATGTGCGCGCGACACGCGGGTGTTCACATGCGGCCAGGCTGCCTCTGTTTACACACAGATAAATAAATAACAACGGATTAATAAACAAATAAACACATAAATAAAACTGAATAATCAATAAATAAAACTAAATAAATAAAAAAATACATAAATAAAACTGAATAATAAATAATAATAAAATGTAATAACAATTACAAAATAAATAAAACAGAATAATAAATAATAATACGATTTAATAACAATTACAAAATACATAAAACTGAATAAAAACTGAATAATCCATAAAATAAATAAAACTGAAAACTAAAAAATAAAGAAATAAAAATAAATAAAACCAAATTTAAAAAAAACTAATAGATAAAACTCAATAATAAAAAATAAAACTGAGTAAATACAAAAATAAATGAAATAAACCTGAACAAAAAAGTAAAACTGAATGGTAAAAAAGCCTTTCCGGAGATTTACAGAGATTCCTCAGCCTCTACTGTCACCTTTTGTCTTATATTGTTCATTAACACAAACGTCACATGCATCATCAAAAAACAGTTGCACCAAGAAACAATCATCCAACTGCAATGCATGACTGCAACAGATCATCTTCTGTCATGGTGGAGACAATCAGTGAGTCCGTGTGTGCTAGCACCATGGTCAGCGCCAAGATCAATGGTTTGTCATGCATCATGCATCCAGAAAGGCTTGTGTCATGGTGTGGAGTGCAGTTTCGCATGATGCCAAATCACCTTTGGTCTTCATTACAGGCACTTAGACAGCCCAAAGTTACCTTAATGAGGTCCTAAAATTTGTGGCCCTACCTTTCTGAATGCACACTGTGATGCTGCAGGACAACACTTATCCACATACTGCTGTCATCTCAAGAGGTCATCTTGAAGACACAGATACTATGCCATGGTCAGTCTCATCTCCAGACCTATCCCTGATTGAAAATGTGTGGATGCTATTGGACGCTCTATCAACGCTCCACCCCTACCACACCATCTGCAGAACTGAGGGAGAACATTCAAGCTGCATGGGATGGATCATCACAGGACACCATTAGGAACCTCTACAACTTCATTGTTCAGTATCTACCAAAAGTGCTCCAAAGAAGGACAGCCAGAAGAGGCAACGAGGGCAAAATACTCAGTATTAAGAAGGTGATTTTAATGTATTGGCTGTTCAATGTTCAAGTTGGTTGTGATTTTTTGCCAGGAAAGGTTTTCTACAGCACAGAAAGAGTTCCATAATTATAAGCGTTCCAGAGTCAAAATTTTCAGTACTATATAGAACCAGACCTTACAGTGTGTCCATCTGTCGGCCTTCGGGCAATGGGGGACATGTAAAGAAGCTCCTCATTTGTATTCAGGTGATGTAAACTAGTGTAAATGAGCAAAACAGTGAGCAAAATGGGATTATTGAGGTACAAAAGTCATTTCCAACAGACACCTTGAATTAAAAATGGCTTTGTCATTCAGAGCGTATGACATACGTGTCCTGTTTGACCTAACACATTGTCCCAGAATACCTGGCACACATAAAATACATGTCCTGAATCCACATTTTAAAGTGCATCACATATAGTGTCACCCCTTTTTGTTTAATCAAGATTATTGAACTATGTACTAATAAGCTCATTAAGGGGGGTGGTTCTAAAAACAGGACAATATAAAGAACCATATGGAATAACTGTAAGTTCAGACCAGCATAGAGTGTAGATATATAGGTTCTTCAAAGGTTCTTTATTTTACAAAGTGAGTTAAATAGTTAATAGTCAAAGAACCAAAATGGGTTAAAGATCAAAGAACCATATTCAGTATTATATAGACCCCTCCTAACCATCCATTGTTCCATCCATCCATCCAGCCATCCATCCAACCATCCATCCATCCATCAGTGATAAACCTTCTTAAAAAAGCAGGTGTGTCGAAGGGTTCTGTAGTAAAAAGTTAAGGCAGTGGTTTCATCTAGAACCATCACAAATCAAAGAAACACTGAACGTTTGAATTATTTGTCCAGTAAAGGTTCTTCAGATACAAAGAAAACCTTAATTTAGATGATTCATTACAAAATGGTTACAGCGCTGAAATGGGTTCCGCTCTTGGCATGAATTAAACAATTAAAGAACCTTTTTGCTCAGACGGTCCTTAAAAGGAGCTTCTTAGACGTGTGAGAAGAGTGAAACCATTTCTGGTGCTAAACGCAACCATCCACAGAACCAGTTCCTGTGCCAAAAAAACCCCAAATCTTTTGAAGGATCCTGTATTTTAAGAGAGGAGCAAAATGATTTAACTATGGAAACACATCAACGTGTTTTGAGTGTATTTAAAGAGAACCTGTCTGTCCATGTGATAAATTTAACCTAATAAATGTAAAAATACACACCTTTATAAAGGGGGGTTCTGTATATGGTTCTGTAGTAACGGCAATGGTTATATAGAACTATGACAAGTGATAGAACCACTTGCTCTTCAGATAAAACAATTCTATCTGTCACCAAAATGGGTTCAGCTGCTATTATGAGTAAAAAAAAAAAAAGACCATATTTTTCCAACATAACTGGTGCATTTCTTTCTCTGACAGGCTGCGGCCCAATGCAGGAATGCTAAACCTCTAACGATAGAGCAAATCCATTTTTTAAGGGTAGATGCCTCATTAATGAAATGTGCAAAGAGGTTCTTATTTGTAAAATGCCAGTTTGACCAGAGGAAAATGAGGTTGGAGGGTGCCTGTGGAGAAAATAAAAAAATAAAAAACTCTCTCTTCATGTCTATTTACAGCTTCCAAAAAACCCACCACTCACCTGAAGCAGGATGGCACACAAGGCAGTAAATAATTCATTGCAGTGGCGCGCAGCAGTAAGCAGAGTCCAGAGCTGTTTAGAGTCAAATCATGCAAAATTGCCCAAACCTGCTCCACAACAACTCCTTGAAGATCCATTAATAGTGATAAAAACATGTTGTATTAGAGGCAGAAAAAAAAAAAAAACTGATATTTGATTCAAGTGCAGATCCAAGGTCTAACCAACAACAGCAAACATTACAGTATGGTGGGGAAGAGACTTTGAATTATTCATGTTCTCCTTCTTTAATCTTACTTATCTGCTTTTTTTTTTCTTCTTCTTCTTCTTCTTTTTTTCTCCCCCCCCCCTCCTCCTCCTCCTCCCCTCCATCCCCACCAGCGTTACTCTCGCGCCGACAACGCGAGCCGACGAGACTCGGGAAGGAAGGCTTCAGACGCTTGTTACTATAATAGAACAAAGTCATGAAAATCGATGGCATTCCATGTTGCACAAGGGTGCGTAATTAAAAAAAAAAAGAGAGAGGGCTTCTTTGGAGGAGGCACGCATGCATTATGGAGAGGGCAGCAGAGCGCTTTGCTCTATTTTACTTGTGCTTCTCCTCCCTTCTCCATGCCTTCAGGCAAGGATGCTTTATTTTTTTTATTTTTTATTTTTTAACCCCACCCCCCCCTTTCCCAACTAAAGACACCTTTCTCTTTCTCTCAGTCTTTCACAGTCTGTCCTCTGTGCCTTCAGGTGCAAAAATAGTCATATTGGTCACCGACCCATGTGCAAGGATTGTCATCTGCACCAGCCTTTACGCGCCACGCCTTCCGTCGTCCCCCTACAGTCGTGCTCATTTCTCTATCCGCCGCTCCGGCCTTGCCGTGCGAGGGAGCACAGCTACCCTCCGCAGTGCTGGATCTGTTGTCTCCAGCTTTTGCTGAATAAGTGAGCAGCTGAGCTGCTGTGCTCGGTCCTGTTTGCTCCTCCAGCCTCGATCTCTTTCTGTTCCTCAGTTGTTTTCTGCACACTGTTAAAAATTGAAAGTTAGGCCAACTTAAAACCAAGCCTTGTTTGAGTTAAATGAACTCAGTGTAGCTACATTTTTAATTCTGCATCTCAGTTTGGACAACAATGATCCTCAGAAATATTAGTGTGAATTTAAACCAGCTGCTGCTGAAATTTCCTTACATATTTTATAAGGTTTGTAGTTTCTGTCTCACCCTTTCAATTCATTCCATCTGGAGGTAAAAACTCTCCCTCTCAGGCCTTTCTATTCCTAGAATTCTATATCCAAAAATACGTACACATATGACCAAAATGCCCCCAGGAATTTCATAACACTTTCACAATTTGCACTTATTTCATGCAAAAATTACAATTTACCGTCTACTGGTTGCCTTGTTTTGCCAAATGCACACAAACCAGAGTGCTGTTTCCAAAATAAATGAATGGAATATCATGTCTGGGTTGCATGAGTACGTCATGCATATGCATGAGCCTATATTCAGTACACATTTCTGATTTCTGAAATGCAGTTTTAGTCGCATATGTATAAATTCCTCTTGAGACCAGGCTGCTCAGACCAAGCAGGACATTGTTGTCGGTAGGATTCAAACTTAAGCCTCTTTAAAAGCAGGCAGTTAGACAGTAGCACCACCCTAGAGCAGTGAAACTATGTACATTTCTGTGCCCAATAACAAATTTTCTCCAATTGTATTTAAATGGTCAATGCAAATGACAGTCAGTATAGTTTTCAAGTCATCAATTGTTGAGTGTAAATCAAATTCTATTGAAAAAAACATTTATCAAAAATATTAAGAATCTCAAAATGCACTGCACAAAATTATGATGAGTTTTAAAACCTTTTATAGGTTGTAAAGAACTGAAAATGGCCGTTTGTCGAATTTGCAGCACTAAGAGTCACATTTACTGAAATCTAAAACCATTTCAATCAAAAACATCTTAACAGGCCAAGTAACATGTTGACATCGGACCCCTTCTTCAAATTCACCTTCACAATTCTTGCATCCAATGAACTTGGACTTGGACTGAATTTTTGGACAGTTTTGGCTTGAATTTCTTGGCAGGATGTCAGAATCGCCTCCCAGAGCTGCTGTCTTGATGTGAACTGCCTCCCACACTCATAGATGTTTTGCTTGAGGATACTCCAAAGGTTCTCAGTAGAGCTGAGGTCAGGGGAGGATGGTGGCCACACCATGAGCTTCTCTCCTTTCATGCCCATAGCAGCCAATGACACAGAGGTATTCTTTGCAGCATGCGATGGTTCATTGTCATGCATGAAGAGGATTTTGCTACTGAAGGCATGGTTCTTCTTTTAGCACCATGAAAGAAAGTGCTCATTTTCACACCTTCGGGGACTCGAAAGAGAACCCAGTTCTCTCCCCATAATTCCGGCCCAAAACATGACTCCACTACCTCCTTGCTGAAGTCACAGTCTTGCTGGGACTTGGTGGCCATCCACCAACCAAACATTACTCCATCCATCTGGAGCGTCCAGGTTATCTGAAGAAACCCGTCTGTGCTCCGAATCGGATATTTTCATACTTTCATATTTGATGCTTTTCAGCAGCAGAGAGGTCCTTTTTCCTTCCCATATTGCTTCAACCTGTGGCGAAATAATGTGGAACTCCTTTTTAAGTAGTTGTCACCTGGCAAACTAATTATCACAGGTGTCTGAGATTGATTTCAGTGATCCAAAGAGCCCTGAGACACAATACCATCCATGAGTTTAATTGGAAAACAAAAAAAAAATTGAATCGTTATGACACTTAGATCCAATTTGCATAGTAATTCGGAACGTGGTGTAGCTGCTGCGATGCTGCTACAGATGAAACCAAAGCCTCTGGGAGACACTTTGGCCCATGTGCATCAGTTTAGTATGAGCTGTTCAGCTTGTCAGATAAGGGTCACATTAAAAGGATGTGAATAGCCTAAGAAAGATTGGATTTGGTGAGAAAATCAAATTTGGCCCACTTTATCTGGTGTGTGAACATAGTCTAAATTCCTCTTTAGAACTCTAAGCCAATTTTGTGGGATGTTCTCACAGTTCGATGTGCTTTTATTCTCAAAACAACTAGAAAAGTGTTTATAGGAGGGAGTCCCACATGAAGACACTTTTATTTTCAGGAGATCCTAGGATGCTCTAAATTGTCTTCATCTGAGCTGTAAATATGAAAAAAAATTAAATATGCGAATGAAATTGACTATGTTTGAATAAAAATGTATATGTTTATTTTGCTTAAAGTGACTAAAAAACACTTTTCTCAGAAATCCTTTTGGAAATTGTTGATGTTTTTTTAACAATTAGATTGACGAGGATATTTATATGAATCATTTCTTCAAAATACATGAAAGTAGTCAAAATAAAATAAAAAAAAACAACCTGCACTTTATTATTTTTGCTATTTATCTATCAGTATGAATCCATATCTTCACTTTTTTAAATCAGAAATTTGAACAGTGTGTGAGCAAAGAAAACGAGCATTATATTTTCCTCTATAACCCAATATCCTGGTCAGTGATGTCATTAGCTCCACCCCCTCTCCCTGATCAGTCAGAGTCTGTATGCAGGTTGAGCATGTAAATGTGGACAGAGCAGTAAACATGCACTTGCAGTTCATTTGGAACTTCAACTGCCCCATCTGAGAAGGACCCCGAGCCACAACTTCACATTGGCTTCCCACCTTCCGGCTACTGGACCTGGACTAGTTGCCCACCCTGCCCTGGACTAGTTGCCCACCCGCCATCAGCAACTATGTAGAAATTTACACCGACCCTAATTAGTTGCTCCTGTTACTATGTCCACCAGTGAACTAACATTACACCAGTACACCAGAGTATTAGAACAGACGTGTGGGGGTCCAGTGTTCCCTAACTACGTATAAGTAGTTTGACCAGAGGAGGAGGGGTCCCCTCTTGTGAGCCTGGTTCCTTCCAAGGTTTCTTCCTCCAGCTCAGAGGGAGCATTTCCTTGCCACTGTGGCCCTTTGACTTGCTCACAAGGGGATCTATTTCTTATCCTTTGCTCCCGTGTTGTTGTTCACCTTTTGTATTTTTTTTTTTATTTCTGTGAAGCTGCTCTGTGACAACATAAGCTGTGAAGAGCTCTACACAAATAAAATTTGCTTTGATTTGATTTAATCCAGTTGGAAACAAGTGAATTCTGAATTCTGACAATCCATCACACCGTCTCGTAGTTGTATCAAGTCTGTAGGTTCCTCTGATCCTGAGTTAAGTAAAAAAAAAATCTGTTACTTTATCATTTTCAGGTGCCGTGACTACATTCCGTACAGTGCAGTATATCATGAGGCCAGAGATGATGTTAGATGATGGTTCGGGGAAGCTTAGATGACACTGGCCACTGGCACTGCAGAGTGTCCATCTCAAGCAATTCGCCAAATATAGGCCTCCGGTAAACAACTCATACGGCACTTTATCATCCACACGATTCGCTATTCATGACAGATACGAATCTTAGCAAGATTTTTCAAAGCAAAGCATCGATTCAACCCTGACATTTTATTAAAGCAAACGTGATTCCGGTCAATACGTAATTATGCTCCGCACATCGAGGTAATTATCACTCCATTAACAGCAACGGGCCAAATGTGAGGATCTTTAAATAATAGCAAACACTCAAAATGCTATACATCTGAACAAGGGAGGGATGTTTTAAAGGCAAGGCGAACATTTCACATCCCACTCTGAGGCGGAAAGAAAGCTTAAGCTACCCCGAAAATTCATAATCTTCTCGAAGCTTCAATTATTGGCGTATGAACAGAGTGGCTCGTAATAGCCGTTACTCTGTGCCACGGAACGTGTAAATGATAATGAACAAGGCTTAGTGAATATGTACCTGGAGAAAGAGTATTATCAGCTGGTAATCCTTATTACTATTGCTGTCTGCCGTTTTCTCATTTGCAAAAAAAAAAAAATGCTCAATATTCAGTTTTTGCTTTAATGGCGAGACTCGAGAGAGTGGAATACCGTCTTTCCCCCACAGACTGTTTCCCAAAGCAAAATGCTTTCCACCGCAGCAAATCGAGGAACAGCGTTAAGAGGAACATGTTTGGTTTGTTTCCATTATGCTGTTTCAATAATTAATGACACAGGCAGGCCAACATAAAAGATTCGGGACGTAAAAACGAACACAGGCCAGGCACTTCCCAGCGCAAATGAGTCTGAGTTTGCGTTCATGATGTTGTAGAACGGGCAATAAAACTGGAGCTATAATCTCACTAATGAATATATATATATATATATATACTGCATATACACTGTCAAACAGTCAGCGATCCAGATATACAGTAACACTGATCCCCAAACATCACGTCCTACAGCAGTCAGAGATTCTTACTGTAAAAACTCCACGTTTTATTAGAACAGATGCAGATGCAGGTCAACAGAAATGCAGTAAAAGAGGAGACACACGCCTCGTTCTGAAGAAAGTACAGGTCTTTAAAGCACTCTCTGGCTTTCTGCCAACCTCCATCACACAAATGCTTAATAAAAATAACACAACTCGCTCCAGCGATTGGATCACCTTTCAGGTATCAAGAGCTTTTACTAAACTGGGAAAATCTGCTTTTAGCTACAGTGCACCAGTGAGCTGGAATTCACCACAGGAAGCACTGGTGTCACTCAATCATTTTAAACTCTTAGTCTCTACCCACCTTCATACAGCCTGCTGCTGCTTTGGCTGATTTTAGTGTCCTTTTTATTAGGGTTCTGGTATGTTTTAGCTGTCCTTCACTACCTGTCGTTTACTGCTCCTGTTTTTTCCTCTCCGTTATCGCTTTTTGTCGTTTATTTATACTGTTTATACTCGTTTATACTGCATTTCACTGTTTTTGGTGTTAAGTTACAGTTTCTATTTATTTACCTGTTGTTGCCGTCTGGTTTATCATTTAAGCACTTTTAGGATCATCTTAAATATATTCTTACTTTTATCTTTATCTGATATGTTTGATGTCTATCTTTGTTTTATAACAAATATGAACATGCACACCAAAGCACACAGAGAACAATCTAAAATACACTGTCAGCACAGCACGCTGCTTTACCCCCGATATAAAGCTTAGAGAATAGGATTTAATGGACAGAAACATCAGTGGAAATGTTCATGTTGGACTGTGGTTATGATTAGATTTAAGGGTAGAGTTGGGTTCAAGGGTAAGAGTTAGATTTAGGGCTAGGGTAAGAGTTAGATTTAGGGTTAGAGTAAGGGTTAGATTTAGGGTTAGAGTAAGGGTTAGATTTAGGGTTAGGGTAAGAGTTAGATTTTGGGTTAGAGTAAGGGTTAGATTTAGGTTTAGGGTTAGGGTAAGAGTTAGATTTTGGGTTAGAGTAAGGGTTAGATTTAGGTTAGAGTAAGGTTAGATTTAGGGTTAGAGTAAGAGTTAGATTTAGGTTTAGGGTTAGGGTAAGAGTTAGATTTAGGGTTAGGGTAAGAGTTAGATTTAGGGTTAGTAGTTAGATTTTGGGTTATAAGGGTTAGATTTAGGTTTAGGTTAGGGTAAGAGTTAGATTTTAATAGAGTATGGGTTAGATTTAGGTTAGAGTAAGGTTAGATTTAGGTTAGAGTAAGGGTTGATTTAGGTTTAGTGTAGTTAGATTTTAGTTAGAGTAAGGTATAGATTTAGTAAGGTTAGAGTAAGGGTTAGATTTAGGGTTATGGTTAGGGTTAGATTTAGGTTAGTAAGAGTTAGATTTAGGGTTAGGGCAAGGGTTAGGTTTAGGTTAGGGACAGGGTTAGATTTAGGTTAGATATGGCTAGATTTGTATTTAGGGTTGAGTTAGATTTAGGTTAGAGTAAGGGTTAGATTTAGGCTTTAGGGTAAGAGTTAGATTTAGGGTTAGGTAAGGTTAGATTTAGGGTTAGAGTAAGGGTTAGATTTAGGTTTAGGGGTTAGGATTTAGATTTGTGGTTAGTGTGATGATTTAGGTTAGAGTAAGGGTTAGATTTAGGGTTAGGTAAGTTAGATTTAGGGTTAGAGTAAGGGTTAGATTTAGGTTTAGGGTTAGAGTTAGATTTAGGGTTAGGTAAGAGTTAGATTTAGGGTTAGGGTAAGAGTTAGATTTAGGGTTAGAGTAAGGGTTAGATTTAGGTTGTATATGGCTAGATTTAGGTTAGGGTTAAGAGTTGATTTTAGGTTAGGTTAGAGTTGATTTAGGTTAGGTAAGAGTTAGATTTAGGTTAGGTTAGAGTTGATTTAGGGTTAGGTAAGTGGTAAGATTTTGGATTTATATATTTGTATATACAGCCCCCCTTCTCTACCTACAACCCAACCCCCACCCCCCCTGCTGTAGCTAAAGATGTTGGTTTAAGGATTAGGTTAAATTTAGGTTACGGTTGAGTTTAGGGTTAGAGTAAGGGTTAGATTTAGGGTTAGAGTAAGGATAATGCTAAGGTTTAGGTCCAGGTGTGTGTTCAGGAACTATATTGACAGTTGTTGCTTTGTAACATTGTTGAAATAGTTTGATTTCTGTGTGTGTGGGTTGTGTTAGTAAATGATGCACATGCACGACATTTGCAGTATATGTTCAGTACACATTTAGTACACGACCTCTGAAAGGCTATTTTTGTTATATGTGCACAAATTCTCCCCGAGACCAGGTGTGAAACATTCTCACCAGTGACAAAGAACCACCCTATTGGGTCTGATCCAATAAATAGTCTTGACAAAAACCCGAATGTGACTCATAAACAGGCCGCCATCGCAGTGTGTGTTTTCTCCGGCGTGTTTCTCTCAAGAGGTGCAGTAACTTTTGGCATGTTTAGATCCTTTCAAATTGTCTGCGTGAATAAGCTGTGGCAGTGCTCGCCACATTGTCATTTAGGATCAGGTTGCGTGTATTTCATGGAGCAGGGCTGGCGAGCCACAGGCCCGGGCTCCATTTCAGCCGGCGCGCCCGATGTGAGCATCACTGGCGCTGACAGACTAATAAGGCAGGACTGGCTGCCTCCACCCCGTGTCAGGAAGTTGACAGGACTGCACCAGGTGCCGAACGTGTGGGGAAGATTGATGAAGTCGCATGGAGGTGGATCGCAGCGAGCCGGGGTGAGCCATTGTTAGTGTTATTTTTCATTACCATCCGCCGCTCGCTTAATGCGAAACCTAAAACGGGATGATGGGCAACATCCTCAGCTACAGCAGGGGGTTGGGGTTTTAGGTAGAGAAGGAAGGGGGGGGCTATATATATATATATATATAGATATAAATATATCTTCTATATAAGACAAGGACCATAGGACTTGGCGCTAGAGGTATGACACCACAGCTGAGGCTTGTTCTAAAGAGCTCCTGTTTGTATCTCACCAACAGACCCCCCCCAGGAGGGATTTCCTACCCAATCATTACCAATGGAGAGTGCAATGTACATTGAAAGGAAGGGTTATATATTCTTTCGTTCTGCGTCCGGGCTTGAAATAGCAGTTGAGGTAGAGCCTGGGCTACGCTGACTCCGAGAGAGTGACATGTCAGCGTGGTCTCGGGTGGAATTCAAACTCTCTTCAAATATGTGACACTTATTCCAAATCCGTGCCACCGTGCCGGTGACGACCGGCGCCTGGAGGCTAATCAGAGCTTTCCCTGCGACTTCGTCTTCTTCTTCTTCTCCCCCCCCCTCGCTCTGCACGGCGCACAATTTGAGGAAAGTCAGTTTACATGACAGTAATTATGAAAACAGATGGGACCGGCGCTAAAATACAGCATTGCGGAGACAATGGGCCCAATGCATCAGGGACTTCGGGGCCAATGAGGAGTGTAGCCAGATTGTGTGGCAGCTGAGACTGCCTTTCATTAGCACTTGAGTGTGTGTTCAGAAAGCACCAGAAATGCAAGTCGTTTGTTACCCCATTGCTGTCTGCGCTAGGGGCCTGCAAATTGATTACTGGGTGGGAACGAGGCAAGCAATCCTTAGCACCTCCACACATCTGGCTCCGCGGTGCAGGAGCTTGCCGACCGCCCGCCTGTCCACCCCCAGCTTTAGCCTGACAGCGCCTGCTGATTTGCAGTCTTTTCAATGCATTAAGGCGCCGCTGTCCTTTTAATTGGTGACAAAAACAATCCTCATCGCGCCGTTAATCACCTTGGTGGGCACGAAAAAAAAAAAAAACGGAAAGAAAAAAGAAACATGCCACGGAAAAACAATCAACGCTCTTTCCCCTCCTTTTCTGTCTGCTTTTGGTTTTAATTCCTCCTTGCATGTGAGAGATCCATGGAAACAAAGAAGAGCAGAATGCCTCTGAAATAGAACTCCTGCATCTGGAGGAGGTGCAGGTCAATGGTAGGTAGATAATTAGATGGCTGTGGGTGCATACATCATAACAAGTAACTGTGATGTGTTTTTGACTAATTAATACCGCAATTCACAGCTTTGGCCCCCGAGAGTCCTCCACACATCTCCTCCACAGGAAGGGGGGGGAGGCAGGAAAAAGAGAACGGGAAGGGAGAGACACTAGAATGGACAGAACAGTGTGAAGCAGTGTAGGAAAGGAGTGTTGCTACACAGGGGACAGTTGAAGGGTTGGTGAAGAGGCCAGGCGAGGGGAGGGCAATCTTTATTGCCAGACAGCGATTCGGAGCGACATCTTGGAGAGCCGGGGCAAATGCCGCGGATGACTTCTCAGTGCTTTCACCAGGCACTGCCATTAGAGTGCTTTAGCTTCCATTAACGTGTCACTTTCCTTTGCCGCAGAGTCGGTGAGGAGGGGCCGATTCGTTCTGACAGGACCAGGGGCTGTCACATGCAGTAACGGTTCAGCACCGACCAACAGGAAAAGCCTCGGAGCTGACGGATCCACGATCCATCAGCGCTGACACGCGGGCCTCCACCACCATGGATCTGGCTGGGCCACGTGGACAGGAGTCCATTAATTAACTGCTTAATATGTGCCGCTCTAACATTTCCCTGCTGCTGCGGCTGGCACGGCCTCGTTCTCAGCAAATGACGCGGCAAAGCAGGGGGAAAAAAAATCATATGAAAACACACACACACACACTCTCTCTCTCTCTCTCTCTCTCTCTCTCTCTCTCTCACACACACACACACACACACACACACACACACACATGCACAGATGCTGTGAGGGAGATGAACGCCAGTAATGCAGCAGAAATGAGCCAGAACAGTTACCACTGACTTCAACTCCCTCCAAGAGGAAAAAAAAAAAAAAGATCTAAAAAGACCTCAACCCGAAGGGTATTTTCGAAGCATTGCTGATAATTAGAAAGTGACATAAACAACAACAACAACAAAACAGTAAATTATTTATTGGTGAGAGTATTAACAATAATAATAATAAAAAAAAAAATATCCCACTGCCCAACATGGAAACAGCCATGAATCGGTTTAGAAGCCAGGAAAGAAAGCCTTCCAGACATCTAAGGCAGACGTTTTGTCTCACTAACATCTAACTCTTTGCTGTAGAACAACGTCTGGAATGTCCAAGTACATCAATACTGCCAAAGACTTGCGAAGGGATGCCGCGTTAGAGCCATTAGCATATCATTAATTAGCTTCGCTCTTCCTCGCGAAGATTAGTGGAGAGCAAGGGCCCTCCGAAGGGACCAGACTTCATTTGAGAGGCAGCGGGAGGTGAAGAATAATCGCAGGAGTAGACTTCTCCAGAGACACCTCCCTGTAATCATCGTCTACCGCCCAGAAACACATCCAGCTACAATTGCGATGGCCCCCGTCAAATGTTACACTAACACGCGCGATGTCGAGCAATTCAACAAGCCTCTAATTCCAGTGCTTTCACAAAGTCCGGCTATCTCGAAGTCAGGCAGCTGGCGAACGATGGAGAAATAGATGTTGCTGGCTGGAAGTCAAAGTGGATGAGTTTTTTCCTCCTGCCGGAGAACAGATGGAGGCACTACTTTTGGCGTGCAAAGCTAAAAACCTCAGCTCGATGAGCTCGGTAGCCTCTCTCGGCACTAAATGAGGCCTCGATGTAGAGGTGATTGTAGGTCCATTTTTGCTTTGCCCAGGTTTCTCTCCTTGTTTTAACGTGAATCTGGTGGATTTTTTAAACATTCCATAATTAGAAATGCTCCACAATTACTTGGACTTAGGGAGCTACAATGTTGGACAAAAGTACTGGGACACATTCCTTAATCACCGAATTCAGGTGTTTGATTCATTAAAGATGCCATTTTGGAGATACAAGGTTGGAGATACACTGTAAGGACAAAAGGTTTGGGACACACCTCCCATCACACAGCTTAATGTCTGCTGTTACACACATTAGAAAATGAATGGCTGGTTCTGAAGGCCTCACTGAATTCCAGCATGGTACTGTAATAGGATGCCTATTTGTGCAAATAATGTAGCTCCATAACGTGCGCACCATGAGATCACTGCGGAGCAGCGAAATGCGTGTCTTATCTGTGAGTCTAATAAATATACAGAAGACTATACGAGTGCTGTCTGATACCTTTGTCCTTGATTGATTGTTTTGTAACGGATTCAGCACATATAAAGATTTAGAGGTCTAGATTTATTATTAATCTGGCTCTACCCACTTGAGAGAAAAAGGGGTAAAAGTTGACAAAAAGGTTGAGTGGGGTCATTGAATGCTGAAAAAAGAAAGGAAAGTGCATAAAAATCTAAAAGAACATAAATAAAGTCATAAATGTGCATAACAGACTCCAACGGTCTGACTCAATAACTGTGTTCCGTACCTGCTGTTACAGCTGCAAAACTCCATAATAATGCCCATTGATTGAGAATGGGAGGTCATGAAATCTCCTGTAGGTGTAATGTGTAGGTGTCCCGGTAGGGTCCGTACAGTGTACATACAGTAGGAGTATTGAAAAAGTCCACATTAGCCCATTAGAAATAATAACGACAAAGCAGGTCACCGAAGCTGTCTCAAAATTAATCAAACGGGAACGTGAATCGACACTTAGCCGAAGCTTTATCTTCCTTCTTTCCTTCTCCATCCATTCCAAGTGCAGTATTCTCCAATAAGGCCATCAATTACCTCCACCAGCTTAAACAACCAGTAATGTTTACACAATACTCTTTCTTTTTCAGTATTTTCGTCCAACTCCCACAGCTCATTAAAAGTCCTTCCATTTATTTGCTGTGTGCTAAGGTCTTTAAATCTGCCACAACATACAAAAGCAGGCCAATTCCACTTCTCCCTGTGGTGTTAATAGAAGGCACACACTGCTTCCTCATTAATTATATCAATGTATAAGAAACATCCGCTCCCTCGCACTCCTCGACGCATCAAAGAGCTCAGAGGCCGACTCTGAGAGCCCGTCTTCGAGGCACGGTGTGCGCACTGGGACAAGCAAGGCGTAACCATTGGCTCGCAGATTGCATCTGGACGTCATATAACTGTTCTATCACGACAAGCCTTGCTCTGAGATTTCTCTGCAGCCCAGGGCAAAGTTCAACTCCTCTTGGATGGTGAGATAAATTCACCTCTTGAGCGGATGCCCTCGCTTCCATTAGGGTGAACCTTGCACTCAATGTGTCAGGAATCGAGGAACTTGGGATGCTGAGAAGGTGGCTGCTCTAGAGCTGCTGTTAAGCCGAGTGATTGTGGAGCTCCACACTTAGAAAAATGAAGGTCCTTAAATGGTTATTGTCTTGGAGGAAGGGCTCTCGGAATAACCTCTAATCACATTTACCAAAAACGGCATCAAAAGAACATCAGCTGAAAGGTTTCTAGGGAAGCAGGTATTTATTAGGCTATTGTAAATGTCTGCTTTGGTTTCTGCAAGGTTCTGCCGAATATGAGTCGTACGATTCAGAAGATCACTGAAACCAAATTGCTGTCGAATGGGTGGTCTCACAACCAAGAAGGAGGTAAATATGACCAATCAGACCTCTCAAGGGAAGCTCCCACATCCAACAAGACAGTGATTAGGGCCAATCACAAACAAACAAGGTGGTGATTAGAACCTATCATAGCCAAGAGGATGCCTTGGAATAAACAATAGGCTTTTTCAATTAGGTGGAGAGCGATCGCCACCTTGGTTGATGATTCCTTTTTTTGTCCAACTTGGGTGTCGGACAACCATGTCAGGGGAAAGTCTCAGAGCAAACAAGAAGATAGTGTTTAGGTCAAGTCAAAGTCAGGGGGGAGGTCCTAGAATAAACAATGTTCTCGAAACAACAAGGACAGTGATTAGAACCAGCCACTATTAGTGGTGGGGGTCTCCGAATAAATAAGGTGGTAATTAGGACCAATCACAGTCAAGGGGAGGTATCAGAGTAAACTAAGTGGTGATTATGACCAATCACATTAAGGTGGCAGTCTAAAAAAAAAAAACCCAAACAATACAGTGATTATGACCAATCACAGTCGAGGGGAGGTCTCGAAATAAACAAAATGGTGATTAGGAACTGTCACAGTTGGGGGGAGGTCTCAGAACAAACGAGGTGGTGATTAGGACAACTCGCAGTCAGGGGGACGTCTAAGAACTAAGAATGCAGTGATTAGAAGGTCTGATCAAAGGCCAGCACGCGCCACGGGACACGAACGCAAACCGTTGCAATGTTTTGGCCAAAATGTTGTGTCTTTTTGAAGCGCGCTAATGCTGAATCCAAATGAATGTTCACAATACAATGAAGCCAGTGATGAAATCAATGTTGCTTCACACCTACATCACGACAACAGAACCAGTAATGAGTACAGGAGCTGAAGAGTCGAGGAGAAGATCTGGAGTTTCTGCGAGGGAGAGGGATGGGAGCTTCTCGAGAAGGGAATAAAAGATGTGGATGATCTTAACGCTTGCTTGCAGTAATTATCCAGCTGCTGGAGCACTGTGGTGGCAAGAATGAAAATGAGCACCAATTATTAAATGCACCACAGAGAGGATAGAACGCTACATGGGGCCTACAATAGGACCCATGTTGTTTTGCATCAACCCTATAAAGGTTAAAGCGATTGAAGCTGAGAATTAATATTCTCCTGCACACTGTTATTTTATGTTACTGTAGACTATTTACCTGATCCTAAAGGGGGATGATACAATAGATCAAAAGCTATTCAGGCATTAAAGCCGATAAATAAGCAGAGATGGCACACTGGTATCGATGGCCTCAAAAGGCCCACCATGCTGATCTGTGCCAGTGTGATTACCATGTGCTGTGTTGCTAAATCAGGACCAAGAAGTGCATGATGTGTAATAATCTTACACAAATAAGCCTTAACTTGCTTTCAGTTAATGATGTTGTTTTACCAGAATTTCAAACCCAAGTTTGGAAGTGCCGACCTCCTTTGGACGAGCACATGCTTGCTCTGATACATGAGCCAGTCACTGCCACCGAACTGCTGCCATTGCAGGATTGCTGGTATGGGGAGAGAGTGCCATTGGCATGGGCAATTTTGCTCTCCCTGCTGATGGCATGCCAGGATTCAAGCTTACGATCCTCAGATCCTAGTGCATTAGATCAGTGTTTCTCAACCCTAGTCCTAGAGGCACCCCAGCACTGCATATTCTTTGCTCCCAACACACACGATTTGACTAATCAGCTCATTAACTACCCCCTTCAGAGGGGATTGTAAAGCAGGGAATCCTCAAAATCAGGCAGGGTAGGGGTGCCTCCAGGACCAGGTTTGAGAAACAGTGTATTCGATGACTGCAGTTCATCTGTCTGTGTGGAAAAGCCACGAGAACAGTTTCCCTCCGTTCTCGGAACTGATGAGCCCTGCAGTGCAGAAAATGCTGGATTAAGAGTAAAATGTTTTAAAGGCTACAATGTGTGATGTGTCGTTCGCTGTGTGTTAAGAGTAGGTAGTAGGGTCAGCAGAGTCTGTGTTTCAGTAGCTCGAGTAACCTCCACCTTAAATTTTTAACCTTTAGAACCCTTAAGGGATTAAAGGTTAATGTTTGTACTACAGCAAACCAGTCACACAGTCATTTTCAAGATTCTACGTTACTCAAATTTGTCTTCATTTGAGAAATAAATTTGAACAGAATTTAAATATTCATATAATTTTGATCATGTTTGATCAAAACGTTTCTAGCACCTACAATTAGTTTGTGTGTTTATTTTGTTTTTCTGTTTTTTTGCTTAAAACACTTTATATGTCAGAAATCTTATGCTGACAATTGATCATGAGTGTCTTTTTTTTATCTATTGTTTGTAATTTTTCCAATTTTCACCCCCTACTAATTTAGACATGCCAATTACCCAACCCCCTAAGTTGTCTCCCACATCACGTGTCTGCTTTTGGCACCAGGGGGTGAAAAATCATCCACGTTTCCTCCGAGTCACGTGACGGGATGCCTACCACCATTTGTATCGTTGCTGGGCAGCCATCACGCTTGGAGGAGAACGCCGGATCCCCGTTTCTGACACAGTGCAGACGGAAGACACCTGCACCAACCAGCAGTGCACGTATGTGATGTGGGGAACAGCGCCATCTACCCACCCCTGCTGGTGAGCAGCATGAACCTGGATTCGAGCCTGCGACCCCAGGATCATAGTGGTAGCACAAATACGCCCACTACAACACTCGGGGCCAGATCATGTGAGTGTTTTTGAGCAGAATATATAATAATTTTGACCAGGATATTTACTATACATTGTTCAAAAACAAAAAATCAACCTGAATGTCCTTTATAATTTTTGTTATTTATGTATGCATCCATATTATCCCTTCTCGGTTTGAGTCTGTACGCAGGTTGAGCATGTTCATTGCACTGGAAGCTGCTCTGGCATTTAAACTGGGATTTAATTCAGTTAGAAATAGGCATTCTGAGCTGATTACTCGCTGATAAATCGTCACACAATGATGAGATGAAAGTTAGATAGGGTACGTCTGATATGATATGTGTATAATGTCTGTAGGTTATTCAGATCCTCTCTGTAAGTGCTGTTAAGTGATGGACTTCGTTTCGGTTCATAAGTCATTGTAAAGATTAGCTGTTTTAAAATGCAAAAAAAAAAAAAAAAAAAAAGAAGTATTGATCAGTGCTCAAAGCTCAAAATGTTACATGTTGTGTTTTGATCTGCTCTTCATAAGCATATTAGCTTGGGGCGAATATTCTGTATATGCAGCTGTGATCAGAGGTTCACACTCATCATAGATATAAATGTCATGCCAATGTTGGACTTTCATTGATTTCTTTGAACTCGTGTTTTTCTGGGGCAGAATGAGTGACAACATACATATTTAATAGAAAACAAAAAAGAATTAGGTCCACGGGTTTTATTTCCTTTATTTATTTCATTTCGCCAAATCATCACAAGGTCAGATTGATAAACAAACCCACTTAGGTTATTAATTCAGTGGTGCTGAACCTTCCAAAATGTCTTTTACCTTGCCAAAGCCCAGGCCTGCCATGAACTAGAAGGTGCTGGAACACTCGCTTGACTGCCTACAGTCAAGGGAGTTTTACATTTCCATGGACTAAGAGGCTGCTAGCCAAGAAAGAAGCCCCTGCTCCAAAATCGACACCTTCAAGCTCGACTAAATTTCACAGTTGACCACATAGAACAAGACAGAACCTTCTGGAGAATATATTTGAGGTATATTTGGAAAAGGAAATAGACATTCACCCACAAGCACACCGTACCAACTGTTAAGCATGGTTGTGGTAGCCTCGCGGTCTGGGGTGGTTTGGTTGCCAAAGTTGGGTCATGGAAAAAGTAGTCTTATATTAAGCCCGTGGAATGGCCATCCAAAAGTCCTGACCTCCAGCCATACAGATATATATGAACTATGTTTAAAAGTCAGGTTAATTTCGGGAGTTGCTAGAACCTCATGGTGTTAATGTCACATTTTGGCTTTGCTGCGCCCGTGCCTGAAAACCCATATGAAATCTTCACTGTATCAGAGGGTGCTTGAGGAAAACGAGAGACCATCTGTCCAAAAACTGAAGCCGAGGTGGAGATGGACCAGGCGACATCACAGGGAATCCACCAAGAAATGGCTCAAATGAAAGAAATGGAGATTTCTGGAACGGCCATAAAAAGCCCTGGATCTATCATCCACAGCAGAGCAACCCAGATTCCTAGATATCCTAGATTAAACTGAATTACAGTAGAATTCCATTAGAAACAGAGCCTGACAGACACACCCATTTACCTACCTTTTCTATTGTATTGTTATATGAAATCTTTTTAAGTACTCTGAAATCTTTGAAAGGCTATCACCAGATGACTCGATCTCCATGGAATCCAATAGCGAGAGCCCTAATCCTGATTCCTGTACCATATCTTTTTAAGCACTCCTCTGAATGACTAAGCACTGTAGGTTTCAAAGTGTGAGCACTGCAAGCTAAGGCTGACCGAAGCATATTTTTTCTGTCTTTCTCCCAACCAGAGGCTACTGCTCCCCTGGTCATGTGCACTGTATTATCCCGGGACTTATTAGGTAGCTGTATCGTTCCAGGCACTCATAGCGAAGATAACCCTCACCTAGTCTTATCACCCACACACAAAAGCACGGGATCCAATAGGCCTCCATGTAATCCATCTCTGTCAGCTGCATTACGGAAATTACCTGTCACAACCATCATGGTCGAGATTCCATGATTAAACACAAACTTTGGAAATAAATGCCCAAGGGTAGCGGAACACAGGTCTAGGCAAAGTATGTTTCAATTGAGTTTCGCTCCTCAAACACCACCCCCAACACACACCTCCACCCTCCCTTCCGCATTAATTGCTCGGCTCTGCGCGAGAGGGAATTATAAATGACACAATGTTCTCGCTCGGAAAAAAGGAAGAGGAATCGGCCCCAGTGAATGCAGGAGATCATCGCAGACTATTGCTTGTAGCCGCAGAATGATCTTTCATTATCTTTAATTCAGATAGGCAGTGTTTTCTGTCATTCTGCTTGGCTCGTGACAGAGCGGGAATTGCTGTTTCTAAAATAGAGCAGAGAAGTTAAATGGATTTAAACCTTTTGTTCGCCATACTCTTGTGTGGCGCTCGGTCTTAATGGAATTGAGTCTCTGTGTCTGACAAGATCAGAGGTGCAAACTGTGACCAGTGTTCAAAGGAGGCCCTCTGTAATTCATAGTACAATTAATAGATATTGTCACACACACACTCCCACCCTCCTCATTCCTCACAAACCAGTGCCCTTGCTTTCTCGGAGAAAGCTCAGCAATTATACGAATGCAACTAGGCAACCCCCCATACACAAATATATATATATATATATATATATATATATATATATATATATATCAAACAGAATCACTTGTCGTGCTAGTCATTCAGGTATTCAATCAGCCAGTCATGCAGCAGCAATGCTGAGCATAAGAATGCTGCAGATATGGACCAACATCTTTAGGAATTCAACCATCAGAATGGGGGAAATGTGATTCAGAGCTTGGCATGATTGTTGGTGTCAGACACAGGAGTGTCAAAGGGTGGGCAATGGTGGATCTGCATACCCAAGGCCCTGTCTGGTTGGGGGTCCCTAACAGATTGTAGGGAAGAAGAAAAGAGGGGATGTAAAGGGGTTCCCTGGAGAAACAGTTACCCAGGACCCAAGATTGAATGCTTTGCCCCAGGTCAGAAGGGCTGGTTTGAGTGTTTATTTTTTTCCCCCACTGTGGAAGTGCAATTTATTCCCCCAAGTGCTAAGTGGCAATTATTCTCCCCATCACATATGACGCTTCCAACACTAGGAGGGTGAAGGCAAGCACATGCCCCCTCCATAAACATGTGAAGCCAGCCACCTCTGGCACTTCTGCCATGGCATCATTGCTGGAAAAATGAAGAAACGTTCCACAGCTCTGATGCAACAGCTAACAGACGCCTGTGCTGAGCAGCACCACGCCAGGGGTGATGTGGAGAGAGAGGGCCATCTACCCACCCAAAGAGAGCGTCCAGCGAGTGGCATGGCTGCAGACGGAAACACCTTACTGAGAGAGGTCAACAGAAAACAGTCAGACTGGTTAGGCCACAAACATGCTGAAGACAAGGACCCAAACATCACTGCTCTGCAAACACACGGTCCTGCTGTACAAACTCAACATGTGTTCTTACTTTACTGTGGCGGGGGAGATGAAGGACAAATCATCAAAACAAACAAGCAAAACAGAGGTACGAGACAAGTTTGTTCCCACCCTTGCAGCGATGATCAGAACACAGCTCGCACTTGCATTGCGTTATGAAATGTGTCATGACATGTCTGTGTTGCTCGAAGTATCTGCGTTCACGTCCTTGCTTGAAGTATGTTTCGGGTCTTAGAGCTGACAGAACAGCTACGGTAGCTCAGATAATCACTCTGAGCATTTGTGGAGAGCAGAAAAGCACCTCATCCAGCCTTGAGGAGGATGGGCTACAACAGCAGAAGACCACTTGGTCAAAAACACAAAGCTGAGGCTGCAGTGGACACAGGCTCATAGCCTGGTCTAATGAACCTGGATCAGTTAGGGTCAGTTATAGGGTCAGAAATTAGAGCCAACAGAATAAATCCATAAAAACAACCTCAACAGTCCAGGTTGGTGGAGATGGTGTATTAACCCTGTGCCAGTGTCTCAACCCTGGTCCTGGAGTCACCCGTGTCCTGCATGTTTTAGCCTTAACACACCCCATGAATTGGGTGTTTCGAGAATGGGGAAAGCTCTAAAATATGCAGGGTAGGGGTGCCTCCAGGACCAGGGTAGATTCACAGCATGAACATGCTCTTGAAAATACATCAACATGGACCAGGACCAAGCACTGTGTTTGAGAGCAAAAGGAGACATGTCAGCCTGAACACGGAGAAACAGAGACATGGATCTTCTGGAAAAAAGTCTGGACGATATGAAGTATGTAAAAATGCTGCACTGCTCCACCTAATCTAACCCTAACCTCAACTCCAGCACCCAAACATCAACTCTGACCTTTAATGTTTCAAATCTAGCACAGCCAGACATCCTCACACACCAAAACAAAATTCACATTGTCATCATCCTGAGGGGGGTCTGGTGCTCACAGAGTGAAATGCATGGCCCACACACACTGTTTCAGCAGTTAATAATAGAAACCCTATGATATCATAAATTCCCACTAATGAGTTAATATGTACAAGTCTGCTAATGAATCGGCTCCGACAACCGGCATATTCAACTGAAATGCAATGTCAAAGGTCAAAGTACAGCGCTGTGCATTTTACAACAGACATCACTGTAATTTCCCTGTTATTATGCATTTAGATGAATCACTTACACACACACACACACACACAGACACACACACACACACACATATATATATATATATATATATATATATATATATATATATATATATATATAAAGCCATGTGATGCTCCCACCTTACAGGACTAAATGGATGCTTATTACCACAGACACCGTGATCTGAATTAGGCAGGTGGTTATAATGTTATGGCTGATGGGTGAACATGTATTACACACACATACACACACACACACACACACACACAAACACACCCACGCACACACTGAACATGCATTTCTGGTGGTCTGTGTGTGCCTGTCAACTCCTGAGAACAGCACTTTTCTGACCTGACAGTTCCTGAAAGCAGTGGTCACTTGCTTCATGACATCGATGCACTGCATGTGACCTTCGATTGTTCTCACACCCCTTCTTTAACTGTCACCATACCTTCACATTAGGAGGCGACAAGTCGCCCGACGTCGCCCCCAGTTTATTCTTGGGGGTGTTTTCAAGGCCGCTCTTGTTGTTGTATGTGGGCGTTTACACTGACAAGAAAATCTATCACCACCTTGTTTATTATGGGTTCCTTTTTAACCTGCTTTGATTAAAATACACACTTTTCTTCCTTTTACCGCACAACACTATTCAGACGACAAGGAGCACAGAAGATAAGAAGATGAATGAATAACGGGAGCATTATTGGGAATGGGGATGAAATGCCAATGGGAGCAAAAAGTTACACTGAATGAAAATACAACTTCATGGAAGTTTAATGATTATTTGCATCAATTTTGAGGAAAAAAATACTTTAAAAAGCAATTATAAGTTAAATTATAAGAACCAATTTAAGTCTTTCTTTCTTAAAATGAAGATTAGTGTGATGAGCAGCATCTTTTCAAGGCATTCAAAATTCCACTTATTATCCTTATCATCCTGATTTTAGGCAACTGGTTGAATTCTGGCAATGACATCATTTTGTGTGTCATAATGTATTTCATTCAGAAGCGATTATATTAGATTAACTCTTAAAACCTGAGGTCCACATTTTCATGCTGGTATTGTAAGCTTCATATCTCAGGACCAGAGTGACCTACAGCCATGATAGATAGCAGACTGTAAGACTTCACCTATCTGCACATGGTCTTATCATTGTTTGATGAATTATCAGGGAAGATTGCAGCTTGGAAAACAGCTCAAATTCACTCATTCCCAGCTGAATTAAATCCCAGTTTAAATGCCAAAGGAGCTTCCAGTATATGTTTACTGCTCGGCCCATGTGTACATGATCAACCTCCATACAGACTAATGATGTCACTAATAAATATATAGAAGGAAATGAGAAGGGAGTGATCAAATTTCAGAATTAAAGCCATGACAATGCTGAAATACTGATTCATACCTATGTAATAAAATAAAGGACATTCAGGCTCAGCTGTCAAATATGAAAAAAATATATTACATATTCTTTTCAATCTAATCATTACAAATAATTAATCTAGAAAAAAAAAATCATTTTCAGCTCAAAAAAACTCTGGATGATCAGTTTCCAACAGGACTTCTGAGATATAAAGTGTTTATTAGTCCTTAAATGCACAAAAAGGACACATTTGAATACCCTAGGATCTCCTGAAAATAATAATATGGCCTGTGTCTGTCAAATGTTCTAGAAGATCCTAGAATATATATTCACTTTTTTCGACTTTATGCTTTATATTATTTCATATGTACATATTTAATACATTTGAATTGATTATATTTTTAATTCATCATTTTATTCCTTCATGAGATCAGACATCAGACTACCAGTTGTGCCGTGTGACCTTATGTGAAATAAACCTTGTACTTAAACTTTGTATTTTGTTTATTCTCACAAATGAATGAGCTTTCCACATCTGGTAGCCATATTTCAAAAAGTATTGGGAGAATAGAAAATATTCCACACTATGAAGTATCTGTGTAACATCAGTGTGATTATGTATCCGCTGTATCAATATTTTTGCAACACCACACTTGCCATACTGTTTTTGTTTGTCTAGCTGGGAGCATTTTGTATGAAACGTATTAGTAACATTACGATGCAAACCATTATTATGCCATTTATTTTCAGAATGTTCCTGGAAATATTATATCTGTAAATTTTCAGGCTAATCTTTCTGGAACATTTACAAAATGTTGATTAATGTTCTACTTTTACGATTGTTCACCAGCGACATAAGCTCTCTCGACCAATCACAGCTCTCTCCCTGGCATTGTTAAAGAAACAAACATTACTGACGACTACAGCTTTCAACTGAACTCACTATTTTCTCCTGAACTGTGGAGATGCATCTCCAACATCTGCTCAGAACCAGTTGAGATTCAGTTAACATGCCCAGAGCTGTGTGTGGAAACTGGACTGTGTGTAGAGACAGTTTCATCTGTGAAAGAATTCTTCCTTCTTCTTCAACTCTTCCAAAAAGCAGCACACGGTGAGGCCCTGTCTCAAATCACTCCCTCTCTCCTATGTAGTGCACTTTGTAGGTTGTGTAATAGCAGCACCTCCACAACTGCACCTGATCTCTCTGAGCATTAAAATTCAGCAGTCAGATAGACAGCTCAGTATTTACAGTTCTCTTACTGATCACCACTTGTGTGTGTGTGTATGTGTGTGTGTGTGTGTGTGTGTGTGTGTGTGTGTGTGTGTGTTTTAGAGAGATATGTGGTGCATCACATCTCACGGCTGCTATTAGAGATGCAGCTCCACAGTAATCTGAATTCAAACCTCGTTTCGCAGTTGATTCGGTCCTCCATTAAAAATTGAACACGTTGCATTTTTGTCTTGTTTATTTGTTTATAATTTAATGTTGATCAATGATTGGTTGGCTGTTGATACAAATCATATCATAAATCCATAAACATTGTTTCTTACTCATCTGAAACAATGGAGGAAAAGTCATAGTTGTGAGTACAGGCTTGCTTAAAATCCATGACAAACAAACAAACAAACAAACAAACCAAACAACTTTCCCATTCAAAAGTCAAACTCACTGATGATACCGAGTATAAATGATTAATGATGAACAATTAATTACATAACACACCACCAGCCACGATGCCATAAACATCATAGCAAAAACAAACAGGTTTACCCTGCCTCATCCTTCCACTGTCCGCCGCAGAGAATCTGTTATTTACTGCTGACAAAAAAAGAACAAAACATTTTTGATTATTCAACAAGCGCGTGGCTTCTATTTGGTTGAGTTGTATTTATTTTCCAACTCCTGTTTACAAGGTTAGCTCACAGCCTCCCTCCGTTTCCGTTTGGACGCAAGACCTTGCTGCTCATAAAACGGCCTCGTTTGCTGCAGTTCCCACTGACCTACGGGGAGGCGTAAAAATATTCAAAACTTAATCCCAAGGATTCCCCTGACTCCAAAATGAATCGGTTGTCCTTTAAGAAGAATTTGCTTTCTAATTTATGTAATACGCATGGCAATGAAAGTGATGGAAGGTGAGACGTTAGATACTGATATAATAACTTATTTAGTGTTATTCACATAATAGATTCGATTATGTCAAATTTAACATTTCCTTAATAAATTACTAGAGTAGTGAGAGTAAAAATGTCACCTCATCTTTATGGATCAAAGTTATATTCTATGGCTTTCCACTGCTCTCATAATTCTGATTAATGCCCCTTGTCCATTTCTGAGAAAAAATGTATTCATAGTCACACAGTCTTTTCAGTACTTCTGGTCTTAGCAGATAAATGTGACTTTAAAACGACAAGAGTGAGCCAACGAAAGCAGACGAATATGGCAGGGCAGGGCCTACTGGACGTGTCTGCTCTGGTTCCACTCAAAGCTCTATTCAGCAGTTTATTTTCAATTGACTGAGGATACTGTAAGAAAGTCTACAAAAAGCACAGGTGTAACAGTTCGCAAAATTCCAACCTCAATTCCGTCCACTGGTGTCTGGATGTATTATTGTTTTGTCCTTCAGTCAGCTTCTCTGCACATACAGCTTCCATCCATTCCATCGTAAACATGGAAGGAGAGCAGGCCAATGCGTGAAACCTGTGACTGATGATCAAGATTGTGTCACCAAATGATGATTTCTCAATTCTCTCAAAGTTAAAACATTAGAATGTTTTTTGTTACAAATGAATATTAACTGGATGAACTGGATTTTAGCCACACAGGTGATACGTTGAAGCAGTCATTTGACAAAATGGATCAGTAAGGCACCAGGAGAAGAAAGCTTCCAGGCTGGCAGGGAACCAAACTCGACTACTTGATGAAAACGCCTAACCGCTGAATTCAGGAGGTCCAGAGATGGGTTCTTTCAGCTTTCACAGTTGACCATGTGGTGACCACACACAGTACAGGGTATTAACCAGAATGACCAGATTTCCAACCACCTTGACCATCAAACACCAGCTTAGAACATCTAAAACTAACTACCAAATGTGTGAACTGCTGGATTTTTAAGCAGGGCTGCCAAGGATGATAGAGATCTTGTGGCCAGTGTAATAAGGACATAATAAAGCATAGCTTTTGTTTCAAATGTTGATTTATATCATATTTATAAAGACAACTGCTCTAAGAGCTTATTAGACTGTGATTAACATTTCAATTTCCACCAAGATTTTCTTCAAATAATGTAGCTGCAAATTGTAATAAACTGAAAATATGACTATTAATATATTAACATAAGGAACACATGGCTCTGATTGAAATCAGCTAGAATACAAAGTTCCTTGGTGTTAACACTGTAGACACCCTCACCGTCTTCAACAAAGGGACTGTCGAGAGCATCCTGTGCAGCTGCATCACTGCTTAGTTTGGGAACTGCAACACCTCTGACTGCAAGACCCTACAGCCAACCAACGATCATCAGGGTCTCTCTACCCTCCATCATGAACACTTACACCAGCCCCAAATCCACTTGTAGATGACCCCTCTCACCCTTCACATGAACTCTTTTGACCCATAAGGTCCAGCAAAAGATTCAGGAGCATCCAAGCCATTTGCTAACAGCTTCATCCCCCAGGCCATCAGACCACATAACACACAAAGGCTGAACTGAATCCACACACTCGCACATCCATTAATGCTCCCGTCCTCTATCCCGCTGCACATCATCCAGAAAAACATTGCTGTGAACGACACTATGTTCTATCCTAGTTCTGTAACCTTCTACTGCCGTACCTGCTACCTCAGCTGACCGTATACACCGATGTCATAGTATGCTGCTTACGACAGCTCCTTATCTTCACCACTTCATTCAGAATGTCTGTCTGTTTGTTGAAATCAGTATTTGTTCTAGTGTCATATCTGCACAACTTTGTTTACACTTTGCACTTCATGTCTGCGTTGTGTTGTATCGCTCCATGTTGCACCACGTGGTCCTGGAAGGCCGTAATTTAGCTCCGCTGTGTACTCGGCCTCGTGAACTTATCAGATTCACCCTCGAGCTAACACACAAGCAGGAAGCTGGCGTGGAAGAGATCTAACATGCAGTGCCATCAGAAATGTAGGGTTCTTCGAGTGAAGCCGTAGAAGAACCACCATTCTTAAAAACAGGAACCTGTGAATATGAAAACCTTTCAAATGTCACAAAGGCCTTGTGTAAATGATCTACAGCCTCTAGAACCGTGGAGGTCATTTGAACCATGCATACTCTTCAAAATAAAGGTTCTTTAATGGTTCTTGGATAGTTTTATGGTATATAATTCAAATTTTTATGAATATTCCTGCTATCTCATTAACATAAATAGTTCCCTAAAGAAGCGGATTTTTAAGTGGTTCTCGGATCGTCGGTAGCATTGCATAAAGAACCTTTTCAGCAGATTTATTTGTGTGCTGCATCGTTTGGTCTGGAGCCTCACCTTAACCATGTTTCATAAGTTCATGGCTGGGTAAATAAGAGCATTATGAAACATGGCTGTCAGCAAGCTGGGCTGAGGGAGAGAATGTGACAGTAGCTAGGTTGGAGGTGGACAGCTCCCTACTAAATAATTTAAGGCAGAACATACTGTATATATTATTCCTTTTCCTGTAGATCTCACCATAACAATGCATTACAGCTGTTTACCTCTGCACACGCTCCACCTGCTCTATGGCACAACACATTAAAATCATGGGTCAGCGTAATAGCTGTAGGGCGAAATGGAACAAATGATCATTAACATGATGTCAGTTTTACAACAGCTAGAAAGTACTCTATATGCACGTGTGCGCACACACGCACACACACACACACGCGCGCACACACACATACAGAGAGAGAGAGAAAGACAGCACTACTGAATGAACCATGAACTAGTTTACTGTTTGTACCAGGAAAACACATGCACACGCAGATAGACGATCCCCGTACAGTATGCACTGACTGATACCTTAGAAGATTTACATTATTAGGTTAATTATCTCACTGAATTTAAACAATGGCTGTTATTCAGAATATACAGGAAAATCCAAAAGTCCAAACACCAGAAAACCAAGGCATGCAGTGGTACGTAATGGTATGCAACTGCTACCAAAGGCAATAACTCGCAAAAAGGTATCAAACAGAACGGGTATATACACACGTTCGAATTCCAGGGACGCTGATTTGGGACTGGACCTTGGAGTAAATGTGTCTGGAAGAAGTCCTCGGACTGGTCAACACCGTAGCCTACTTGAAATAGGACATTAACTTATTTTGAATCAATTTATAGATAATTTTACTTAATAATATCAGACATTTTGCTTTTGGTAAAAAAATAATGGTTGAATCAAGCAAAATTCTCTACCAACAGATAAAAAAAACATAAAATAAATAAATGTAAGATAATAATAAGTTCGATATCCTTCCAGTGTAATATTAGTGTAATAGATTAGATTTCAGAGGATTGCAGTGTGTGGCCGAGTTACTTTGACTGGGTTGATATATAGTGTTATAATGATAGCATGGACACACAGCTGTCCAATGACCAGAAAGCATCCTGTATGCATGCACACACACACACACACACACACACACACACACAATATATATATATATATATATATATTTATTTATACATATTTATGAATGAAGTTACACTTATGCAGCACCTTTCTAGATATCCAAGGAGATCCAGGGCAGGGTTTCTACTAGAGCATTGCTGTGAGGATTTGATTGCACTCAGTAGGTCACACCTTTATTTATTCTAGCTCTCTCTACAGGGGCTAGACAAGATCTGTGTCAGCAATAGATTCATCCATTTATATAGTAATATATATATATATATATATATATATATATATATACGGACAACAGCAAACAAGAAAGAAACAAATTTATAAAGATTAGATGGCTCTACAGTAGAAATACAGCAGTGTGAATCCACCAGGCGCAGTCATGTGAATAGCTGTTTTGTTGTGGTAAATAGGCTGTTAATGTAAGGGCCTGCCAGTGGCGGGCTGCGGCGAACTGCAGGCCAATCTCGCTCACTCCCCGGTGCCATCCCTTTTCACAGTGCGTCAATAGAGTGCGAGGTGCAGGAACACTCCCCGTGGGCATCGCCTTTTCCATTTGGAGTATTTGACACAACACCCCTCTCTTCACTCGCTGCACAAGGCTCTTCCAGTGAGCTAATGATGCTCCCTATTGTTTCAAAGGTTTGCTAGCAAATGCAATGTGTGTGTGTGTGTGCTTGTGCGTGTGTGTGTGTGTGTGTGTGTGTGTGTGTGTGTGTGTTTTCTTCCCCTTCTGCATGTGGATTTGTGTGTGTATCGAAGAGGGCTGGGAATGAGGGGTGTCAGGACAAGCTGAGAGCGAGAGAGGGAGAGAGTGTCACTCTGTGCATGTGTGTGTGTGTGTGCGTGTGTGCATGCCTGAGCACTTTGAGCTTTGCTCGCCACACACACTAACACACACACACACACACAACGTCAGCACTATTTTACTAATATGCAAGCAAATACTGAGCAATGGTGCAGAGCAGAGGTCAGTGCTATAAATGGTGGCTTTTCCTCTGAAAGCACACAGTTTATTTCTGCTTACTGTGTTGCCACACTCCTACCCCAGGTATTAATAGCGAAATTGCACCATCAAGATATGTGTGTATTTGCTTGGTTTTCCCTGATATTGTTCCTGCACATGAATTCCTTTGCAGCGACAGGTACTGTACCTTATAGACCCATCGCTCCTCAAGATCCTCAAGATTTTTGTTGCAGCAATTGAAGTGGTGGTGATTTATTGGGACCATCCAGTTGATTAGTATGATCTTGCTAGGTAGTTAGTAGGTGGTTGCTATGGTGTTGGGTGGTGGTTACTAGAGCATGTTGTTAAGTGGTTGCTATGGTGTTTCTAAAGCATTGTTAGATGCTTGCATCTAGTTGCTGTGGTATCCTATGTGGTTGCAGGGGTCACCAACCCTAATCCTCCCCAATTGATCCAACTAATTACTGCCTTCAGAAGTTATTGATTGGCTGAAGGGGGTGTGTTGGGTTCAGAATAAGGTTGAAACCCACAGTGAGGTAGCTCTCCTGGACCAGGGTTGGTGACCCCTGCATTGGTGTCATGTGGTTGCTTGGGTGTTGCTGGTGTGTTAGTATCATTGTGACATAAGTCTGTACAAACATTTGTTGCAACTCGGAAACTGTATGTCTCAGGTGGTTGCAGTGGTGTTGCTAAGTGCGTTGCTAGACAGCTGCTATGGGATTCCGGGTGATTTTAGTGGCATCGTTCAGTGGTTGCTATGGTGTTGCTAAGTGCATTTCTAGGTGCTATGGCATCCCAGGTGGTTGCTATGGTGTCTCAGGTGCTTACCAGTGTTTTGTGAAGGGGTTGCTGTGGTACCCAATGTACCCAAACTTTTGTTTCCCATTAATTCCAATAGGAAACAAGATCCATATAAGCAATCATTGCTACGTGGAAACCATATGCCCAGACAAGCATGGTTCTGGACATTTGGGCTAAGGCCCGGCTGTTTAATGTATGGTTGGTGTGGTGCAACAGATAACACCACCAGTGAGCCACATCAGCATCTGGATAAGAACATCAGCTCAATGTAAATGTCTGGCTCCGCCCCTGTGGTAGATTGTATGAGCCTACCCTTCAATACCAAATTATTCACACTTTGGCCTACAGTCCGGCCAAATGCAATCCCTCCTTCCATCTTCCTTGCGACCCATTTTTCACACATTCGAGTCATTCACTGCACTGTGACACCTCTTCTCAATCTATGAATTACACACCATGCAGGTATTCGTAGCCTAGTCATCACCATCTGTGCAATGCCATCTGCTGGTGCCTGATGTTACTACCACCTCGATCATGCAAGGTGACTCACTTGTTGTGTGTATATATAAGCACACACATGTACATCACCAGCACTATTTTACTAATACCAGCAAATACACAGCAACGGTGCAGAGCAGAGGTCAGTGCTATAAATGGTTGCTTTTCCTGTGAAAGCGCACAGTTTATTTCTGCTTACTGCGTTGCCACACTCCTACCCCAGGTATTAATAGCTAAATTGCACCATCAAGCTATGTGTGTATTTGCTTGGTTTTCCCTGTTATTATTTCTGCACATTAATTACTTCAGTGCCCCAGGTACCTAATAGACTCCCACCACCACTCCCCCCACTCCCCCCACTCCCTTTCTAATTGCTAATTGAAGTGGTGATGATTTATTAGTGGCGTATGATTACTTTAGCTATAGAGGCCAATGCAGCCGCAACACAAATTACATTCAACTCCACACACACACACACACACACACACACTCGCACGCTCACGCAGCTCAATGAATAGACTCTCATCAGTAACCAGCTCAATACCAATCATCCACAAGTCATGTGACGGCGCCGACAGGTACAAGAGTCGTTTAGGGTGCTAATATCGACCCGAGGGGGTGGGGCTAGCCGGGGTCGCTCCAGCCGAGCTCTTCAGACAGCCAAAAGTTATTTTCCAGCCATCAGAGCGCGAGAGGGGCCACAGCAGTGACCACCAGTGCCTATTAAAACTCAGGCGATCCGGGCCTAAACGCCGGCTGAGGCTGAGGCGGGAACGTCCCTATAGGATTTCTATCACTTTGATGACCGTTTAAGCATGCTGCGGTTTGAATGGTCACCTTTGCCGGTATAATCTGCGCGGGCTACTGACAGCTCATTTGAAAGTACATCTCATTGACACGCCGCGGAGGGGCCACCCACCAGTTGCATGAGTGCGACATCGAGACTTGCAAATTACACCCGGTTGACAGGGCCTGGGGTGGGAGAGGCCACGGGAAAAGAGAGACAGAGAAAAAAAAGAGACAACAGTATCTCTTGAACCTCGGTGGGGTGGTGGTGGTGGGGGGGAGAGAGAGAGAAAAAAAACACAAAGATGAGTCAATTCCCATAATTAAGGCATCATTCTGCAATGCTGTGCTGTCAGAGGAGGCATGCCAGGCTCTGGATTTGGCTCTCATTACGGAGCATTTGGAAGTGATGTTTCTCTGACACAGAAGTGCCTTTACCTGCTCTCTCCCTCCAGTGTGCATAATGTCCAGCTCATTACGGGGCCTGTAGACTGGTCAGCTTCGGCAGACACGCAGCCCTAATGAGAGTATGCGCTCCCCTCCTGCTCCCGCTGCCTACACATGCCGCAATCTGGATCCACATGAAAGCAGAGCCTTTCTCAACAACCCCCAGAAACTGCTCCCTTTGTGCCCACCTCCCTTAAGTCCTTTAAGGATATTCCTGCTTTGAAAAGCAGCTACAAGTGATTTTTCTTGAAGGTTTTGTTTAACGATCCTCAGCAAGATCCTTAAAAATCAGTCGCAAACGTCCGGCGAGGATCACTCGCCTACTTGTTGCTTTTGCTCTGGAAAGTCCGACCAGCCGGCTCTGAAGATAAACTCAGTGGAAAGCCATCCATATCGCAGTGGTTCCCCATAAGTGTTCACACACAGATGCCTGGCAGCTGAGACTGAACAAAATCCTGGGGTTGATCTTGACTTGCTGGACCTGAAATGCCCACCGCTGATTTTCCGAACTTTCCCAAGTCATTCAGAGTGAATGTGGTGAATTGCTGAAAAACGTAACCGACTCAGATATGTTTACAGTGGTGGTGAATGAAACAATGGGTTGCCATATATGTTTGAACTGGTTACTAAATCTGCAAATAAAAAAGAATAATCTATGAATCTGTTTGAACAATCAGCCCAATTATCTTCGGTTGGAATAGGACAGATATCTCAAATGTCCGGAAAATGGACAAAATAGAAGAAAAGAAATGATGTCAATTACATAGTAACAGCCATAATTAGAGCAGGCCGACCTTTATTTATAATCTTTCATACTGAGTAGAGCACAATGGGATCTGAGGTTATAGACGAGAAGTGCACTTGTAAAAATAGGACCAATTCGTGAGGTAAACAATGCACACCTCAAATTCACACATGGGAGGAAAAAAAAAATGCCTCTCATTCAGATTCCTGAGACTGTTCCATCTACATACAATTTGAGCAGCCGGAGTCTGCGGAATGCTATGAATCACGGGCAGGACAATTGCTTTTGGACCTATTTTTTGCGCTCGGAAATGTCAAACAGAAAGCTCACATCAATAAAGGATTAGGCCCGCAGTAGCGTCAGTGGGATGGCCGAGCAAATAAACAACAGTTTATTCTCAGCATCCTCTCGCTCCGCAGCCATCCGGACAATAACTCATACCTGCATCCATCTACACTGGCATGTGACGTGGGCCTGGCGGAAAAGCGGCACTGACAGTGAGCCATGGAGCCAGCGGCAGCTCAGGGAGGACAGGGGGGAAAAAAAAAGAAGAAGAGGAAAAGCTACCGCTTCCATTATCTAGCCACCACGATAGGGCGCACCTTGAAGGAAAGCAGGGAATCTGAGGGCGATACGCGGCCGTGCCGCTATCTGCTCTGATCCCGGCATGCACGGGACACGGCGGAAAACCACCGAGTGTGAAATCAGTCACCTATCTCCAAAACACAAATCCCCCCATATTTATCAGCCTCTTTATTCACGGGGCCTTCCGTCAACAGGGCCTACAAAAGGGCTTGGGCTCCACAGGCCTGTCCACTGTATCTATTACCTGGCTCTCTCTCTGCCCACACCATATATATATATATATACACACACACACACACACACGTTTCCACAGCAGCAGCCTGATCTGATGAAATCAATATCTGCCCCTTTACAGACATTAAAAAACCAGGCAGGCGGAGACTGCTGATACTGCTCCCTCTTATCAAACCCAAAACGCCTTCACAGAGAAAGAGAAAAGAGGAGAAGTGCTGGCTTTTACATCGTCACTCTCTCCCGCTGACATTAATGTGCACTTCCAACCCTCCCCAGCACACACATACACACTTTATCGGCTTATCCACACTTTCAGATGCACACCCAGCAGCAAGGATTCATACTTCCAACAATGTGAAAGACAGACATCGACCCAAGCAGACGTTCACTTCAAAGGGGAATTCCATTGATTTTTCCCAATTTCACTCAGGAAAAAAAAAATAAATAAATAAAACAAACATCGGGACACCTGTTCATTCATTTTTTTTCTGAATGCATCCTACTGTTTTTGGAGTAACTGCCTCTACTGTCCACGGAAGGCTTTCAACTAGATTTTGGAGCATTGCTGTGAGGATTTGATTGAATTTTTCTTTCACCGCAAAAACCACTCTTGCTTCAGTATCTCTCAGCTTGTCCAAAAATGTATGTGTCCTTTAATGGTGGACAAGAAATACCAGTTATCACATAATGGAAAATATTAATAAACAGACAAACAAAAAAACATTTTTTTTTGCCAGGCTCCTCAAATATGTCTTCACTTGAGATGTAAAATAATGTGAATGTATGTATGAATTTGACCATGTTTTGATCAATATTTACTTATGCCTACACTTTACATCTCAGAAATCCTGTTGGAAACTTAATCAGAGTGTTTTTAAACTAAAAATAAAAGAATTTTGATTAATGATTAGATAGAAATGATAAGGATATTTACAAAAATGTATTCAAAACACTTGACAGTCATCTAAATAAAGCAAAACGGGCAAACCTGAATCAGCATTTAGTACTTTATTGCCATGGTAGAAATTTAATGATAACACAACAAGTAAACCAAAACACACCAAATACAAACAAAAATAAAGTGATATAACTGTTTAGGATTCATTTTTAGAAATGCATGTACTATCTTAATATTCCATGGAGGTAATAAATTTGGAATGTGGAACAACAGGTAGAATTCCTGTTGAACACCTCTGCATTCTATTTGATTTGGATATTCAAGTGTCCATAAAAACGGATATTCAGTGAACCACCAGGACGCAACAGCAATAAATCACAAAAACGAAAAAATAAATCAAGTGAAATATTGAATTTACAGCCCTCTATAGCCTTGTTACAGGTAACATATATTTTAACTCATAATACACAAGCATGGTAAGCTCAGATCATTCATTATCGTACTTCATTTCCTTTCAACTTGAGGTTGACTTATATAGCATATGGTTTTATGCACCGAATGCAGTCATAATTCATTATAGTCACATGGTCATTTCCCAACGTCTCTTTATCGCTTATTATTGAGCAGCTTGTTTTTCTTAATGTGCTTTTAAGGCTGATAAATGATCTGAGTTCTGATTGTTCATCCTTATTGTGCCTCACATTTAATACACAGTCCGTGCTGAAACACTCGTTTTTTTCACTTTATGCGTGGATGGATCAATCCAATCAGGTCAACACAGGACATTTCTAACCGTTCTTGTACTGAGGAGTGAAAATGTGTTTAAATACGGTGTCAGAAATGTGATTGACATGGTTTTTCCATGACATGCGCCCTTTCGATTTTCAACATAAAGCCCAATATGTGAAATTCACACACGATTCACACACTGACTTCATACATAGATTCACGATGAGCTCCCAATTACTGGTGGTGCTTTTCATGTGCCAAATTCACACAAACCAAACTCCAATATACATAAAGAACAGTGTAGCTACAGCCTGCGGCTTTTCCATGTTCTGGAATGGATGGAAACTACTTCTGGAATGGATGTACTTCTGGAATGGAAACATGTTCTGGAATGGATGGAAACTCCTGCAATGGATTATGGTTTGGGTTAGGTTAGGTTTAGGTTGAGGTGTAGGTTCCGGTAATATAATTACACTGGTTGCTTTATAATATTCTCTGTTCAAATAAGTTGTATTATAATAATAATAATAATAATAATAATAATAATAATAATAATAATAATAATAATAATAATAATAATAATAATAATAATAATAAGAGAGACCAATAGCAGACCTGATACAGGTTTGGGGCAGATTATATGTGAGTGTGAGCAGGTAGATTTCAGAAAGAATGTTTGATTAACTTTGGGTCGTTTTCCTTCTTGGTGCGATTCTTCGGTGTAAAAACAAGAATTACACTCAGACCAGAACAACCACACTGAGACACTTTAGAATAGGTGGCCATGGGTGGCAAAAATGACCATGGGTGGGTTGATGTGCTCACTCCCCACATCACAACCAGTGCGATGCTGGCTGGCACAGGCGTCTGTTAGCCAATGCACGGGAGCCGGGGACCCGATGATGCACATCGATGCTGCACTGGTGGATTGAAAAGAGGCAGATAGCTTCATATGTATTGGAGGAGACATGTGTATGTCTTCACCCTCCTAGTGTTGGGAACATTGTATGTAATAGGGGCACAGTTCTAACAGGATTAGGTAACTGGCACTTCCAAACTGTGGGATAAATATAGCAATAAAGCATATTTCCAGGAAGGGTAGAGTTTTCCATCATATCAGCTCTTTAACATACACATGGGACCTACATCGACAACTGAGCTGCAACGGTGCCCCATAGGAGGATGGGATGGATCCATAAATGGGACCAAACGAAACTACCCCTGCCCCCTTGGAATGTGCAGGCAGGTTGGCGGAGTCTGTGCTGCAATTACGTACTGCTAATTGAAAATGTTAATCTTGTCACATTCAGGGGCAGACAGGGTTAAACTGGTGAAACTGCAATTCACTTTAGGGCCATATCTGCGGGTTGAAATGAACTAGATGATTAATCCTTTATATTCTTTGGGGATTCAGAGGAGGGGGGGGCGGGGGGGTGTCAGCAATTAAATTAACAACTACAAAGTGTACACTCCCAGATGGTGGGGGGAGGAAAAATCATGAAAGACATACTCATTTATTTTCCCACAAATTGTTACCATCATTTTTTATGGTATCTATACTGTAGTCCTTTCTTATCGCCACAGATGCCCACCATCCCGCTGGAATTCAGCAACGGAGCGCAGGAAACTGGTGTTCGGGCCTGTCACATTTGATACGAGCCAGCCAACAAGCAAACAAACAAACAAATGCATTTTAATTAGAAATGTTGATGTTTCTCAACGGACTGGCTTCACTGGTGACATTTAAAAAGGCGTGCTGGGCCTTTACGTCATTCGATCGCGCTCAGCGATCTCTGCATTAACAACAGCAAGTCCATTCAAAACACACACACACACACACGCTCGGTCATTACAGGGGCTGTGAACGATCGGGGTGTTTTTCCTCGTCTCTTCCCTGGTCAAGAGGAAGCATTCGATATTAAGCAGAACAACTGAACTGGTGCAGGCACTGGAGGCGAGAGCCTGGCAATTGGTCTGGCCGGCGCTGATATTTGTAGATAAATGCCACGTCCCCAGAGGTTCCCCTACAGTGAATTATTAGCAAAGCTTCATTGATCTCTCTCAAAATGACAATAATCTCCAGTTTCATCCAGGCCTTTACTGGGGCTTCCAAGTGCATTAGGCTGCCCGGCTGCAATTGTTATCACAAAGGTGTTTTCCCGGCCTGTCCGTTTTTATCTCGGGGGCTCGGAGCTGCCGGCTGCTAAAGTGATTTCCACCCCACCACCCCCCTCCTCCTTTTTTCTCTGTGGTATGTGCCTCCGCTGGTGTATTGCGTTTTATAGGCTCAATAAAAGAAGAAGAAGAAGAAGCAGAAGAAGGGGAAAAAAACCCTCCCTGACTGCGGAGCTCTGCGCCATATGTGGATGGACTCAATTCTTTTATGGTGATGAATATACTGATATAATAAAGCCTGTTTATGGAAGAGCTCGCAGCGCCTTTGCTCCTTGGTTTTATCTGCGGCAACAAATTTCATTACGCCAGTGGTCGTTTCAGTCTGCACTCTGTGTAACAGACCAGAAAGGAATGCCGACGATCCTTCAGTGCAAGCAGGCCGGTCGGCCCCTCTTTCTGTGGGGAACCAACAACAACAACAACAACGACCACAACAACAACAACAACAAAAGATGATATAAACATTTGTTTCCTAATGCTTGCCTTGCTAGGGTTTAATGTTCGTCTCGTTTGATTTACAAAAAAAAGCTGTCAACGGGCTGGAAATGCAAATATCCGTGGAGTGCGTTCAGATAGGACGTAGCACGATGCTATTACTTTGTGCATAATGCCGCAAAACAAAAACCAGAATCTGCAAAGATGAAAGTGGTTGAGCGATGCAGAAGATGACGAAAGGGGTTCTGCGGCCAACAGGGAGCAGACAACGCCTGATCTTTGAAGAGGCTAACATTAAAGCATCCCTCCGCCAGTTTGATACCTGTCAAAACCTGATCTGTTGCTACAGCGATGCAGCTTTGATACTTTGCCATTTAGCGTGGCCTGCTCCCTTGACATCAGTCATCGGGAGCCAAAAAACATCATTTGTGACAGCACATAATCACAGCCAGCACTGTCATGTGAATAAACATCTAACAACACAGTGGTTCATTTGGCCTCTGGCCCCTGAAATCCAATTCCAGAGAGCGGAGCTTCATACCTAGTGGACTGTAGACAACTTTCCAAATCTCGGAATCCCTGTTTTGGCCGCACTACATGACATTTAGTGCAAGCGATCTGTTGCAATGTCAACTGGAGTGGAAGGCATGCTACACAAGGGGTCTCAGATGAGGCTCACAGCACGGGACCTTTCACTTAAAGAGACTAAAGACAGTGATGGACAGCAAAAATGTGTATAAATGGCTCAGTTCTGCTTATAATTTATATACAATGATCAGGAAACAATGACCACCAAAACCGCCTGCCCAATTTCATGTGGGTTCCCCTCGTGCTTCCTATTTTGACGTTCTAAGAATTACAGTGCTGTAAACTGTGGTTCTGTTGGATCAGACTAGACAAGCCTTCAGTGAGCATCAGTTACCCCAGGGTATCCATGACCCAGTAACAGGTTGACCCATTGTCCTTCCTTGGACTACCTTTGGTAGGTACCGAACATTGTACACCGGGAACACCCAACAAGACTGGTCATGTTGGAGATGACCCCACTGCACAATTTGATTCTTGTCAAAGGGTTTCAGATTCTTACGCTTGACCATTTTCCCACTTAAGTGCATCGACTTCAAGAACCGACTGATTGTTCGTTTGCTGCCTAACATGTAGATGGTGCCGCTTGACAGGTGCCACTGGAACCAGATAATTCATGTTATTCGTTTGACCTGAGTAGTTTAAGTAGTTATGGTTGATTGGTGTATGTTACATTAGGCTACTCCAAACACCAGTGCCTAAATGTGAGGGTGTTGCCATCATGAGAACATGACTGAGACTAGGACCAGCCTTTACTCTATACCTACGACTCAAGATCTTGGTCTTCACTCTGTCTCTACCACTCCAGATCTTGGACTTAAATGAGCCTTTACCACTTGAGGTCTCTGTCTTGACTCTACCACTCCATGCCTACTAGACTTTGCCTACTATACCTACTTGTCAATGTCTTGGTCTTGGACAGTTTTGTCCATTACAGGTCTCCACCACTTCAGGTTCTCAGGCTTGCTCTACCTCTGCCCCTACCACTCCAGGCCAGGGGATTTGTCACTGTTCTTAAGAACGGTGTCTGTTACAAGAACATCAGAGCTCAATCTGTGTTGTGTGCTCTCTGCATCAGAGGTGGACACTCTGCCATGAATCAGGGCACCGAACAAGCCAGAGAAACAGAAGGAGGTCACTTTTCAGTGGAGGAATCCAGGAGGATCCTGCTTTGGCAAGAAAGCCCTCTCTTTCTATATCTCTCTCTCTCTCTATCTCTTTCAGAAATGAGTGCGAGCAGTGGGCGAGGCTTAGCACAGCATAATGAAATACAACAGCCCCGCTTGTCACAGGTCAGCAACCCACCGTGCTCATGGACTGGCATTCCAAATGCCAAAGTCATTCGTTATGAAAATGCTATGCATTGATTTGTCATACGCTGTAAAGCTCTATCACAGGGGCAATTTTTAAATCTGCGCCAGCCCTGGCATTACCATTAATACCTTTCATCGGCCCTCCACAGCCAAGATTAGAGAGTTACACACATTCACATAAGCCTGCTGGGCCTTGGCTGGAAAGCAAGACATACTAAACACACAGGGAATGAAATAAAACAGTCGCTAACAGTAAATAAAAGGCTGTTTTGAATAAAGCGTGGCAGGAGGACACCTACCTAACCCAACTAGAGCTTAACCCCCGGGTAACTGACATCAAGTCGCCCTTGACTAAACCCTGCGGTTACTGGCAGCCCAACAGACGAACCCTGTCAATTGTAAGGTATATAAATATGAACTGTCATGCTTGAACGTCAATTGCAGCAGAGGCATGTGGTGCAGCCTACACTGCGAATCCCTCAGCCTAATTTCTCTCAGTATTTATAGGATTGTAAGTTGACAGATTCATGGTTAGAAGTCTAACACAGACGGACCCTCAACCCAACCATCTAGCAGAATACACTCCTACAATCTGTACTAAATATAAATGTTCCTATACGTTCTAATAATGTATTATACAATATATGGAGCAAAGTATTGGGACAACAAGTGTCTTTTTGCACTTTCAGGCTGCTGAGCACTCTCCGACCCCGCTCTGTAACTTTGCATGGTCTGGATCATCAAAGCTGAGTTGCTGTGGTTCTTAAACACTTTTCCATATATCATTCACGGTTGGTTTTGGAATATTTAGGGAGGAAGAACATCCCTCCAACAGTGGCGACCTATTACAGTACAATGGAATTCAGTGAGCTCTTTAAAATGATCCCTTGTTTCAGACTGCACGGCTAGGGCCTTGACTTCATACACTTGCGGCAATGGGACTGAATCAAACACCTGAATTCAAGGATTAATGGGTGTGACCCAATATTTTTCCCAATATAGTGCATAATGATACATTATGACAAAAGTATTGGGACACATTTACATTTATGGCATTTACAAAAGTGCTTTGCTGCCTGCTCATTCACCGTTTCTTCTGAAATCAAGCATATTAAATCCAGACAAAGCTTAGCACAGCACTGCTATGGGGATCTGATTGCATTCAGCAACAAGAGCATTGGTGAAGTCAGGATGTTAGGTGAGCACCACCCTCATCCCCAAATGCCCAACTCTCATATATATGTTCCACTGCTCCACAGCTCAATGCTGGGGGGTTTATATCCCTACAGCCCACCCATGGTATTAGGCCTGGTGCCAATTGGTTCACGTTTATCTGATCCAGAGAGTCCTATTCTATTGGCAGAACCTCTCCACGGCGACTGGACAAGCTGTGTGTGAATTTGACCAGTCAGCAATGGGTATTACATTCATCTCAATGATAAAAAGCATTCAGTCCAGCTTTTAAAGGCCTAACTGGAACACTGCAATATGAGTTGACTGATCGATTAGAGCACTGGCGTTGATCATAAGGTTGGTACCAAGTTCGATACCATTCCATTGAACTTCCAACTGATTTCGATAAAGCTGATTTTATGGACGTAAACCATCGATCGCTTGGCAACAAACATAACTCATTTAATAGTTCCTAACTTGAGCTGTTATTCAAAAAGATACATTTCCGAAGATTCGTCTCTGTAATGCCAATTTGTGGAAAACCTTACTGTGAACTTATCCAATCTTGCCTTCTGAATAAAATCGCAGCTGAACTCATCAGACTCTGATTAGCTTGGTAAATATGGGCCATGATGTGTGACAAGACCCTTTTAAATATGCTCTCTTTTACAGCTCGATATTGGTCATCCATGCTAAATTAATACCTGACACGTGTGACTGAGTCTGAACGCCCGGGTCTTGAAGTCGCAAAACCAACAAGGCAAAGGTGGCTAACCTCGCCCCCGGTGTCAGGCTGGCTATGTGGATTATAATCGAGGGCAACCTTTATCAATCAATTGAATAAACTGCTTTCATAGCACCTTTTGAAAGCCAACTCCGACAGGGGACAGGAGCTGCCATTGCAGCACTTTTCAGGCGGCAGGGGCGAGTGAAGATGAGAGAGAGGCAATACCATCAGCCCAGACCGCTCTGTGTGCCCCGGCCAGGGCCGCTTGGGTGGCTTTTCTGCTGCATTGATTCGTTCAGCGTCTACATCTCAACTGGACCGTCTCCAACTGACAGCAGAGCATAACAGAGGACTAATGCAATGCCATTTAAGTAAAGGGGGGTGTGGTGTTGGTAAGCGGTGGAGAGGGGATGAATGTGAAGGCTCTTGTTGTTGATATTGTGGCTTCATTGCCAGTGCTGTGAATTTATACACATCGTAACGTGGGGTTATTTTGAACGGCACAAGCGCTGGCAAGGCCCTGTGGCCGAGAGAGAGCGAGAGAAAGAGAGCAGTCTGTAAAATTAACCTCGTTCTACTGCCATAAGCTACGTGGCTACAGTAATATTAGGAGATGTGAAATGGAGGCTGAACTAGCTCGCTGTGGGCCAAAACAGTCGGCAGAGGACTTTCAGCCTGGCAATATAACAAGACTTAAGCATTATTCAATACACTCTCCATCCAATACCCTGTGCACTGGCAACATTACAGCCAAGGTTTCCAAATTGCATTACATTCATTTCAATAGAAACATAACAGAAGGAAGTGGAATTAGAACGGATTTTAAATTCACTAGTGAAAATACGGCCTCAGCTGGACTCTCCAACTTAACGGTTATATTTTATGTTCACGACAAAAGCGAAGGCAAAATGGTCAGTTAATGTGAAATAAGTGTGAAATCTCGACAGTTCACACAATTTCGAAATCCCCCCAGATACGTTTCACACCCCAGAAACGTCCAACGTGGTTGAGAAAAAGAGGCTGTGTGGTCACCCTATAACAATATCTCCAAGAAATATATACATATATGACTAAAACATAGCCTAAAAATTGTTTTCTACATATATTACAATTCACAACAAGCTCCTGCGGAACTAAAATGCACTACATCTCAGAAATCCTGTTGGAAATTGATCATCCGCTGTTTTTGAGCGGAAAATGCAAGAATTTTCAGTGAATTATTTGTAAAAATTAATGATTCAATATTTTGTTATTTATTCATGTATCAGTATCATCCCTTCTCGGGACTTTTACTCTGTACATGAGCAAAGAAAGAGAGCAAACAGCCAATCTCTTGTCAATTTTCCTCTTTAACTCAATATCTGAGCCAGTAATGTCAGTAGCCCCACCCACTCTCTCTGATCAGTCGGAGTCTGCATGCAGGTTGCGCATGTATACATGGACAAAGCAGTAAACACGCCACCTGGAAGTGTTTTTAGCGTGTAAACCATTCAACATTAGAGTTTCACCCATGTTCTAAACTAGAGATCCCGATTGGTTCTGCCACTCTCTGGCCTACATGTTAATTTTTCCACTGTGATTACAGTCAGGCTCTATGACAGCATTAAACATATAGAAATGATTTCTCATTTGTTGAAACAGGGTCTCAATTTGCTGTAAATCTGTATTTGGTTTGGAAAAAAAAAAAAAAAAACGGAAAGAAGAGAATTCATCTTTCTGCAAAGCAATATCTGCACCTCTGGGGAAATTTCAGCCATGACTCTTTCTGCAGCACATATTCCTTCAAGACCATCTATGTTCCAATTAAACATTTAATATTCATTCTCTTAATATAAAATATTCAGTTCTCTGTAGTTACAACAGTAGGCATTTGGAGAAATTCTCTAGTGTGCTTTGAGGCAGCAGTCTTTTGATTTCTGCAGAATAATATATATAACGTTTCTAGGGCAGGGGGGGTCTCCAACAGTTAGGACCCTCGGGGCCATCAGGGACCTGTTCCCGTGTGAAGAAAACCTACAGACCCCTGCAGTTAATGACTCTGCACTGCAAACACCCTTGCAATCGCACTGGGTGCCACATAAACAATCTAACAGCCCGATATCCACCACTGGGAATGGCATAGCAACTGCTTAACAACAGCACAGCAACCACTTTTGTTCTTTGTGCTCAGGTTAAAGCAGCCTGATCTCATAGTGAAAAAATGCACGTTGGTCGTTTATTATCATCCTGTAAAATGATTGGCTGAAGGAACCTCCCCTGTGGGAACTGGGAATTATAAAAGGGCCCAGAACATTTGGGAAAAATCCAAAAACCTTTGGGTGCACACGAGCAAGTGACTTTGCATTTTTCTTGCCACAGACAATCTTTGAAATTGAACCCTGTGGGCAAGGACACAAGTACACTTGAGTCGGCCATATTATTAAACCCACAGACAGGTAAAGTGAGTAGCACTGGTTTTCTGGTTCCACCAGCATCTATTAAGGGGTGTGATCTGTATTTTTGGCAGTCAGATCTTGCCGAAGCAGGAAAAATGGTCTGTGACATTCTAGATGACTGGGTCAGAACATCGCCAAAACATCAGGCAGATCTTGTGTGTTTCTAGAATGCAGTGGTCAATACCTACAAAAAGCTCTGCAAGGAAGGACAACCAGTGAACTGGCAACAGGGTCATGGATATCCAACGTTTAGCGATGCTATCCAGGGAGGTCCCACCTCAAGACCTACAAAACTCTGAGCATCTGCTGTAATGTCTTGCTTCTTCAATTGGTTCTTTGAGTGATGCCATAGAAGAACCACTTTTAGTCCCATTTAGTGCTTTTCCAAGGGCTGTGGTTCTTGTTCAGACTTATAAGAACCTTGGTTCTTTTCAGTGAACCATCCTGCATTTACACAAGTTTTAGTAGAGCCAAGGATACGTCATGAAATACGTCAAATATGCCGAACGGTTCAAAGTTAGGTTCGCAAACCAGAATGGAACCCGTTCCATTTCAGTGGAAAAGCGTCCATATATTTACAGGAGAACCTTTAAATTAATAAAGAACCTTTACATCAAGTGAAGGTTCTGCAGACCACAAGACCTCTAAATGTGTGCTGTGGAGTCCACAAGCTCAGGATCTATGGGAGATTGAGCACCACCATGTCTCTGGGAGGAACCATGCTCCAGCATTCCAGGACCCTTCCAAAGACTTGCAGACGTTGTCCTGCCAGCCTGTGATGGCCACGTAATGTTGGCTTGTTCCTTTCATTTGTAACATGTCTGTATGAAAGATGATAGAACTCATTACAAGTACATTACAAGTTACAAGCTCCATTTCAAGTCCAGCGATAATCCTTGGCTTCTTTGGAATAAATAGAGAAACCCTCGAGAGGTCTGTAAGTATAATGTGAAGGACAAATCTCTCCCTCTCTTCTTTCCTTGCCTTTGTCATTTGAACTGCCCATCAGATTAAGACTGGTTAAAAAGAGATTAATTTCCTGATAAACCCGCACGGTAGGGGAGTCATGCGGGCGCTTTAAATTTATTGCGTGGGCAATTAAGCGCGGCGAGATTTCCTCGGCCAGGGCTGATTCTGAGCGATAATGGCAGGTGAAGCGACAGATAATGAGCAGGCTGAGACTCACTTGCTTAGAGTGCTCCGAAGAGACTTCCTGTGTTTTAACCTCACAGTTATGAATCAACGTGGCAGCCCACACTTCACTGCCACTCACTGCACCGAGACCCAGAGAGAGGAGGAATACCAAACATCACCAGACAGGTTACGCCACATACTGTACACAGTAAGGAGAAGAATTAGGACAACCTGTGGACACATCTGCATTAACATGGTCAAACATATGGAGATTGGATCTTCATCATATCTGTTTGTAACAAAAGGTTTGGACACATGCCATCGTTTTGGAATCAGGAGCAGCCCATTAACTGCTCTTTTGCTAGTGAGAACTTTGAAGGAGCCTTTCGTATTTGAACCCGCAGACATTAGTTTGGTTTGCTTCTCAATTGCTGAAGTGAGTGGGATCACCAGAGCACGATCAAAAGAGCTTTCTGAGGCCTTCACAAAGAAATCTGTAGATGTGTATCAGGTTAAAAAGATCTAACAAAGAGAAGTCAGCCGGTCCACCGTCTGCTAAACGGTTCACAAGTGAGACAACCACCAAGATCTCCAGGTCAAGCCGTCCAAGCAAGTTCAGCCGACTGTAAGATGGGTAAAGAAGTCTCCTGTAGTGTCATCAAGGTAGCTTTTGTCATAGTATTTACCATTTATAAGTGATTCCTAAAAGACGCTTCTTCGGCTGTGTGTGTAATTACATCACCTTTATCTCAAATGTCGCAAACAGACAGAAAGCAGAGTAAGCCTGTCTCTTGTATTTTGCACCTGCGTGGTTTAATACACCAAATCTAGTCATCATGTTTCTTACACAATCATTTTCATGTCCTTTTCCTCTGCAGCACATTTTATTCCCACATAACTGATAGATATATTACACCATTTAACACCATTTAATCTGTATAATCGACTTCACCACCTCTTAGGAACTGATTATTAACACTGGACGAAGCTATAAGAACTGTTACATAGTTGTTGCAAGAAAAGCTGCTGCATCTACTAGTACAGTACACAGCCAGGTACCATGGACAGCACCAGCCTAACAGTCTTTTACACAGCACTGTCCAAAAGCTTGGGACACACTCGTCGTATTGATAAATGATCAGCCACGTCTGTATTTCTATATTATTAAGATTGTTTTTAAATGTTGACTGATATGTTTAAAGTTCTATTCTAGGTGCAGGTACGTTGTTTATGCCACACATTATATAGAATAAATACACATTTAACACTTATTTATTTATCAATCTTAAAAGGGCCCAAAGAGACCCACACAACATGTGTGTGTTTATATAGCAAAATTAGCCATGAATACACTGTAACAAGTGTGCATTTTATGACTGTGCCTTTAAGAATGATATATGTAAATATATTCTGTTCTGATTGGCTGTCCCAGACGTTGCCTCATTCAAAATGCAGTCCAGGCTTAAGCTCTCACTTAAGTCAAACGATTAAATTGTTGTAGGCTGAAATATATTCTGACATCATACATTTTTTATATGAGCTACGTTTACATATATATATATATATATTTATATGTGTGTGTGTGTGTGTGTGTGTTGTATGAACTGATTACATACAGGATTAGACAAACATTTGGGCTTGACAAGATGTGGCATGTACTGATCACACACACACACACACACACACACACACACACACACACACACACACAACAAAAACAAAACAAACAAAAATAATTGTACATTTTTTTATGAACTTTTCGGAAAAAAAGAAGAAGAATCAATTGAACATGAGGACGACTGGCCCACAATTCTGTCGATCTGCCAAGACGTGTTTGATCTCTGAGCTTTTGCTTCTTTAGTTGCTAACAAACCCTGGACTTGGGCTGTAGTCACCAATCTCATTTCAGTAAATAAATGCCCAAACATGACATTTATTTGCATTAAAAAATCAAACAAAAAAAACAATGTAAACAAGTTTAACATTTATTTGGTAAAAAATCATCAAAATGTTGCGTTTATGTTTGTGTTTATGGGCTAAAAAAAATCATGCCGCGTTCAAAACCACCTGAATTTATCTCAGCAAAACAATCCCAACGCTTGTGGGCATATATACAGGGATGCGACTGGTGACAGTCTAATATTTCTCAGCCACAGTCGCACAGCATCTGCGGTTCTAATCTAAAGAAGCAAACTGTCGACACGAAACATATCTGATGAACAGCGTCTGAGTTTTCACTAAACTGCTCCTTTAAGTACTAGAAAGTGAAGTGAAGCTCTGTAGTCACGAGTGCGAGTAAGTGAAGCATGAACTCAGCCTCAGGTTAAGAGGATAAAAACACAACCGTTTGCGTGGCCTCCTGCCCGTGGCATGGCTCGAGACAACCTGTGATAAGAGCTGCATGAATTCCAAGACAGAAAGGAAAATGAGACGAAGGGAAGCAGGAATAATGGGAATAATGTGCGAGCTTCCTCATTACACACTGCTGACAACCAAGCAGCACTCACCTGCAAAACTACCACCTACACACAGGTTCAGCTTATTAGGCAGACATGAAATCACACACACACACGCACACACACACACACACACACACATCAATAATGACATATACACACGACAACAAGTATACTGTATAGATGCACAGATGCTCAGCACAAGCACATGCACACACACATACACACACACACACACACACACACACACTGAAACCTGACAAGTGACGGAGACAGATGTTACATACCCACAAATACATCATCATCTTGAGCGAGGGTCAGGTGTGCTCTCTCTCACTCTCTCTCTCTCTCTCTTGCACGCGCTCTCTCTCGCTTTCTCTTGCTCTCCTGCTCCTGCTCTTGCTCTCGCTCTGTCTCTCTTTTTTCCCGACAGTGATACGGAGTCTCCTTAGTTTTCAGCAAGTTCTAGAAACTACAGCTGGAGCAAAAGCTGGACGAATCCCTTCTCCGGGCTCCAGAGTCCGTGTCTATAATTTATATGGATCAGTATAAAATGCTTATTAGGATGACACTTGGAGGAAGGAGCAGGATCTTCGGCGGGATGGAAACGCTTCCAGCAGACTTCCTCTTCTTTCTTTTATTTTCCTCCCCCCTTTTTTTCCCCCCTCTCTCTCTCCCCTCCTTGCTGTCGCTCTCTCCCTCTCTCCTTCTCTTTTTTCCTTTCCTCCCTTCACTCTCGCGTTGGCAGTCCTTGCTTAGGCAACCATTCTTGACGTATCTGTTTAATGAGAAGATCCGTGCGCGACGAGGAAGTCCAGCAAAAGTGCTCTCGTAAAGTGCCAGAGAGCAAGAGAGAGAGAGAGAGAGAGGGAGGGAGACTGTGTGTGTGTGAGAGAGAGAAAAAGAATGCGCGAGAGTACGAGAGAGAGTGAGAGAGCGCGAGAGCAAGAGAGGGAGTGAGAGAGAGAGAGAGAGGTGGGGTGATGGAAGGATGCTTGTCCAACACACACACACACACAGACACATGCACTTGTGCTCATACACTACTTGGAAGAACGGGATACATGGATGTGCGGAAAACGGGACCGGATGGGACGGTACAGCCAAAGTGGGTCTACGAGGAAAAGAGAAGAAAGAGAAAGAAGAATAACGGCAAACGCCAAGCAAAGGAGTTTCCCTTTGGAAAAAAAAGGCAGCCAAATTCCTCAGGTGCTGTCCGAGGTATGGACAGAGGAGGCATTCGGGATGGGAAAAAAAAAAGAAAATATATAAACAACAACAACAACAACAACAAAAAAAAGATCAGAGAGGAATCAAAAAGCCCGGCTTCCGTCCTGAGGGATGGTGGGAGGACAGGTGTCCGGAAACCAAGTGAACAAACAAACAAACAAACCAGCATCCGCCTCCTTACAGGAGATCATCTCAGATGTGTGTGAATCAGCTAGGAGGGAAAAAAAGAGGGAGATCAGAAAAAAAAGAAAGAAAGGGATCAAAAATAAGGATGAAAAGGAGTTAAAAAAAGAAGCCTGAAAATCACACCAGATTCCTGCCTGGACTTTTCTGTTTTCTGCTTTTTCGTCTCCCCCCTCCCACCCATGCCCTCCTCCTCCTCCTCCTCCTCCTCCTCCTCCTGAATGTGGTGGAGATAAAACAGCGGCGTGTGCCGAGGCCAAGGCCTCTGCGCTCTGCCTCTGACGCACGCGCCTCTCCTCTGCCTGCTTGCAGCACTTTTCTACAGCCATCTACTGACTCCAGCACGTTACTGCCGGAGCAGTGCCTCGCCTCCATTTGATTCCTTTGATTCATTAAAAAGAATCATTAAACACAGATACTCTGTACAAAATATCCACACATTTAATAGCATGTGAACAAAGCTTCAATTCAGTGAATCTGTTGGAAATGATTCAGTTCATTGTGAAATCAGGCAGTTTCGCCCGGATTCATATAATAAACTCACACGGTTTATTGTTCCATTAACGGAAAACAGCTGTTAAAAACAGAACTGTTCTATGAGAAATGATTGTCAGATTCATTGCTGTGGTCTGATTCAGTGTGATTGTTAATACACAAATTTGACTCAGTGAATCATTTACACTGAAATACAAATAATAAAAAACACAGACTAAACTGATTTTTTAAAGAAATGATTCTTTAAGAACTGATTCATATCAGGGTCAATTCAATTGCTTGGTGTGATTCAAAGTGACTCGTTGTCACTGGATGAATCATCAGCATAGTAGTGGAATATAGATAACACCAACTGTTATTAAATTAAATTTGATTTACATTTCAATTCAATAATTAAGAAATCATTCACCTTTCACTGTGATTTTTCTTAAATGGATTCTTATAATGTGATTCAGACATTTGTAATGCAAATGTGATTCAGTGAATCATTACACGGTTACTAATGGAACACACAAACATGGGGTTTTATTCAATTGTAATTCTATAGGAAATGTTTTGTAAAATCTCACATTTCACCAAGTTTCGGTTGAGTTTGGTTATTTTTAATGCAAAAATATGAATCAATAAATCATCAGCTCGCTAGTAGAATACAGATCAACAAGGATCCACTTTTTTGCAATTTGTTTTGCGGTTATTTTTTCAATTATATAAGTAATAATAAGTGATTCATGGCTCTTTTGTTATAGTCGATCGTTATAATGGGACTTTTATTTTTATTTTTATCAATGACTCATTTGAATCAGTTGCAAACTAGTCGAACACAGATAACACAGATAATATCCTGCTTTTCTTTTTATTAAGTAAAAACATAATTATGATGATTCATCTCAGATTTCCACCATCCAATCGGATTGCTGCATCAATAAATTGTGATAATGTTTAATACACAGATTTGACTAGATGAATCATTTGCACACTAGTGGAACATATAATAACAGCACGCCCTCTCATTTCCCTCTCATTAAATTATGATTCTTATTTCACCAATTTTTATAGTAGTTTGTAAAAAGAAACATCAGGCCTTTTCATCTATCTATCTATCTATCTATCTATCTATCTATCTATCTATCTATCTATCTATCTAATGTTACAATATTTCTGTGCCTACTTTTATCGCTTATAAGGACTAAAAACCCTTTCATATCCTTTTATATCTTACAAACCCTGTTGGAAATTGATCATCCAGAGGGTCTTTGAGCTGACAATGCAATAAAAAATAGAATAAAAAACAAGTTTTTCAAAATACTTAAAAAAAATAATCTGAATGTCCTTTATTGTTTTTGTTGTTTATGTATGTATCAGTATTATTATTGTTCTGGAATTTGAACCCCGCCCCCTCTTGCTGATCAGTCAGAGTCTGTGTGCAGGTTGAGCATGTAAACCTGGACAGAGCAGTAAACATGCACTGGAAGCTCATTTGGCCTTTAAACTGGGATTTAATTCAGCTGAATTCGTCACTGATTTTTCATCATACAATGATGACCACCATGGACGTGATGATGATGATGATGATGAGGATGATGATCATTATTATTATTATTATTATTATTATTATTATTATTATTATTATTATTATTATTATTATTATTATTATTATTATTATTATTTTAAATGACCATAGGAACATTACTAGTATTCTGGATGAACAAATGATCAGACTTCTGAAAATTATTATAATCGATTCCAACACGGTACGTTCATATCATTTGCAATGTACCGATACATCCTTACACCCCTAACCACTGCTGCTTCTGTTGCCCAACACCCCAAATAAACACATCTGAGAGTCTGCTAATTACTCCATTTCATCTGTGTTCGGGGAGGGGGAAGGGGGGTAGACTGACTTTAATTCAGACACTAGTCCCCAGGTATCTGAGAGAAATACATGCAACAGAAGAGGCAGTAATAGAAGGGGACAGGAGTGGATATTGCAGAGTGTTTGTCACTGTTTTTTTAGCTCTGTGTGTGAGTGTGTGTGTGTGTGTGTGTGTGTGTGTGTGTGTGTGTGTGTGTGTGCACGCACAGAGTGAAATTGCTGTGCGTATGCAGTTATATTAGAGGTCAAATTAAATAATGAGAGCAAGCGGGAATGCGACAGACGCCTTCCTGGAGAAAAGAGAGCGAGAATTATTGACTTATCAAAAGATTAACCTGAAGAATGAAAGTGCTTAATTTAAGCCTCGGCAAAGAATGCAGGAGAACGTAGGGGAACACCCTCGCCCAGGGTTTGGTTATGAGGACCTGAAAGAATCACAGCTGCTAGCTGTGGCCTTGGGGAAGTGAAGGCCCAGGCTGGAGAGAAAGATGATTCACGTGGTTCTTTGAGCAACGCCATAGAAGAACGACTTCACCACAAAGAACCATTGTTGTGACAGAGAACCCTTTAAAGGCTTAAAGAACCTTCTCTTGATGTAAAGGTTCTTTACCAATTCCCCAAGACCTCTGAAGGTCTGTGGTATGTGAGTGTATGGTATGCAAGACATTACAGTAGAGCCTTTAGTGGTGACCTCCGTGAGCATCAGTGAGACTTGGGCACCCGTGAACCCCGTGAAGGTTCTCCCTCTACAGTTTTACACCACTGTCGTAAATGCAGATCATGCATGGAAGGTCATCATGGAAGGTCACCATGGAAGGTCAGATTGTGGAAATAATATAATAGTATGCTCTAACATACAGGACAAAAATATAGGATTGTACTGTAGCAAAGACTGTAGCAAACCTTCTCATCTATCAAAATAAAGAAAACGAGTCAGCAGTGCAGAAGAAGACCTGCAAACTGTAATTGATTACACGGCCTGTGTCGTTAATGTAATTAAACGTCCATAATTACGTAACGCCAATTCAACGCCGAGCCCAACCACGAGAACATCTCCAGTCCTTTGAAGGCTAACGTAAGAATCCTCCTTTCACGTCTACAATGGTCTAATGGTGCTCGAAATAAAGTTGTACCTGAAGGCAGGACTGTTTCGATGGAAAGTGCAGACATCGCTGTTTGTCTCCTTCAGAAAAACACTTAACCTGGACTGGCTCTGAAAAACCCCACCGCATAACTACCAGCAGAAAATGGAGGTTGTAAGAGTCTATTCGGCATCGGCCCTCTGAGGAAAGGAGCAGCAATTATCAAAGTGCAGGAGAAAAGCCGCCTCATTACTACTGCTGCCCTGCGCTCACTTAATTGGACGTGAGCCATCCGTCTCGAAGCACCATATTCCAATCAAAATTATTGATTATGCAACGCTGCTGCTTTTTTTTTTTTTTTTTTTTTTTTTTTTTGCATGGCCAGATGTGATTATAATGTGGGAGTGTGAACCTGTGAGACATACACTCTAAACTGCGTGCAACTGGAGACGTCATGTTTAATTTTAATGCGTTTCGCTCACTGCATTCAGTGTTTACGAGGTCTCGTCTTATAAGTAAGTAAAGAAAGCAGTAATAATTATTTCAGTGATATAGAACATGTCAAATATAAAGCCCATAACAACCATGCAAGAGCTGGCAGACCACCAAAACTGCCCTAGTCCAAAAAACAACACTTAAAAGGACTCTTGGGACCTGTGCAAGACCTGGTAGACCACCAAAACTGCCCTAGTTCTAAAAAACAACACTTAAAAGGACTCTTGGGACCTGTGCAAGGCCTGGTAGACCACCAAAAGTGTCCCTGTCAGATGAAGACCATATAAACAGAACTTAAAGGGGACCCATACCAACGATGCAAGACCTGACAGACCATGAAAACAGCCTGTCAATTAAAAGCACTTAACTGTAGCTACCGTGCAAGACCTGGTAGACCACCAAAATGGTCCCAGTCAGATAAGAAGCAATTTAAGGGGACTCGTAGCAACCGTGCAAGGACCCGGAAAACCATGAATGCATTCCACATCAGAAAAAGACAGCTACATCACCAGAACTGTCCCTCGGTATAATAATCAGTTTCCCATTGGTTCCCACAAGTTGTTCTTCCAAAGTCAAACATATTCAAAGTCACTGAGAAAGAAAATGAACTGCTCTCTTCTGCGAATCTCCAAGAAACCTCCTGCAAACCGAAAGGAACCCGTGTGTGATCCTGATCTGCCTTCTGTAGGTTGGTGGCCTTTTCCAGAGATTTCATCAGAAGTTCCGATCATTAGGGACAAATAAAGAAGTGCACACGGGCTCGAGGAATTAGAATGATGACGGAGTATGAGTGGGAACATTCGGAGGCATTAATCATTCCGCCCCTTTCTGACTTACGGAAAAAAATGCCTCAACAAACCATGATGGATTACAGCGGGGCGGCATGAGTAGAGCCTAGAGCCTGCCGACCGCTGTTACACCAACCTCTCCCACCGGCTCCAGCGGCCGCATCACCACACCGAAAGGAGCTGGGGGGGGAGGGGGGGTCGCAGACAAACGCACATGTGCGCTCATACAGATGACCCACACGCACCGGCCATCTTCCGTTTGAAGAAGATGAAGATGCTGAGGAGGATCTTCATCAGGAGTGGAGCTGACACTTTGCAGCTTAGCTTTTTTCTCCTTTTTCTCAGGCGGGTGTGTGAGCACAGCTGTGTGTGTGTGTGTGTGTGTGTGCCGTGATTAAAGTTGAATGAGCGCGAGAGGTGAGCTTTGTTGTATTTTTTATCTGGACAGAGTAGACTGTGCAGGAATAAATGTTCCTGCTGAGTGGAAACGGGAAGTTTTCGGTGCTTGTGGTTTAACACTGTGATTATTATCAGGCCTCTGAGAAATTCACTGCTGAGCTCCACCTAAAACACATTTAGTGGAAACATCCTCAAAATTCCTTTGGAATGGAATTCCATGATGAGTAGGGATGAAACAATACCATTCCGATTTTTTTCTTTTCCCATGAAATCTACTAATGTTGCTACTGTTACTAAGACTACACTATAGCAACCACTACCACTTTATGTGCTGCTAGTAGTACTTTACTACTTTCCCTGCAACTGTTAGTCTCATTAGACATGATTTAAAATCTTTACCAATAGGGATAGTCTAGATTCCAAGCCACATTTGTTACTACTACTACTACCACTACTACTACTATTGGTATCATTACTACTACTACTACTACTACTACTACTACTACTACTACTACTACTGGTATCATTACTACTACTACTACTATTACTACTACTACTACTACTACTGGTATCATTACTACTACTACTACTACTACTACTACTACTACTACTACTACTGGTACCATTACAACTATTACTACTACTACTACTACTATTACTACTACTACTACTACTACTACTACTACTACTACTACTACTACTACTACTACTACTGGTACCATTACTATTACTACTACTACTACTACTACTACTACTACTACTACTACTACTGGTACCATTACAACTATTACTACTACTACTACTACTACTACTACTACTGCTACACCTACTGCTACTGCTACACTACATCTACTATACTTACTGTTGCTGCTACAACTACTAATAACTGTTGCTACTAATACTTTTAACTACTGTGTAGGCACTTCTACTACTATTAATACTGTTGCATCTGCATTATCATTATTATTATTATTATTATTATTATTATTATTATTATTATTGTAGTACTTACTACCACGACTCCTGCATCTGCTACTTCAACAATTATTATTACTATTATTACTATTATTGCTGTGAAAGCTGCTATTAATACTTTAAGTACCACCACCACCACCATCAGTACTGCTGCTGCTGCGAAGGCTGCTGCTTTTTATTTAAAGTGTCTCTCAAAGCAGGCAAGGACACTGCACAAAATATTAAAGAAGGTGAAACATAACAGATAACATTATTAATAATAATAAGAGTTGTAAAAGGTTCACAGAAGTGCAAGTAGTGCTTAACCACAGGTCTCAATAAGAAGGAAAGTTTCCTATTTGGATTTAAAAAACACGAACACTCTCGGAATATCTGAGACACCGCAGCCCTACGGCAGCACTGCTACAAACCCTGTCACTAACTGGATGCTACACAGTGTGGGGAACAACAGTCTGAGGAACTAAGTGCATGTGCAGGCCTGTATGCATGGAGCAGATCAGAAGGTACACCGATGAATTTAAGAGCTTGTAGGTAAGGAGTGCTATTTTAAAAGTTCCGCAGCAGAGTTTTATATGTGAATGATTCGAATCGGTTGAATTGAATCATTTGGATGATTCTTCACTTAAAGAATCGATTGAATATGTTCCAACAAAACTGAAAGTTCATAGATCTATATGTTGATTGTGTCACAGTCTGCTATCAATCATATGCACTTACCGGACTGAGCTCTGAATGAAAAGGTCGCAGCACATCCAACAATAAAGGCAGCATGTCGCTTATTTAATACAGCAACAGAAAACAGCGGCACACAGAAAGCTCCAGGACCACTGGGTGATCTACTTTACCACGACCAACAAGAACATCCAGCACACCAACGTCAAGGTAAACAAAACCATGAAAACTGCTGTAACTGCCGCTGATGAGACTTTTGACGGGGTTTACTGAGCACATGATGCTGCCACAACTGCAACACAACGATATTTCACACACGAGCAATAATAGGTTTACAAAACCAACATAAAACTAGCAACACAAAAACCTCATATCTCCAAAATCACAACTTTACAAATACAGTCAGTTGAAGACCATGTAAGAATATTTGGTTCCGGTCAGTTTGGGGAATTTCTATTGGACCACTCATCATGAAATTCTGAAACACTGTAAAGAACAACTCCCATATTCACATTATGACAAAATAAGTGAAAAACTGTAATATATATATATATATATATATATATATATATATATATATATATATATATATATATATATATAAATATATGGAGATACAAGGTTTTTGTGTGAAATCAAACACACACACACACTATTACTATTAGCTATACACTCATTGTCATAGTTGCACCCAGAAGGAATCAACCGATTGCAATGCACGACATCTGTGTATGGAGGTACAATGTTTGTTGTCACATGTCTCACATCAAGAAGGCCTGGTGCCTTGATATGACGTGCAGTTTCATACGGTGCCAGATCACCTTTGGTCTTCATTACAGACAACAGGACGACGCATGTCCATACACTTCTGCCGTCTCAAGATCTCGTCTTGAAGACACAGATACTACGCCGTGGTCGTTCTCCTCTCCAGACCTGTCCCTGATTGAAAATGTGTGGATGCTATTGGACGCTCTATCGACACTCCACCCCTACCGCACCATCTGCAGAACTGAGGGAGAACGTTCAAGCTGCATGGGATGGATCATCACAGGACACCGTTAGGAACCTCTACAACTCCATGCAGAGACGTCTGGCGTGTTGCGTTAAACCCGACGCCGTCCTGAGAGACACCACTTCTGTATGAGTAGATCGATAAATATTGACCATATCAGTCTACATTTATAATCACTGATTGTTTCTGGTGACCTTTATCTTCCTTCCCAATGACATTGCAATCCCACACTTCCTTTTTAGACGATGAGTGTATAAACACAAAATATCAAAGCCCACACACTGACACATACACACACAAACACACACACAGGCCCAGCAACACTGCAGCGTCTCTTACCCTGAGTTGGTCGGCGTCACAACTCATTTGTTGCCCTGGAATCTGTCAAGAGAGACACACAAATTATAGGAACACATTACACACCAAATACTGTAGCCCACCTCCTTCCCCCCAGTAATTACAAGTCAATCAAACAGAGCAGGCTGAGGAGCAGGAAAATGAGATCTGTCAGATTTGAGGTTCGCTCTGTACAGCCATGCAAGAGGGAGCAAAAAAAAAAAAAAAAAAAAAAAAATATATATATATATATATATATCTACAAATAAATAAATAAATAAATAAAAATGAGAAGGAGAATGAAAAGGCAATGCATTTGTTTCTATGCCAGTTTAAGACCTCACAATGTTCTACATAGCAGTACTGTTGTTACAGTGTAAAACAATGTGTTACAGTGCATTCCCTTCCACGTGCCAGGATGGATGATAAAACAACATATTCGTGGGGTTTACGGTTGTTAAATAAATAAATAAATAAATAAATAAATAAATAAAAAGAATTATAGGAAAAGCAAATAGTCACTCGTCAAACCATGTCCCCCTAATCAGCAGTTGCCTAGCATACATTCTTGACACCCACAAAGCAGGAGAAATATATAAAGAAGAACCAAAAAAATGGAAAGTGGCAGTAAAACAGAATGATGGAAGTCTGGGAGACCATCCGGAGAGATCCACTCATTGGGTTGCTAAAAAAATCAAAAGACCTTCAGTAAGATTCAGCAGATTCTGGAGTGGTGGTGCACTGTTCTACTGTGCAGCAATACCTGCACAAATCTGACCTTAATGGTCGCCAGAGAATTCCAGAACGTTTCCTGGGAAAAAGCTGTAGACAAGTCCAGATCACACATATTAAACATGGTGTAGTGAGCGCTGACGGAGTTAACCCGTTTTCCATTTTAGACCCAGTTACACAGATAGGGTCACTATAAGTGCAGCACACGACTGTGGCTTCATCGAAGAAACGGAATCTGTGAAACAACTGCCTCACTCCAAGTTTAATGACATTAACAGTTTCACTTCCCACTCCGACCACTTAGCCAGCTTCTGGAGTGGACTCATCACCCATTAGGCCTGGCTTCAGAGTGCCGCAGAATGAGATTTCCTTCATTTCCTAACTGGACACGGCTGCTGGAAACACCCAAGCAGAGGATTAGGAGGAGCAGATAAAATGGGGAGTAAAAAGGCAGGGGAAATCTCTTTCGTACGATGCCATCAAAGGAAAAGGGAGGAGAAAAAAAGTGGACGCATTAACCTTTGCACCAGCAAATATCTGCACATCAAATTAGCACCAGCCTTACGGTAACAGGTAACACCGCAAAGCCACTGTTTGTGAGCAAAGAGCAGCGCTGCTCAAGAGGTGAGGCCTCGTCTCTAATGGAAAAAGCTGAACTCGTGCATGCTCCGTTTCTGAGATTAATCACTGGATATGAAGAAAAAGCACAGCGGCCAACTCCTGCTAAATGCTGTGAAAAATCTACTTTACGTGTATGAGAACAAGAATGTGAAGAACGGTTAACGCCGTTACAGACGCAATAAGGCCTAGTTTGTTCCTCCACTAAGAAGTTGTACAATTACAGACTGTAGCTGTAGAACCCACCGGCTCCTTCTTTACCCCATTCATCAATGTTCAGCCTCTGACCACAGTTGACCACATAATTCAGGGTCAGCAATGCAATTTAAATAAACATCTGAACAAGCCTGAGGTGTGATGAAGTTCAAATGGACTTTATAGGCCAGACTGAGCAGTTGTGTGATGACAAACGTTGCTACAGAATTTCATGACAAGAACACCTTTCTAACTGTTAACTCATGTTTTGGGCTTGTGTTGCAGCCAGTGGCACGGGGAGTATATCGGGGGTAGGTAGGAATCCTACCTACACATCAAAATCCACAATTCACATAATACCTCAAGAGGAGCACGCTGAAGATTTTGCCGTTCGCAGTCCTCCACACTACATGTCACTGAAACTCTGTGGAAAGATCTCAAAAGAGGATCCCAACCCAAACTACGCATCAACAGATGGGCTTCAGTCCCAAACTGCACAACAGCAAGCTACAAGGAAAAGGGTTTCTGACAAAGTGGCCAGTGAGCCTTTCCAGATGGGCAGGTCTCTTGTTTTGGTGGTGTCTATGTCTGAACTACAGGGCTCTTGCAGGTCATTAGAAAGAACTGTGGAGAAACAGCTTTTTTTTTTTTTTTCCCCAGCCATGTTTTTGTCTTCTCCCTTTCCCAGGCTTTAGTGCCGCAGTGGTGAGATTGGACCTGCTTATTTCTTTGCCCCTTTTTAGTCTTCAAATGCTTGAAACATGTTATTACTACATAAGCTAAATGTGATTTGTGGCACTGATATCAAGCGCGCCCAGTGTAAATTGCCCTACACCAATTTAAAGCCCCTCTCAGACAGTGTGATCGCTCAAAGGCTGCTGCAGAGAAAAGCGGCACAACTTCAGAACAGCACCAAAGAGACCCTTGTTCGGTAATGATGCTTTCCAGATGAAATCAAGAGGAAAAGGAACAATGGGAACACAAACAGCACGGCTGTGAGCGAAAGGACAAAAGGACCCGCCAGGGGCTTGTTTCTTTCCCCCTTCTCGTTGTCCTCTTCACCAGGAATACTCTCTCCATCTAAGCCCCTGCCAACCCCTAAGCCCCCTTCTTCCCCCCAGCTGGCATTCAGAGTACGGAGAGTGTGGCGAGCATGGGGAGAGGAAGAGGCACAGTGAGGAAGAGTCAAGTGCCGCTCCTCTGTCCGTGTCCTACGTCTTAGCCATGCAGAAAAAAGCAGCGTGAAGGGAAAAAAGAAAAAAAAAAAAAGAAAAGTACGGATAACTCTGCTGACTCCAGGCGAAGGGACACAGCAGAGCAGAATGGGCTTATTAAGCTGACACAGAAGAGAGCATTGAACTGGTCTACTGGAACAGAGGGAACAGAGCACAAAAAATAAAAAACGAAATGAAAAATGAAAAAGAACACAAGACAATGGCAAACACAAGCAATGCCACAACGGAAAATCAATTAAACCAGGGAACAAACGCATTCGGCGAAGCTGGACCTACTGGTGCTGGAAGAGCAACAGCTGGAAATATAGGACATCAGATTTCAGCAGAACTTTGCTGCGTTAAACCTAGACCTCAAATCATAGGAGGTGATGTGATACACCAAACAACATTAAAGCAACAAGTCTGCCTAAAACTCCCTTGTTCCATAAAACCAGGTCTGACCCATCGAGGCTTGGACTCCTCAAGACCTCTGAAGGTGTCTTGTCGTATCTGGCAGAGATTGGGCCTCCATGCCTTGTCTTTCTTTTGGGCAGGTTCTGACCACTGTTCAGGAGATGCTCTGACCCAATCGTCACAATTTGATCCTTGAGAAAGTGTCTCAATGTGTTCTTCTCGTTCTCTGGAGCTCCCCCTCCAGCATGGCTTCAATACTTGCATCCCAACCAACATGGTCATATGGGAAGATACAACCCAGATGAGGTCCCTGCCATGATATGTTCCCAGTTGAGCTTCTCATACAGGCCTCACATGGTCATGATATCTGTGCTTCCTTCAGTGAATAGAAAAATGGACTAAACCATAATCCCATTGACAATATAACAGCTTGGCCAGCATGTTGGTCAATCTGATCAACATGGTTGACCAACTTAGTTTGTGTCCGGTGTAAGGTACACTTTAGTTTGAATGTGATTGAGTTCATCTACCAGGATGACCAACTGGACCAAACTAGTCAAATTTGTTGAGCAGAATTGCCAAGCTGGTTGACCAATTTGAAGAGATGGTTTGACCAGCTTGACCAGCTAGTTCATCAAATATAAAAGGTAGGTCTAGAACTAGGCCAAACCAGCTTGTAAGGCAGATTGCTGTATGTTTTGCCTTGATAACCGGCTTTTTGACCACTTTGACCACCAATGGATGGACGTTAACTTGATTTTTAACTGTGAAGGGTTCGGACATTTCGCAGTCCTTCAGTATCAGGATATGTAGCACTGGCGAGAAGCTAATCTGAGGAGAAAATTGGGTTAAACCCCCTCCCTGGGAAAAAGCGTGAATGTTAAAATGTGACTGGAGGAACAATCGTACAGAGTAGGTTATTTTCAGGTTGGAAAAACAGTCGAAAGTAATGGGATCCAGGCTTAAGGAAGGAAGCAAAGGGAGCCGATGATGTTTGAAGGCAGATAAGAGTCTAAACATGCCCCTGGATCTCCGCTCGACTAACGTACAACACCAAGCTTTATTTCAATTAGCGTTATTGATGGGAGATCAAAGGTAGTGCTGCTGAAACGCTGCTGGCGCATGCGTTAGAGGAGTCATTTTGGTTCCTCTCAGCATCGATAAATACATTTTTAAAGCATTTTTTGGGGGGAGAGAGGGAGAGACGCAGTGAAAGAGTGCTATAGATATTGTTAATTTATGCGCTCCTTTGAGATATAATGAGAAAAGAAGGGGGTTGCCAGAGTGAGTGAGAGAGAGAGAGAGAGAGAGCAAGAGAGAGAGAGAGAGAGAGCGCTGACCAAGCACAATTCCCTATGCGGCTGCTGCAGAGCCCATACTTTCACAGCACTCAGCTTATGAGAGTGCACAGGGCAGGGGCTGCTACATCCAAGCCTTTTTAGACTCCTCATCAATATTACAACATCTGGACCAGCGTCGCTTTTGCACCTAAAGGTGTGTGTATGTGTGTGTGGTACACGTTTTAGGCAGCTTCTGAGACGTGGCGAGCGGGCCCCTGTAACGACCGTACGTACTGTCCACACCAGCCTTACTGTATGTACCAGCCCTAAAACCACAGCTTCAGTCGAGTAAAGAATTTAGGATGTTTTTTATAGGATTGATTGCATCTATTATTTTTTTTTGCACCTAATTTTGCATACAGTTTGCAGTTTTGCTTCGCCGAAATGTCAAATTATAAGAGAACAAAAACTTTCAGACCTTTCAGGGGAAGAAACTGTCAACAGATTTGACCCAAAATATTATTTCTTATCATTTTTGAGTGTTTCTGTTGGTCCATGCATCATGACAAAAATTAAAGCCAAATAAATGGACTTAAAGATAAAAATCATATTTATATTAGGCATATAAGCAGGTGCAAAGTAAAAATGTAAATGATATATATATTATAGCAGTATATACTTTAGAGTAGTATAGACTTCTCGTTAGTAAACAGCAGTTCTAGAGCGGTTTTGTTGATTTAAGTCTAAATTACTGAACAAATCTGAAGAAATAATCATCATCTTCATTGTTGAATTTGCCTTTTCTATAATTATTTACTGAACCATGTTTTGCAAAAGTTTTTTGCAGCCCTGAGAAGTGAAAATAAGTGAACAAATTCTCTACATTCTAAGCATAATAACTGTTCCTTGCTTAATATTTGAGATCGCAAAATAAATAAAGTCCGATTTTTACGGAAGACAAAAATGCACTTTGGAATTGTGTATTAATAGACTTTCACGCCGAACCCCGAAACGGATTAACTGTGCATATTTTATTAATTGGTGCCTGCGCTGATTCCTAAAATCATGCTGACCAATCAGAGCTCTGTTTGTCATGTTTGCCGACTAAACAAATGAGCATCATGATGGTGCCAGAACAGCTCATTTTGTTTCCAGCAGGACAGCGAAGCTTATGAAAAGCAAGCCGTTGAAATGTAGAGGTTAACGAAGATATATGGCGGAGCAGAACTGAAAGGCTGAATAATGATGATTTGTCTTAGTGCATCCTAGCCTGTTCATGCCCACAAACAGCCACAAAGTACAGCTTCCCTCAGTAATGAGCACTCATGTGAAGGAGGAGAACTAAAGAGGGAAAAAGTGGACAGGGAGCAAGAAAATAAAGATGGGAAATTTATGAGAGCTGTGGTTTCCAGCCCCATTTATGGAGCACAGAAGGAAAACAAAGCATGGGATTTGGTGTGGATGTTCCATTACGTTAAAACTCCATCTGTCTGAAAAAATCATACTTGTGTGAAAAGGCCTTAAGACTGTAGTGGAGTGAAAAATACACGACATAAGCATAAAATGTGACAATCCCTGCACATTCCAGATTTTAGATTTAGAACTTTTTATCTTTTATAAATGAACTCTTAGAACCTGACATACACGCCTGAGATCAGGAAGAGTCTTGTGGGGTTTTCCTTGAATGCAGTGGTCAGTCCCTACTAAAATTGCTCTGGTGAACCAGGGACAGGGTCATTGGAAGACACATTGATGCTCATGGCGGTCCCAATTTGTAGTTGCAGTAATGTTGCTGTAATGTTGTATCAGATACCTTGACGAGAGGTTTTGGCAGCCTGTTATGATGGGTGACCCATGCTTTAAAAGTTCTTTACCAACTTAAAGGTTCTTCACACTCATATCTCCTTTATAAGCACAATGTCATTGTATGCATTAGAAATAATAGAACCTAATTTTGTTGGATGTTTTTTGTAGATTAATGTACTTTCATTTGCCAAAATACAGGCTACTAGGCTCAAAAATGTACTTTTTTTTGGACATAATGACTAAAAAACACTTCATATCTCAGAAATCCTGTTGATTATCCAGAGTTTTTAAGCTGAGGATACAAGAATTCTGAAGCAATGTGTATATTTGTCTAATAATAAGTGGACCAAAAAATACTTGACCAAATAAAATTAAATAAAAAATATAAGGGAATGTGACTTCATTATTTTTATTATTTATGTATGCATCAGTATCATCCCTTCTCGGGACTAAAATTTAAACACTGTGTGAGCAATAAATGCTTATTTACATGTATAGCATAAAATATCTTGGTCAGTGACATCATCAGCCCCGCCTCCTCTTTCTGATCAGTCAGAGTCTGCATGCAGGTTGAGCACGTAGAGGTGGACAGAGCAGTAAACACGCACTGGAAATGAGGGAAGTCCTATAGTGTGTTGTGACATGTGATCATGTCCGAGTTACAAATGGATTGGGGTTCTAAGAGTTAAAAAACGGTAATGCATTCTTCACTATTTGTGCATCACAACCAATTCAAAATATCAAATTTTATCGTATTTTTAGAAAATCATTTCTATTTATTCCTGAATATATCTTTATTGAGCCTAAAAGTACGCAATAAACATATCTGAGACAGAATAACCACATCGCACTCTTTGTAAGTGGTGAATTTGTGCTTCCACTCTCATGCCATCTTGTATTTCCCGGGAGTGACGGCTCGTTTGCAGTTTTGGCTTAAAAGCAAAGTGATGGTGTCGATACGGCAGGACAAGCTGGAAAAAAAGGCTGTGCTCAGCGCTCATTAATCCATAGCCCCTCATCAGTGCGGGCTGTGAGTTCACACACCCTTTCCAACGAAGCCTCAAAAGAGATCACACTCGCTGATGGAGCCTGCTTTGTTCTCACTGATCCACCAGACTTAGTCCCAGACTTCTCCCAGGCTCAGACTGAACAAAATGGCACAACAAAGGGCAATTTGCTAACTACCCCTGCCAACACACATACGCAGTGTATTCACACAGACACACTCACACGCACACACAAAGTATTCTATGCAGTGAAATCTTTAAGATGCCCCCCTGCTGAGTTGACTGTACACTGATGACACTAGTTAAGACCACTTACAGTGCTGCTCGGCCCCTTAATGCGATATTGAAAATATTGTATTTACCACATTTTATTTCTTCTGATCACAAATATATTCGATTCACCAAAGCATGATTGGTGCCGGGGTGTCCCGATTCCATTTTTTGGCCTACATTTCGATCGAACTATTTCGATATTAGTCTGATACCTGTGCCATCTGATCCGTTCTGAACCATTTAACTGTATGCTGTCATAAATAATAATAAAATAATAATAATAAAAAAAATAAATAATAATAATAATAATAATAATAAAATAATAATAATAATAATAATAATAATAATAATAATAATAATAATAATAATAATAATGATAATAATAATAATAACTACATAATAACAAATAATAATAACTACATAATTTAGGTACAATGTACCAATACTGACAGTTATTACTACAATAAAATCTCTTTGTTTTGGTAAGTGCATGTGACACTTTGGACCAGTAACTTATGGGCGGTTTCATGTTGTCTTCTAGGCTTCATATCTGAGGATCAGAGTAACCCACATCACATGACACACATATCCTATCCATCACTGTGTGATGAATTATCAGTGAGTAATCCAGCTCCGGAAAACAACTGAATTAAATCCCACTTTAAATGCCAAAGGAGCTTCCAGTGCATGTTTACTGCTCTGTCCATGCTCAACCTGCATACAGGCTCTGACTGATCAGTGAGAGGGGGAGGGGCCAATGATGTCACTGACCCAGATATTGGGTTATAGAGGAAAATGAGAAGGAAGGGGCTGTTTGCTTTCTTTTTTTGCTCACGTAGTGTTCAAAATTCTCTTTCCAGCAGGATTTCTGTGATGCAGTGTGTTTTTAGTCCTTACAAGCCTGAATCTTTTATCACATATGATGTCTTCAGTTTACAGCACAAAAACCAGTAATTAAAAATGAAATTATTAAAACAAAAACACTGTAATTAAAAAAGCAATCAAGTAAAAATAGAATTATTTACTTAGTGGTGACAATGAATCTGTATTATTACTGTAAAAAGTACATAAATACGTAAGCACTGTTGTATCTAGTAGTAAAATATTGCGGTGAATACTGTCATATTTAAAATTCATTACAAGTAAAGTGAAATATTATAAATATAATATAATTTAATTCATTAATATATAAATATTATAAAACAAATCAATGAGTATCAACATTAAAATGAAAGTCTTGATATATGTATCTTTAAATAAAATAAAAATATTATATAAATGACAGCTTCCCTTTTTAATTAAATTATGAACAATAATGTAATTTAATAGTGTAAATTAATAGTGATCTAATAGTGTCTAAATCGATATACTAATAAGCTTATGCACATTAATGACACTTAGCTTGTAAAAAATGACTACTTTTCAGTGATACTGGACAACCTGCATTTGATTAATTTTTCTGCATTTGAGATCTCTACATCTCTATGTCCTCCTATTCCAGGTAGACTCCCTCTGTTTCTGCATTTTATAATTTTATAAGCGTTGCATCAGCAGATATGCACGTGAAAAGATAATGGATATCGGCATCGGCCCACAATTCCCATATCAGTGCATCCCAATACAGAACAATCCATCAATGTCTATAAAAAGCAAATAATGCAAGAAACAAAGCTCTGTTGTCCTCTTTTCCATCCCCTAAACACCCTCCACCACACACAACACACACACACACACACCATCTTGTCCTCGCTGGGCCCTGATTTGTTCATTAAGGCTCAAACATGCAGGTCAACCCCGTCCACATTTTGGACAACTGCTTCTACACAGGCAGAATGAGTCTGGCTGTGTTGCTTAATTGAGGCTCTGAACCCGAATCCTCGGGGGGAGTGGTGGGATTAGAGCAGCCCAGCCTGCGCCCCGGCACTCCCGCCAGCCCAAGATACTTTATTGTGACAGGCCGAGCAGTGAAATACCAATAGAGAATACATCAGGTTCTCAATTATTGGATTATCTCGATGTGATATCATTACCGCTGAACATTCACTCCAATCATTGATTGCATTTTTCAATTTATTTCACGATTAATGCAAGTAGCCCGACTGAACAATCTTCTGATGAGTTTGGGACCCAGTCAATATATCCTTGTGGCCCGTGCAAGTGGGCCGCGTGTTTTATAGCCAGGACAAAATATTTTTCATCCCCTTGTCTCATGCCTCTCAATTATTCTAAAGAGCTACCAATCTCATCTAGTGGGGAGACAGGCGTCGTGGACGTGAATTACAATTCTAAACGCAAATACACTGAACTGAATGATAATTTACGGCAGGTCAGGGAGGCAGGAGGCAGGGAACACTGCCTCTGGAGACACCAGCTTCACTTACAGTGTGGTTCATTAGTAAGTAAGCAAAGCTTTTCAATGTTTGGGCATGGGGGTCCGCTGGATCAGATGTGAAATGAAGCACTGGGAGTAAAAGTGCTGGGCACTCATTTTCAGATGAGAGTGTTTGTGTTGGCACAACAAGTTTCGCAGTTAGCATGTTAAAGGAACGCTCAGCGATGTTTGAAAAAGGTTCCGTGACGGTTAGCTTGCAATGTTCCAGAAACAACGTTCCAGGGATGTTCTGGAAATGTGTGATGTAATAACGATTATTAGAATGTTTCTGACACGACATTCCAAGCTGGACAAATAGAATAGAATAGAATAGAATAGAATAGAATAGAATAGAATAGAATAGAATAGAATAGAATAGAACTTTATTGATCCCTTGGGAGGGTTCCTTCAGTCCAGTCCTAAAGACCAGTCACATTAACACACCCGTGAGTGGCTGAGCCATGTTTAAAGCTCTGCAGACACACAGAACTCAACTCTGAAATAATTCAGATGAATGGAACCATTAATGATCTACATGGGAAAATATGTGAAATTCACGACTTCCAGTGACTTGTAATGATCACTTATACGTGAAAATGTCGTCAACTCCATTTCGGTCCATTGTCTGTTGCTTGGTAACGAGAGTCACAATGTATATTGGTCCGCGTTCAGCTCATGTAGTGAATGATGATTTTACTCTAAATGATGAGTGCTTTGTGTGGAATTATATATAATAATAAAATATATATATATATATAAATAAATTTCCTTTTGTACCACATCTACAAAGGTGATACCAGTACTGTTAATGGTTATGGTCAACCATCTAATGGTCAGTGGCATCACTGAAAGATATCATCATTATATTAGCAGTGCAGCTTCATTGAAAAGCTAAAAAAAAAAAAAAAGAAAATGAGACAATTGGCTTAGACATGTGTACGTTTTAACATTCCTTTAAGGTCATAGTCATTGTTTCATTCAAAGCTAAAAAATGGGCCACACAGTACAAGAAAAAAAAAAAAACAGTCTTCCAGTCTTACCTTTGGTGAAGGAGCACGATCTTGATTTATCTTCTCTTATCTTATGAACAAAGGTAAAATTCACTGGAGCGGTTGGTTGTTGGCTGAGCCGAGACCATTCTCCCACTGAAAGTCGTTCTACATTGATGACGACAGGTGATAATTACGATGCTAAATCATTTATGCAGCGGCAGACAAATAATGTCAACACAGAGGGGTCTGCTGGAAAGGTCTCAGTTACAAATGACCCACGATAAATCACGCTTGTCCACTTTCACACTCCGATCAAATTCATACTGTTAAAACCCAAGGGGTTCAATTTGTGACAGTGGAAATGGACTGTCGTTTGCATCAGAACCATCAGCATTTCAAGTACATCTCAGGAATGAAGCCAAGTTCGTATCTGGACCACGTCTACATTTAATGACCAGTCTACCAGGCCATCGTAACACTGCTCATTGGGTCCAGGGTGCCAAATGCTTCAGATGGAGATCACCTTCGGCCCATGGGGTTTGGAAAGTTCCTTGTGCGCCAAGAGGCAGAGCGGAGATGCAGGCAGCGGACCCTGGCAAACACTCAAACCATAACTCAAGTATGGGGCTGCCTTCAGGAGGGAAAAACGACTGCTGTCATAGAGCAACTGCAAGCCTTCAGGATTTATTTGCCCTTTTCCCAATTAATTACCCCGTTTTCTTGAGCAGTCACACAGAGATGGTCCGTGCAAAACTTTTTAAATAATTAGGATGGCACTAGACCATTTCTGTGACTAAGAGACCACTGGAAAAGCATCACGTTCTCAGAGCCAGAAGAGAGAATGATCTCTCCCAGACTCCAGATGTCTGTTATTGTTCTTTTAGGGGGGCACTAACTTACAATAATTACAATAAATTACTCAGCAACTACAATTAATTATTTAGTATCTACTATGAATCATTCAGTATTCGGTGTTCAGTGCTTAAGTGTTCAGTGACCACGAGGAACAATTTAGTATCTGCTAGAAATTCAGTTTATAATCATATTGTTTTTAGAACCTTGGGCTTTTTACAGGATGTTCTCATAGATTGACATACTTTTATTTGTATTTATAGGAGAAAGTCACACATTATTATTATTAATTTCAAGTGATGTTTTTATTAAATAAATGTGTTTTTATTTATAAATCAGAATCCTGTTAGAAATTGATCATCCAAAGTATTTTTGACCTGAAAATGTAATTATTGTGATTAATTATTTGCAATGATTAGACTGACAACGATAATTATAGTAATAACTTCTTCAAAGTAAACAAATTTACTTCAAAGTAAATTGTTTTCCTTATTAACCCAATATATGGATCAGTGATGTCAATAGCCCCACCCCTTTGCTCCTCAGTCAGAGTCTGCATGCAGGTTAAGCATGTGCATGAGGACAGAGCAGCCTAGAAAATGGCTTGTACCCGCCCGCAAAGTACAGATTTTGGGATCTAAGAGTTTAAAGGGTTAACAAACACAAAATCTGGAGCATTGATTAAACCAGTACATTTCACACACAGGACAGTTGTAAATGTTCTATTAACTCCAGCGGCCTTTGATATAGTAATGCTTCAGGATTATGCTCTTTGGTGCCTCGTCCCAAACCTGATGGTTGCTTGGTTGAAATGCAAGATGGAGTAAAGACAGCAATTAACTGGAGCTCCATATCTGATGGGCGGTTAAAATGTTTACAGAGGTGTCCAGAGCAGCTACACATGTGATCACTTACCAACACAGAAAGTAATATGCTTTCCTGGAAGCTGCAATTTCATGGCACTCATTTATTCATTATGTCCATAGGAACCTCTTAAGTGCATCCAGAGCTTTTTAGGCCAAGCAATGAATTGCATTGCCAGTCACATGGCATCAGCATCGCTCAGTAAATCTGCCTGGGTTACTATGAGCCACGGTCAGACATGAGGAAGACTGGCAGGCTACTGCGCGGGGGGAGCTTTGCCTGCGCAACCAGTCAGTCAATGTGGAAGACTTATAGAGCAATTCACATGGCATTTGGAATGTATAGGGGAGAGGAACATCGACATTTCAAGACGCTTCTCCAGCCATGGCTTCTCTAAAAGTCCAGCACGCTCCAGTGGAGACACATGTACACACACACACACAGTTAGATGAACATCAGCCTTGATGAAAGCTTTGGTTGTCAGTGGAACGCTACACGTTTGAGTCTATCGGACTGTAAGAGGCCTCTCTAGTGAGGCTCGAAAGTCGTCGTCATGCTTGAGAAGGAAAAAAAATCAAGAAAGGTTTGGTCCCCCCACTCCCCCATCACTGCCACCACTAATGTTAAAAACCCCAGCTAAGAGAAACCACTGTAAAAGACTCAATTTACTTTTAAAGGTCAAATATCCAGTCACCACTGAGGAGACTAATTAAGTGCCCTTCAAAGCCCAGGGAGTCCATATGAATAGATAATTTAACTGATCTGGTACGGAAAGACTGCAGTGTGAAGAAGAATGAGTGTCACCTCGTTTGCATGTGACCGGGCCCCCATAAATATGTTCTCAGCAGGGAAAATCTCACGTTGGACAAACATAAATATCACACCGTTAGAATTCTGCGGCACATCGGAGAGGGAGGTCAAAAGAAACAGTGTGGCAGATTTTAAAGAAGCATCGTTCACAAAACCCTCCAGGGATTTCTCTGTGGAATGGATTTAGACCTGAGGCCGCATTACTGCACCAGAGGTCCAGGAACAGGAGCAGAGATCTATGATCATTTGGGTTCATAAACGTATTCGTTAGCATGTAAAAAGCACAAGCCTTTCTGACATTTGCCTCCTTCTTTGAGAGGCCTGACAACGTCTGTAGTTTAGTTTACTTCATAGCTCAGAAGAAAAACAGTTCATTAGGGATAATCATAACAACCCTAAAATCTATCTTCAGTCCACACAACCATTGACTTCTCTTTGAAACTCTTTACAAATAAAGCGTCAAAGTCTTTCCCTACAATGGCCATTACGATCGTAATGTTCTGCCGTTTGGACATCACAATTCCCCCGCCACAACACTCCTACATTCTCCATCATCAGTTCCATGTGCCGAGGACACTGACCCCCAAAATGTGATGTAACAAGACCAAAAGGACACTGTGATCCCCGCTCTGCCCTCCTCTACCCATGCCCCACCACATTTTTGGAGCCACAAAACAGCGCACAATGCCATTTGGTCACTGTCTCATGTGATTGTGGGGGAGGAAGGGCAGTGTGATGTGGAGTGGTGGGGGTGGTGGTGGGAGGGTTATGGAGCACCTCTCTGCTGGGCCATAGGGGCTCAATTAACGGCAGAACAATGGCCTCACTTCTGCCTCTCCCAGCGAAGCTGCCAGAGCAGCAGCGAGCCCTCTTTAATCTCCCCCGCCTGGCCTGGCATTTGAGCCTGGGCCTGGAGCATCCTGGACCCACGCACGCGCCTACGGAGAGCACAGGGGCTCCGGACAACACAATCCCACACAGCCTGAGCACGCCTTAGGCCAGGAACATAAGCGTAGGCTCTTTTCCCGCATCTTATCAATTGGTTCACTTTGGAGATGGGCATTGATTGCATTGATTATACAGGACATCTTAGGGGAGGGACATAACAATGAGAATTTTGATCATACATTTTCTCCTCCTACTTTAGAAGAGACAAGGTTATGTGGTGTACATCTTGAGCTATGAAGACAAATGGTCCTTTCAAATTTCATGTCGTTGCAGGCAATCATAAAAGGTGAATTGCAGAAGCAAGAGACCCGCATGTTCATGAACACTTCAATTATATGTTATTAATCTTCAGAATTCTAGACCAGTTTTGTGGGATGTTTTATTCTTTTATTCACCAAAGAAGTATTTATGCCAGATATTGTTATTTTCGGGAGATTTTAAGCTACTGCTTACATGAATCTGACCATGTTAAGCCTAGGATTCCAGCAGTTAATTAATAGGAGAATCTCTATTGGGAGAAGTGCATTGAGCAGTCAGCAAGTGAGAGAAGCAGAAGCTGTGGAAGAGTGGAGTGATGGCTGTCAGATGCTCTGCCATTCTTATTTTTAGCGAGCTTTCACTGGCTGGTGAGGCTCTTCCAGGGTGACATAAGCGATAGAAACATGCTGTAGTAAGCATGGACAAGTCCATGGACATGTCATCTCAGTCCATGTTTCCCACTGTTATTTGACTGCTGATGTATATTTAAAATATATTTATATCGCACGACCCAGTCAGAGGCCAGGGGTCACCCCCAAGCCCACCAGAGCACATTTTGACCCCTTGCACAAGTCGAGCCAAAGCTAAGAGTCAAATGGTCCCCTTAGATACTGTTTGTACTGTACATTCATTCCAAAGTTAACCCCTGTAAATCTCTTCTGTTCTGTTTATACATGCTAGAGACGGCTTCACGGACTCCCAGCAACAAGGTAGCGCAGGGCGGACCTGTTCGTTCACCCTTCTCATTTACTGCCGTTCAATCACCTATAAAGAGCATCTCCATAAAAATCTGCCACGCCACGTCCATCGGCGTCCCGCATAATGACACATGCCTGATCTGGGTCCCTGCTTTCCTTAACGTTTCCCGTCATAAATTTCCAGAGCATATGAGAACTCCTGAAGCGGCATAAAACTAACACGAAGAGAGATTTCATTTGCATGTGACCCTAATTAGAAATGGAGAAATTACCTCCCCATTATTGCTTGTGCATGTCCAATAATACCGGAGCTAATATCCCATAAGAAAACTCCCAGTGAATCTCTGTCACCCTCGCTCCCACTCAAAGCATGCCTTCCTGTCTTTTATTTAATAAGTCAATATACCATTGTACGACAGTAGACATTTCTGACACAAATTATGTTCAGAACGGGATGAAGTTCTCCCACACAATTCTTTATTGATTGTACCAGCTCATAAAAAGAGAATGGAAGGGGGTGGTGGTGGTGGTGAGGGGGGTGTGGACTGCTGACTGAGACTATTTTCTTGGGCTGGATAATAAAAATGCTACTTCAGGACTTAGAAGGTTAAGTTCTAATGAGTATTTTGGATTGCATGTGTTAGTTTAATGGTCTCATAAAGAAATGCTTTGCTTGGCTAATGGAGGCAAGCTCACTAGAGAAAATGCACCGTGCCAGCTTTTGTTACGTGCCATGAAAAAAAAAAAACAAAAAAAAAAAAACAACAACCCAGAAACAAGTGCACTGTGAGGGCCAGATAAATAATTATGACTTCCCAAAAAACACATCAATCATAAAACTTGGTCCAGTGGATGATAAGTTCATGTGTGCACTCACTTATTATTAATCATGGCTCAGGTACTGTGCAAACTGTGTCTTTAAAGCCAAATGATGAAGGCTCTGGGACCACGTCTTTGCTCTAAACGCCGCTGCATCGTAATGAATGGTGCCGGTCCTAAAAGCTGGAAAATGAGGCGATATGACTTAAAGACAGGCCTGAGATTCTTTCCCGGAGAAAATGAATGTACCTTGTGAAGTAGAGGCTTGAGACCTCATTATAAGAAATAATGCACTTGCTCAGAACGGCACTTAACTGTGCATCCACTATAGGCTTTGTCAGTTTAAGACAGTGCAAGTGCTCTGAGGGAAAGGCAGTTATATAACTGTGTGGCGCACATACAGTTAGTCAGCCTCTAGCATATATGCCATTAATGCTTGAATCAGCAGGTTGTGACATGCCGTATGTGTCCTTCTCGTCACGACCTCACGATCAACGTGTCACATCATTTAATGCAAAAACGACGAATGAATCCTCTACACAAGCTATACATCCTCATTTGCTGCCCTTAGAGTTTGGAGAATTAGTTCGTGACAAGTACGCGACAATCTTTAGCCTTTAAGAAACACTCAAAGCAGATTACGCCGCTTTGTTAAACAGTCGGATTCATCAGTGATATCCTGCTTCTGCATAAATATGAACCTCTCAGAGACCCACACGCCAGGGACAACGTATAAAAGCTTTCCGTTTTCTGTGTTTTGTTTTCCGAGTGTACCTGAGAACTGAATATAAACAATTAGAAAGTAATGAATGCGATTAAAATCAAATTGACACAAATTAAAAACAAATTAGAAGATAAATAATAAAAAAATAAATAAAAATATAAGAATATAAGCCCATTGTAAAAGACAAAAAAATAATCATGAAAATTAAGATATTATTTAAAAACAACTATAAAAATAAAACAAAAGACTAAGATAAAAATAAATCTTAAGGACATAATAATAATAATAATAATAATAATATTATTATTATTATTATTATTATTATTATTAATAATAATAATAATAATAATAACATTAATAACAATAATAATAATACTACTACTACTACTACTAATAATAATAATAATAATAATAATAATAACAGTATTATTAATAATAATATTAATAATAACAATATTAATAATAATAATAATAATAATAATAATAATAATAATACAAGAAACTGAAAATAAAAGTCAAAACATTATGAATAATAATGTATATATAAATTAATAAATGTAAAATACTAAAATCTAAACAACAATAATAAAGATCAAGAAAAACACTTACAGGAAGAGTGGAGGTAGTTAATTTTTTGAACGACACCAGCAAGCTGAGCCTTTCTGTAGTGAATCCCGGCTTACTGATGTGCTGTGACTAAAAGCAGATTTCTCCAGTTCAGTAAAAAAAAAACTCCTGGCAGCTGAAATCTGATAATTATCATTATCTATAAACATCATTACTGGCATAAATAAAAATAAACCATGTTTCCCAACCTGCTGCAAGTTCAGTAATGAGTGTTATACGGGTCTCCATAATGAAGTGCTGAGTGATCTGAGAGAACTTGCAGATGCATATTTGTAAATTACATCACTGTATTCCATGACAGATAGTAAGGTTGCCTCAGTAATTGATTTTCTTGCACACTGAGAATCAGGACTTATTTCTGCACAAAATCAAGCTTCTGTCCACATTTAACAACACATTTTAAAAGTACTTGTGAATAACTTGTACTTAATGGCTATTTTGACTGAAGATTACAGGACCGATCCTGTGGTATCTGTTGAAACGGTTCCTTTAGCATGCCTTCACCATGTTTAACAGATGATACGGCATGCTTCGGTTACACTTCTGTCCGACCGTGTTCTTATTCTGTTCCTCATCTGTCCTTGTTCGGTTGTTTTGGTTTGCTGTCTTATCTCCACCCTGTCATCAGTGTTCCCACCTGTGCCTCCTTTGTAGCCCTGCCCTCTCATTATCTCCTCCAGGTGTGTCTAGTCTCTGTCGGTGTATAAGTAGCCCTTTGTTTGAGTCTATTGTTATGTGTGTATACGTTCCCTGCTGTCATGTGTGCGGTTTTCTTTCTTTCTTACGCTGTGTCTATGTCCTTCGCCTGCTCTCCTGTTTCAAGCCATTTGCATTCTCCTACATATTAAAGTTTATCTTTAGAATTAGGTAGGTATTAAAATTAAATTAAAATGGTTTCTATCAGTCTATTTTCAGTACTTATATTCATGAAATTTTTACAATGTTCGGTACAATACCAGGAGCTATGCCAGCCAGAATTACAGAATAACAATAATAATAATAATAATAATAATAATAATAATAATAATAATAATAATAATGCAACATATATGACACTGTAGTATGCTTTTTTGGTAACTGTAAATTTTATATTCAAAAAACCCCAATGCATTGTATCCTATACTGTACAAAAATCCACAACATTTGTGGTAAAATAGTAACATCTGTGATGATTGAACAATAAAATAGTCGCAATGTATTGCAATACGCTTTCAACGCAATAGTATTCAACAGTTTTTGTTCAAGAACTGTTCTGTTTACAACAAACTGCTGTGAGAAACTCTACTGTGCCCAAAACTGACAACATAACACTGACAGTGGTAATACGCAAGTGTGTCCGCTGCAGTACTCAGCCAGCATAGTCACACTCAGCAGAACAGCACACGGGGGACATGGCTAATGCCAGTAGAAGATATCAGGATACAACAGAGAAGAGTTTCACTCCAAAATGATGTTCAGCCCTACTCGGAATTATTGAAGCAGCACAGCTGATCTGCTAAAACCCTTTCTTTTAACGGTAAATGCAAACGAAGCATTGGCAGTTATAAATGTTACAGCGGTTTGTTTTATATTTTCACAAAAACAAACAAACAAAGAAATAAACAAAACTGTGTTGTTCTTACATGAATTTATTTAACATTGGAATACTGTACTTGTGTGCAGAAAGGAGTTGATAAAAGGCACGTTTTGGTTGGTAAAAGTATTTGCGGTATCATCCTTTAATCACACTTTGCCGTATTTCACTGTATTTAACATTTTTTAGTGCTGACCATTTTCTGTATCGTAAAATGTTAGCCACGGTCCATTGCTGTTGCTAACACTGTCATTTTTGAATTGGCCACACTTGGAATCAAAGCCTGACCTTTAATCTCCTTCGTTTGTCCTGGACTAATAAGGGAACAGGCCACACCTAGCCATGAAATTGCTTTCATACCAGTTAATGCAAGTTTATGCAGTTATTTTCAATAATGCAATAATTTTGCTAGTCATTGAATTAAAACTGGAAGTCTATCCTTCAATCACCTTTTGATTTATTCATATCCGAACCATTGTGGTGTTGTACAGAGATATTATATATTCATATATTATATATATATACACACAAATTCATTCAGAGGTTATTAAAACACACATATCAGACACATCTCGCAAAAATCCTGCCCATTTTGAGCACACATACAGCAGCAGCAGCTGTCTCCATCAGTCTGAAGACCAGCCATTTCAACCCTGGAAGCTCCTGCCACTGAAAAATGTCAATGCAGGTATGAAGAATTTAGGCTAAGAAATTTTTTTTTTCACTTGTCTGCAGAAATAGCAGATTCTCTTAGAAGAGCAGCAGATGGAAGATCAATATTCCCACACAACTTTCTTGTGATTAATTTTTAATGGCCAGGAGAACTGCTCCCTTCTAAAATGTAAATGGCTTTAATGTTAAATGCAAAGGGAATGACACCTTGATCAATCACTCCTACACTGCCTTTCTGCCGCCGGTGTCCACCGAAAGCTTCTCGATGACATCTTTCTCTCCTCACTTCCTCTAGAGAGAGCCTTAAAGCTCCCCCACGAATCCTCCACCTTCGCCTGCTTGGAGCCACCCAAAAAACACTCTATTCGCAGCTCTCCTTCTCTCTCTTTCTCTCTCTCTCTCTCTCTCTCTCTCTCTCTCTCTCTCTCTCTCTCTCCGCAACAGACTGTATAGCAGAGCTACATGCAATAGAGATATTGACTGGAGTGGGGGTGGGATAGTCTAAAAAAAGAAAGGTAGCACTGCACCAACTACAATGTAGTATGCAAAGACTCTGAGTCCTAGTAGGACTAGTATTAATAGTTATGTGCATTATGGTGTGATTATTCATCCATATTACCTTTATTAACTATACTGTAAAAAAAATAAACATTTGTTTACCAAGTGTAAAAAATATCGGTTAAAAATGATTTAGTCCAGGGGTTCTTGACCTTTTTTACCTCACACAGCTCACCTGCTTATAACTGGAAAGCATAACGACCCACAAGAAAACTATACTCAGCTTTTCATATAAATTAAACGTGAGACTTTGGGCTTGAACCTTTTCTTTAATTGCATTTCTTCCTTAGAAACATCAAAAATGGACAGTAAAGATGCATTTCTAGCATCAGACATGTCTAGTAACAAAATTAGAACCTCCAAATGCTGTCCATATATGCTAGACCATCTTTTGATTTTTACTTATGCTAAATCATTTTTTTTTTCACTCAGACTTAAGGATTATGAATTAAAGTGCCATTTCCAGCCCACTAAGGACTACTGCCTCACCCTGAAGATGGGCCTGTGGACCACTACAGAGTGTCCATGGTCCCTGGACCACAGGTGGAGAAATATAGCATCTTCACTTCACTTGTATGAAGGTTGTTTCAAACTAAGTAGATTGGGGGGGGGGTTTAAACTCAATTAAGCTCTTTAATTGTAGGGATTTAGTCAAGGTGGGTCATTTTTGGCCCTTAGGTCACAGGGTGTGAACAGAATATTAAGACAATATGAGGGTTAAGTTATTTTTTTTGTTTGTAAGGTAGATATTCTGTTATTCAGGTCACAGTAGGTTATACACTGGTGATCAGAATGGCGCTTTGTCTGGTTAAGTATATATATTTATTGGTGATGTGTATCTATATCATCATTAAAGGCACTTGATATGAAACCTTTGATGAATCAAATATGTAAGCAAAGTGTGTGGGTTACAAATCTCACGCATTATATCCTAATAATGTCGTAATATCGGTGATAAAATTGTTTGATAAAACTCACTGAATTTGATTGAATGCATTCACAAAATGCAAATATTACTCTTTTAAAGGGTAGTTTACAGAATGACTATTCGTTTATTTATATTCAGGTACCAGCGTGTAAAATGCTGCTTGGTCTAGCCCTTCTACTAATGAGGACTGTAATACTGTCCAGTCTTTGCAAGAACAACGGTTGTGATTATGCAATCCATGAAAAACAAAATTACCATTAAAAAGCATAAAACAGCTTAATGATGATGAGACATTTGCTTGCTCCCAGACTGCAGATGCCACGTTTAATTCAATCCACTTAAATCTTATTTGCATGTCATTTTTTATTTTTACCAGTCATCGTGTAAAATCTGCATTCCACAAAAGTCGGTGCAGTCTCCAAATGAGCAAGGCTGGGAATAGTGCAAAACTTCTCAAGACTGTGAGGAACTTCAGATGACTCTGAAGGAAAGACAAATAGGGAGAACCACTGTGAGGAACCAAGACTTAAAATGAAAGATGGTTCTAAGAGGGTTAGAAACAACCAATGAGAGGAAAGAAGACTCAAAAGGACAATTTCCCTAAGATCATTAAGAAAAGCCATTGAGAGGAACCGATATTCACAAGGAAATCTTCCTAAGATTGTTAGAAAGACCCACATTGAGGAACCAAGATTCCGAAAGATCATGATAAATCAGGACTCAAAGAACCAATCCACCTCTGGGCAGCATCGGATAGTTCAGTTAGGATGAAAGTAGAACATGTTTATGAAGAAGATTAAACCAAAGCACATGGGTCATACAGAGGAAAGATCTGAGAGCTACAGCAGTGATCAATGGGAAAGCCTGTGAAGATCTGGAGGATCTACTGATTGAATGGGACACATACAGAACTGAGAACAGATCTGAGAACACAGTGGGGAAGAGGTTCAATGTGTGCACAAGGCAGGGTTAGAAATCATGTTAGGAGTTTATACAGGAGTTGCAGTCAAGATGCTCATTAAGAATGATGACAGCAAGAGGTTTGCAAGCAACGTGATGGTGGAGTATTGATTACAATCTATGGAGCATCTAGGTGAGGCTTTTTCATCACAGCAGGAGATGCCAACAGCTCCAAAGGGATCAGGTGGGTCCACAGGAGGAATCACAGCAGGATCCAACAGCTTCACCATAACAGACAGCAGGAGCACACTTATTGCTCGGCATTTACAGGACTGCAGCTGCGTCTCAACACCTGTCTCAAGGTTACTTCACCTCCAGCGCAGTTCAAAGTCTGAAACATCTGGGAAGATTGTCTCCTGACCTTTTAGTCCATGTAAATCGATGTGCGCTCGAGACGATCTAAGAGCTGTTTACAGTATTTGTGTGCGTGTCTTCATGGGAAAGTACAGAGAGATCCCAAATGATTTGGACTGTAGTAGACTGCAGAAGACAAGTACCTTCTTTGAGAAGGGTTCCTGAATGCAGACTGTAAGTGTTTTGAACTAGTAAGAAGTATGAAATCAATGTAAACCTGAACAATATTGATTTGTAGACAGTGAGTTCACATTTCAGAACTCCCACCAAAGAGCCAGCATGGACGCCTTTTACAAAATGGCATAAAAATAGATCTGAAAAAATAAAGGCGGTACAAGGGGTTCTACAAGCTAGTGGTTCTGCAATCTACTGTCCTGCTTGTTTTAGAGTCTTTCTGCTGCAACACACCCAGCTCAGCTCAGCAAGAGCTCGTCAGCTGAGCAATAGGTTGGAGTAGGTGTGTTGGAGTTAAAGGAAACCTCCGGGGCAGCGGTACACCAGGAGCAGGGCTGAGAGCCACTGCTCCCATCACACCTGATTCTACCAATCAGCTCAATAACAAGCCTTTTCAGGTGGTGTGTTAAAACAGTGAATTTGCAATGGTGTCTTTATGGAACCACAAAGAACCAGTTACAGTGTAGACTAGAGTAAACATGTCAGTCTAGGCCTACTGTAAACAATATTGTGAAGTAAGAATGAGCAGGACATAACCAAAACCAAAAATCTGTTCTACCATCTTGCACTTATACCAGTACCCAACCTATCAATGTTTGGAACCTATTTTTGTTAGTGGAAATGCAAAGAACCCAATTTCGCAAACCAGAATGGAAATCCATTCGGTGTTGTTGGAAAGGGGCCTTGACATGGGACTACATGCATGTTGACTGTTACAGTAGCTGCTTTAAGATCACGTCACGGTCACCAAAACTGCAATGATGTTGTGCCAGACTGCCGTGGACTCACTCTGTATGGCAGTATGGAGTCCCACTTGATGACCATGTGTGGAGGCCCCGTGGTACGCATGCATTTCTTGACAAGCTGAGTGATATGGAAGTAGCATCTAAAGTGTAAAAGCTTGTGGACTAAGGTGGTAGAGTGACAATACAGGATTGTACACTCATATGACTCAGATCACGCGGGGTCTGGTGAGATGTCTCATACAGCTCAGAGGTTCTTACAGCCAATGGAGCATCAACGTGATCCTGATGCTGATGCTCATAACTTTATCTATCACTCAGACGCATCTTATCACTGCTTCTAAGACTGTGTTTTGTGATATTGTATCTGCTGTAACACTCAATGTTCAAACCTCCCGTTCTGCTCATACCCATCGATAAGCGCATGCCTTGCATTTTGGTCACAGCAAGCTCCGGCTTTATGTGTGCGCAGTGGTGTCACGTGACATGGCAGATCCTACAATTCATCACCCTCTAGTTCCGCCTCTCAGGTGCCTCCCCACCCTGTTAGTCAGCCATTCCCCCTGCATCCGGGCAACATGATGTATTTGCTGTCGCGGCTCAGTTAATGAAAAAAGAGCTACCTGTCCTTTAGAATACATGCTGTTGGGCATAATTAGATTGCAACTCTCCCGCAGTTTAGCGGCTCTGCTTTAAGCCCCCTCTTTGCAGGGCAAGCGAAAGTAAGCATGTGTTTTATTCCTTCCATTACTACTATTTATTTCCAGAGTTTGGTTTTTGTCAGAGAGGCTTTTCAAGACAGCCTTGGAAATGATCACTGCAGGCGGGGGGGAAAAAAAAAAGCAGGTAATCTTACATTCCCTGACAGGGTGTGCGTTAATTAATATAAATCTAAATAAAGCAGTGGCGGAGAGTGATCTAATGGGTTTCAGAGGGATATTATGTTTATCCGGGGCGCTGAGGATGCCGGGCTCCAGAGAGGAGCAAAGTAAGGATGGTTATAGACAGAGACAGATGGATGGCGGAGGCTATTAGGAGCGGGAACAGAGCCGCAGGTAGGAGGCCGAGTGCTGCAGAGGCAAGAGCCTCCGCATGCGGAAAAAGGCCGGGAACGCAGGCTGCCGGAGCACGCATGCATGCACACCTATCCTCCGCATTGTGGGGAAGCACGTGAGGGATTTACTGCAGTTGCCGCACATTCATCAATTCACACGGAGGGAAACCAAAAAAAAAAAAAAATGACAGACAAATACATTATGGTGTCAGGCATCAAAGATGCTCTGCATAATTTCATTGGAATTCTGCTTAAGTACGGGATGAATGATTATGTGCTGAATGATATGATTCCTCAACGTGTTACCCACAGGGGAGAGAAAGGGAAAAAAACATCATTCTTCCACCTGAGCTGTAACCGATATTTTCATTTTTACAAACAACAGCGCAGCCACAAAACTAGATTTGTTAAGCAGTTAAGAAGAGCAGAGCTTGAGTCTTTCATTTGCCACACTTTACACTCGTGTGTTGGACATTATAACTACTCACAGATAAGAAAAATAACGTTAATTATCTCGTAACAACAGCGAATGCCACTGTGTGGGTTATATTAGATGGTGAGTGTAGGCTTCTTGTAGTTAAAGGGTTGGATGCGGAAGGAGGGGGCAGATGTGAGGTCCTGAACGACTCTGATGAGACCCAAAACCATTTAGGCCAGATGACTGGGATGGAGCTTCACTGAAATGACAAGGCGCTTCTGACAGTGCTCTGAAGAAGGATGAACCAAGCAGCCGAGGTTCATGAACATATAAGAAAATAAAAGGATATTCCATTGAGTCACAGATATAGCAGTGGAATTGGCAGAGGGTTTTTGGTAACCCATGACCACTGTAGGAGGTGCCTACTGAATGTTCCTAAACTGGACCCTGAAGCAACGGACGGTCCCTTGGTCCAGTGAGTCCCATTTTCCCATTGGAAAAGTGGCCTAAATTTCTCAAACAGTTCACTCTATTGAAATGACGTGCATGCACAACAGGTCCACTCCTGGCCAGCATCACAGAAGCTCAGCTGGACCCATCACCGAGAATGCATTTGAGCTCTCTGTAAAAAAGGGCATGTTATTCGGCCACTTGTTTGGTTTGTTTCCTTGGCTTTAAAGCTTTTTATTTTCCTGTGACACTGCAGCCTCGTCCTCCTGTGGTTGTATTCGGTCATTCCTTTAAACCACAGAGTGGGCGCAGTATGTGTCTGTGAACTGAGAGATCTCCTCAAAGCTGTTACCTCGCTATCCCACCACTGAAAACCTCCCTCACTGTTGTGGAAGACGGTGGTGGGTGGAGGGTGATGTTCTGGGCAGTGTTTTACTTGGAAACCCTGAACATGGGCGTCCTTGAGGACGTCAGATTTACATGTAGCATCTATTTAAGCACTGCAGAACAAGAAGATCCACATACATTGTTCAGGAATGGTTTGAGGAACATGACAAAAAGTTCAAAGTGTGCTGGGCTCCAATCTCCAATCTCAACTGTGGCATTTATTGGAACAACAAGTCCAATCTGTGATGGCCTCACTTTTAAGGATCTGCTGCTATGGTCCTGAGATCTCTCAATGGCTCCGAAGTGTTATTAGGTAGGACTAACCGTATATTAGCCCAGGTGGTGATAATATTTAGCTCACGGACAGACTACAGAATGGGTGGACTGCCAGACCTAGGCAAATTTCACACTCGTATTGGCCCACGACGAAATCAATAAACTTTTCCAGCGCAATATAGTAGAATCAAATTACGAAAAATTCAATATCCATCTCTGGATCATTAAAAAAACATGCAAAAGATCGTCCGCGAAGCATATGGGGACAATAATTAACATTCAGAGGAAGATACAGATTCCATTTGTATCTATTTGGATACATCATTCATCATTTGGGAGCGTCTCAATGCGTGCTATGCTTAAGTCTGCACTTCTTGCGCTACAATCTTATTATGCCAAAGAAATTCAGAAAACGCTACAGCAATATTATTAATCTCATGGAACAATATTGTTGCAAATGCAGATTCCTGGAGATATTTCGACTCTGCTACTGGGCGTCATGCAGTATTAATGAGTCCGTATATGTAACAGTCACCATATTACTGCACTCAATGCAGAAATTACAAGAATACATTTGTATAAGTAGTTTAACGCCTTTAAAGCAGACTGGAAGCCCTGCTAGAAAGGAAAAAAGTTGGGGATTTCTAGCAAGTTTAAACCAAACGAGAAAAAGTTCATGCTCTCCCTCAAAGTGAATATTCAACATACGCTGCATCTGCATGTAGTTTGGCGTATAAGGAATGCATTCATATGACGAGAACATCACAAAATCCTATTCGCTTCAAATTTCTTCAAGTTTATACACTTAATTTATGAATCAAATGTAATACCAGTGTGTTTAGCAGTGGCTTTTGCCATCCAGATTTTCATTTATTCAGCTGCACTGATCCGCCATAACATTAAAATCACCTGCTTAATATTGTGTAGGCCCCGCTCGGGCCACTATAACAGCTTTGACCTGTCAAGGCATGTTCTCGACAAGACTCCTGAATGTGTCTTGTGATATCTAAGATGAAGATGTTAACAGCAGATCCTTTAAAGGTTGGACCTTCTTGAGAACCAATGAACTTAGGAGACCCTGACCTTGTTTCCGGGCCTTCCTTATAGCACCTCTGGTAGGTACTGACCACTACATATGAAGAAAAGTCCTGCCTGATGTCTTGGAGATGCTCTGACTCAGTCATGTATCAGAATTTTGGATTTGCCTTCAAATTTGTCCTGCTTCCAACACATCAAATTCAAGAACTGACTGCTCACTTGCCTTGTATTTTCCAACAATAGGTAATATTGCTACTGAGTTTAGACATGTTTTGATTTGAGTTGACCAGAAGAAGATGGTTCTTTATGAAAGAGAGAGTAGTTCTTCTACTGTAGGCCATTGCTCCAAATGAGCCTTTATGGCACCTTAGTTTTAAACTATGCACCAAAATCCTAGACTCGTTAGTTTGGGCCTCTCAGAACTTTCTTCGACTGCTTTATCCTCCCTCATGATCGTGTGCATTGCCAGCCTTTGAAAACTAACATCCACATCTCAGGTTTCATTGAGGCTGATTGCTTCTGTTTCTGCCTTTGTTCTCTGACAGGGTTATTGGCATGTCTTAGGCAGGCTTAATCCGAACAGGAGATGGGCACTTTGGGGATTGAACCTGTTTCATGGGGGAAGGAGAATGTCTCTGCCCTGGTTAGCTCTACTGTCTGATCAGGGTTGAGTTTTGCGGCTGACAAACTTAAAGCTTGTATCCTCACATGAAAATGATAAATTAATAAATATTTGACAATCTATCTTGGTCAGGATCAAGGTAATCTCACACTGTTACTTCCAACCTTCCTGGGAGAGAGGTGGAAATAAAAAACAATGGGAAGGAGACGGGCAGAGATCGATGTGAGCAGAATCAGCAGGTAATGGTAGAAGAGATGCTAGATCTTTCCATGGTTCAACTTTAATGCAACATGTAGTTTTCTGTCAAAGGACTAAAATGTATCGTCATTAACCAGCACTGAAACATGGCTTCTGTATCACTGTAATGTCATTTCAGCCAATACGGCTGAAGGTTGAAAATTGATTCCAGTGGAGCATCTGCTCTTGGCTCTCACTTAAAACCTCTGCTGTCCAAGTCATCTCACTCTCCAGCCCCAAGATATTGGATCAATGGCACGTTAGGGACTTAATACGCAGCTTTGCTTGGTGTGTCTGACTTGTCTTGCTGTAAATTAAAGTTTAAAAGCTGTGTTTTCATGGGCAACAACAGAAAAATCCAATACACTAATGAGGAAATAGCACTTTTAGTGATACAGTATGTCATTTCAATGAGAAATAAAAAAAAAAGCCAATTATACAGTTATACGCATCCTAGAAAATCTTATTAAATAGAAAACAATGGACTAAAATACATGGTGCAACCGTAAGAATTCCTCATTACACTGCGATTATGGTCCATTTTGGACCATAAGACTTAACGATAGGTTTAGGTATATCTTAAGGGTATCTTAAGGTTAGGTTTGGGTGTAGATTAAGATGTAGGCTAAGGTTAGGATAAGGTTAGGTTTAGGTATAGATTAAGGGTAGTTTAAGGTTAGGTTTGGGTGTAGATTAAGATGTAGGCTAAGCTTAGGATAAGATTAGGTTTAGGTATAGATTAAGGGTATTTTAAGGTTAGGCTTGGGTGTAGATTAAGATGTAGGCTAAATTTAGGATAAGATTAGGTTTAGGTATAGATTAAGGGTATTTTAAGGTTAGGCTTGGGTGTAGATTAAGATGTAGGCTAAGGGTAGGATAAGATTAGGTGTGGGTGTAGATTAAGATGTAGGCTAAAGTTAGGATAAGATTAGGTTTAGGTATATATTAAGGGTAGGTTAAGGTTAGGTTTGGGTGTAGATTAAGATGTAGGCTAAGGTTAGGATAAGATTAGGTTTTGGTATATATTAAGGGTAGGTTAAGGTTAGGTTTGGGTGTAGATTAAGATGTAGGCTAAGGTTAGGATAAGATTAGGTTTCGGTATAGATTAAGGGTATCTTAAGGTTAGGTTTGGGTGTAGATTAAGATGTAGGCTAAGGTTAGGATCAGATTAGGTTTTGGTATAGATTAAGGGTATTTTAAGGTTAGGTTTGGGTGTAGATTAAGATGTAGGTTACAATTAGATTAAGGTTACGTTTAGGTGTAGATTAAGGAATACAGTCATTGTTCCCATGAGTCAAATCTACGACCCCCCCCCAAAAAGAGAAAAATGGGAAAACTGGAATTCCCAGTGGCCAAAATCTATGCAAATGCCTACTTTGGATTAAGTAAAAACTCAATGGTTTCCAATGTTCCTGCTGCAAGTTCTTGCTGAACCTGATAAATAATGTACTCAGCATTTGCAAAATCTATGTAGGGGTGCGACCCTTCCAGAGCAGTGTATTTTTCTGCATGCCAGACAGCGAAGGACGGCCCAGTGGAGTCACCAAATAGGCACACGCCGCAATCATCACGCGCGGCTTGAACGCCTTGATCAAGCGTGCAAGGAGGCAGCCATGGCCCATTCTCATCCAGCGCCTTCAAACAAAGCCTACCTGTCTCTTTTACATTTCTCCATAGTGAATGCACCTGACATCTGAGGTGACTTTCAAAGACTTGAAAGGTGAAGTACAGACACAGTGCATGTCTCAACTGCTAAGTGGGTCCCTCAGCCGGGAGGAAACGTCTCAAGCCTGGCAGTAGGAAGGCTTTGCTCACTTTCTTTGCACACTGGAAAGTTTTGCCGTGCTATGGAGGAACAAAACAGTTCAGCAAATCTTCTGCCAGACCCTTAATAGGCGTTGGCAGAAGAAGGTGTCCTGAAACCCTTCAAAGATGCCATTATCACCACTAATGATGTAAGCATAAGCTGTAGATGAACCGTTTCGCCGGCGTCACGAAAAACGGGCATTTGGTCCTTACCACCTTTGTGTTTTTAGGTGGACGAGAAGGTGTTTCTTCATAATTTCATGAACGTTTACAGCAAGCATTTCTCTCCTGGTTTTGTCGTTGTTTGACATCAAAATACATCACATCAAACCCAGAGCAGACTTGAATTATACAGCTGAATGGAATTTTCTTTTTTCCTTTATCCTTTTTCTTTACTCCACTCAACTGATAAAAATGCATGCAGTCTTTAAGAAATGTTCAGTACAGAAAATGGTTCTATATAGAACCATTAATATACTGCTTATTTCAAATTGTTTGGGTAAAACTGGGACCTTGAGATGAGAATTTTGCACCTCATATACCTCAAGGGATGCGAATGAAAATAAATCTTGAATCCTGTCACACAAAATACACGTTACATGATTCTTTGCACTGTGGATGGGCTCTTCAGAAAGGGTTCCCTATAGCACTAAACAGAGTTCTACTATTGTTACATTAAGTCAAACTTAATGGTTTTAATGGAACCATTATTGGGACTGTATATAAGAACCCTTGCAGTAACATGCCGTTGTCTAAACTTCATATCTCAGAATCTAGTAACCTACACGATACACATATCAGAAGAAACTACAGAACTAACCATGGTGCTCAAATTCCTGCCTCAGTTAACAGATAAAATTCACTTGTTTCAAACTGAATTAAAATAAAATGGCCAGTTTACTCAGTTTGCTCAGTCCATGTGTACATGCACAACCTGCGTAAAGACTCTGATTGATCAGTGAGAGGGGGCGGGGCCAATGACATCACTGTCTGAGATATTGGGTTACTGAGGAAAATGAGAAGGGAGGGTGTGTTTGCTCTTTCTTTGCTCCAACAGTGTTCAGAATGAAAGACCAGGATCGAAGGATAATACTGATACACAAATAATAAAAATATATTTTTAATATTTATTATTTATTAATACGTACTTTTTTTCATTATTTTATTTGGACCACTCTCAAGTATTTAAAAACAACCTATTAAAATTATTATATTTATAAATATTATATTGTTGTCTTTAAAGTAATTACAAATGCAATACCTTTCAGCTCTGGATGAAGAATTTCCATCAGGATTTCTTAGATGTAAATTGTTTTTAGTCACACTGTCAAATGAAGATATAGTTGAGCAGCCTAGGACCACCTGAAAATAACAATATCTGGCACATGTGACTGTCGCCTGTAAATATTTTTCAATGTGCTGGCAAAAATCCCACGAAAAACCCTGATTTTAGTGGGTCTACACAAGAAGGGTTCTATACGATACTGGAAAAAGAGTTCTCTGACACATAACAGTAGTGGAGCCTCTTTGTCCAATATAGAGACGTGCAGAACCCTTTACAAACCAGGCAGGGTTGTCACATACCTACTGTATGTAGAACCAACCTGAGAACCTTTGAAGAGCACATTCCTTTTTAAGAGTGTAGCTTTGGCAGATAACGTCTGCATTTTCAAATGTACCATCAATATGAAATATTTACGTCTAATATAATATTTTAAAAACAAGCTTGCAGGTTAGTTTCCAGACTGCAGTTATTAGAGAGAACGCGCTTTATGTAATAACATTAATATAATAAGTGGGAGCTTTATCAAGCATGTTGTTATGTTTCAAAATCATGGTGAATATAATCCAGTTCAGAAGGTTATAGCTACGTAACAAAAGGGGATGAAATAATGGGACACCGTTGATTTCGTGGCATGTTCAAATGAATAATGAATCCTTTAACGAGGCTCTCTAAACAAGCTGTGTGTGTGCCTTTTCACAACTGTGTCAGCAACGGGGACACACACTCAGACATATAGTGTATACAATCAGCAGCAATCAGCAGCACAAACACCTAATTATATATATATATATATATAAAATGTATGAGTCGTTTGATCAGAGGAGGATGGGTCTCCCCTCGTTAGCTTGGCTAAACCAAGGCTTCTTCCAGCTCTGGTGTGGAATTTTTCCTGCCGCTGTCTCCCTTTTGGGGGTCTTTATCCTTTGTTCTGTGTGTCCATCATCTTCTTTCTGATTTCCGTAAAGCTGCTTTGTCACATCGTTTGTAAAAGGCACCATACAAATAAATCGGATCTGATTTAATTGGATTCTGTTTGAATGTTGTAACGTTGAGACCTGAAACTGATAAATAAAAAAATAAAAAAACAGCATCCAGGTCAGGGCATCCAGCACACGTTGGAGTCGACGCAGAGGAACATCGGCCACTGGGTCAGAGTTTGGCTTGGGGAATGTGCCTGCCTCTGCAGAGAAGAAATTGAAACTAGCAATCCACCGGAGCAGCATCCATTATGTAAAGAGAGGCACGGAGAGTGCGCCTGAGAAGTGCCTTTGCCGGCACTTTATGGAGAGGTGTCTATCCAGGAGTGAAAAACCCCGGCCTGCTCTGACAATGACAGAGTGACAACATGAGATCCTGTGGCAGCTCTGACAGTTCAGCTGACTGCTGTGCACTCTAGCGCTATGTAAATTCCTCCCAGGAAATGACTATGTTACTGGTGATGAGTGTGTGGAACTGGTAGAACCTTCCAGATCATTTTTTTGCTCTTCATCTCCCTCCACATTTTTTTAACTCACATATATGATATTGATGATAATGGTGGTTACGCGGGTTGGATAACGGGCCCCGAAATAACATTCTAGCAGATAATCCAGGCATGTTGCCTTCAGGAATGTTGCATCTGCACCAAATAAAATGGGAGAATATTCAGTGTTTCCAGTGTAACTGCAAGGGTGGAGGTGCACATCTGGTTTTAAATGGCTGCTTCCTTCAGGACATAACGACTTTGGCTGTGACGGTGCTGCCACACTGATATCCTATTGAAAACGCAAGGTAGTACATATAAGAGCGTTTTAATGTGCAGTATAGAATTTGATTATTACAATGCTCAGCATGGTCCTTCATGGTTCTTAATGTCAGTGCAGTATCCTTTAACTGTAAAGGTCAAGCCAAGAAGATGATTTTGTGTATGCTAATTTTTAAATAAGTAACTAAAACTGGATCTGTAGCAAAAATATGCATTTAAATACAAAATAATTCATACAAAGCCACAACGTGACTCCATAACATATCTAAATATCGAACATTCCTTAGTATATCTGTAAGTGTTGAGCAGGTCAGAAAGCTCATTATCTAGAACTGAACTCATTAGAAAGTAACCTCCATAGCCCTGCTCATAAATGCACCCAGACATGGCTAATGCCCAATCACGCTGTATCCAAATCCTCAGCACTGGCAGGGCACCAGAGCCCTAACAGTGGACACGGTTGACCGTGACAGCATGCATCACCTTTGATCACAGCGAAAATGGCAGAGTGTCCACCAGCAGCTCCGTTACCAACCACTGGACACGGTGACATGCCGGACAGCTGCCAATTACAGCACAGCCCCGGGTTACGAGTGCAAACCACTAACCACATGGCAAGCAGAAACTGCAGGATCAAGCCGTGCACAGGACCCCGGTGCCGGACCCGGCCGAGGCTGAGGCCAGCAGCACAGAAACACTGCTTGGTACATGGAGCAGGGCTGAGAAGGCCACCCAAAACTGGCAAGAACATTACATCCGATTTTTATCCATCATCCAGCACCATTTGTTGGGCGCCGGGTTTTAGGTTCAGAGGTGTCCCAGCTTTCATCACTCGGCCGCCGAATCAGACATTGCATTTCACGCTTGTTAGCTTGACCTTTCGGATTCGCTTACGGCTAAAGACCTAGCAGTCATGGAAATAGAGCGAGCGATCGAGAGAAATACCATAAAACCTTTAATACTTGTGTCATAGCCCCAAGTTATGTTTCTCTGACCTTCCACTTCTCGCATTTGTGTTGCTCAAAGACATAAAATCGGTATCCATTTCACCGCGCGGGCCCTATATATTCATATTTACCCCGACCTGATCTGAAATTCCAGTGGCTTTCAGCATTGAGGCGTTTAGTGTAGAAACGGAAGCCATCAATGTTTTATGGCAGAAAGAAAAAAAAGAAAAGAAAGGGAAGACACAGCACAACAGCGTGAAAAAAACCCGAGCACATCTCGCTGTAAACAGCCAGACAAAGCAGAATCTGACTAACGAGCTGTAATGGACACTGATGGGCAGTATCAGTACCCCCTGCGGGTGAACGCACAACAAAGAAGGGCTGAACTACCGGGTTTAACATTAAAAAATATATCGGAGCTGAAGCGAGTGCGGCGCATAACGTTTGACTGATTCATGTACGGCATAAAACATTTATGAAGACCCCTACATCAGGGTGACAGGCGGAAGTAAAATGCAAGCATAAAATGCTGAACTACCAGAAGCCGTTATAATGCTGGAGATTTGTGCTGTGAGAGGGAGTTAACCTGTGCTGACACCAGCCATTCAGAGGTTTTCAGCATTTGCATTATCGAGGGTGGAAATGCCACAATATCAGCACTGGCCTTGTGTGCGACGGAATCAACAGAACCTCAAAAAAAAACATACTCTAATGAGGTCAACGGTGAGGTCTAGCTGGTGGATGAGAATATGTTCTCTACAATCTTCCCTGGTTCTCCACTGAAGAACGAACGGTATTACAGAGTGTAACCGGGTGGGTGGAAGTCACTAAACGGTGGCCGTATCGCTGCATGGCACTGTTAATATTTGAACTCGCCGCTTAGGAAAGCTGTTCTTTCAGTGAAGGTGAAACAAATGTTAACTTGCTGACCGTAAGACTGTAATCGTGCCCCAGAATATATTTCTCTGATAATTGTTTATCTTGACCTGGACAAGCCGACGACTTCATCAATGACCCAAAAAGTTTCAAAATGTTTAGTTATATATTAGCACATTTCAGGGAATCGCAAAATTATGAAAGCCCAGTGATTCGAATATTACAGTCCTGCTGGAAAAGGAAATCGGCATCTCCATAAAGCTTGTCAGCATCAAATGATCTGAAATCTCTTGTTCAACCAATACTAGCAGATGACATAAACCTCCTGAAAGCCCCCTAAAGCATCACAGACTGGGAAACTTGAACTCCAACACGTTGGACTTCGGAGACCTTGGATTCTGTGCTTCCCCACTCTTCCTCCAGACTCTAGGAGCTTGAATCAAGACTTCAAGACTCCTGATTTCCAAACGAAATGCAGATTTTACTTTCATCTGAAAAGAGGACAAGAGTCCTGTTCTTTTTTTCTCCTAAGCCCAGTTACGATGCTCCTGATTCGGTCTCTTCTTCAGGAGGGGCTTGATGTCAGTCCACTTTTCTTGACAGTCCTCCCCCTTCCAGTCTCCTTTGATACAGCACTCTGAGAACAGCCAGCAATGACCTTCGGTTGCTGACCCTCTTTGTGGAGGCTGTTGATGATTGTCTTCTGGACAACTGTCAGGTCAATAGTCTTATTCAAATAAATAAAATATTCAAAAAGTAAAACAAGAAATATTTCACTATGGGTCATGAATTTTTTACCCTTATATTCAAAATGTTTACCGTTAAAATGTTATTAATAACATTCCAGTTCCCTGAGATGCTCAACAAAAGCAGGGCTCATCATTTAATCGGTTTCCTTTACAAATTAAATTACAGGGTCGTAAATATACTTGTAAAACTGTCTCAATATTATTGACAAACATAATATTCATACATAAGTAATGAATTTAAACAGTCAGTAAATGCATTCTGTGGTATTCGTTGGCACATGGAGATACAAGCCTTATTTCTTTCATTGTAGGTAATAAAGACGAGTACATAATGTCCTCGTATGTAAGACATTGTGAGTAAATGTAAATAAATCAGTGATGTTCTAAAATAAAGACAGTTTCATAGCACATTTAATATTAAAAACGGATAGTAGTTTATTATTTCAGATACTTTTGTTAAACCATTTAATTATTAAATGTATCTTTATTTGTTAATTTTACAATTTTATCTGGTTGTTTAACTTAGGCTTATTTATTTTAAAATGGATTTAAACACAAAATGTGTTAAATGTTAATATTTGCACCATTATTGTCACTTATAAAAAAAAATACAGGGACTTAAACTACATTCAAGAAACAAATAAAGAAACATTAAGTAAGGAAGGCAATTAAAAAATGGAAGATTGCACGAATACAACATATTGATCTGATTAATAACAGAAACAAGTAAATAAAGAAATTGAAATGTTATTTATTCTTTATTTATTTATATAATTGTCTCAATGTCAAAATATTTTTGAATCATCATAGATAATGCAGTCACAAAATGTATAAGTGAATAATACTGTTTTACAAAACCCCTTTCAAGCACATTTAAACTGGATTATAATCTGGTTTGTTTGGACATTCTGATGAAGTTAATCCTCGTTTAAAATGCTGGAGAGAAATCGTTTCATAGTGGCCTTTTTATGTGTGGGAATACAGTCTGATTTCTGCCCGAGCACTCAGAACGGCCTGTTCCTTTGCCTAAGCTGGTTCTGACAGTGTGCTGCCTGTTTAGCTAACTTCTACCCCCACTTACGCTTTGGCCAGGAGGTCCCCCTTGTAATAAATTACCTCTGGAGTGGTCACACTCTCACTCTAAAACGATGTTAGCTGCCTACGTTTAGAGCCAAATGGTTCCCCGGTAGCAGACATCTGATGGCAACTTATATAAGATATCTATCATGTTACAAATAACAACTTTGCTGAGTAAAAAAAAAGCACATTTAGTGATTAATCATTTAATTTCATTTATGCCATTCATGAAAGCACCGTAGGCCATATCAATAGGGTCAATAGAAGTGCATCTACTATGACTGCCATGGTCAAAACACAAGGTTTAAAGGAGAAGAGCAGAACGTTCTAGACAACAGTGCACATTACAGTTTGTTCCACCAAGTGTGGAATAATTTTCCCTGCTGTAGCTGGAACAGCATGTACTGTGTTAAACAATAAGGTGTACAAAGTGAACATTCTCTCTCATGGGTGATATTATTAGGTAGGGCTGAGAAAAAAGTCAACAACAACAACAACAACAACAACAACAATAATAATAATAATAATAATAATAATAATAATAATAATAATAATAATAATAATAATAATAATAATAATACAACTTATTAGAGCATGATATGCAATTTTCTAGACTTCATATCTCAGGATCAGAGTAACCTACAGACCAGATACACATATTAAAATTTTCAAGACATACCATATCTAATCACGTGGCAGTGGCTTCAAAGTGTGATGTCAAATAAGCAAGTAACACAGCTCAGAAAACAGGATCACTTGCTTGAAAACTAAAATGTACTCATTTCCAACTGAATTAAATCCCAGTTTAAATGCCAAATGAGCTTCCAGTGCATGTTTACTGCAACGTGCACATTTTCAATCTACATACAGACTCTGACTGATCAGTGAGAGGGGGCGGGGCTAATGACATCACTGACACAGATATTGGGTTTTAGAGGAAAGTAAGAAGGGAGGGGCTGTTTGCTTCAGAAGGGATAATAAGATACATACTTAGGGTTTCTACTGTCAAACAACCCATTATTACAAATCTCGGCTTTTCAGTTTTAAAACACTCTGGAAGAGCAATTTCCAACATGATGTCTGAGATGTAAAGTATTTAGCTCTATTAAGCCGAAAATACACATTTTTTGCATAAACAAACTCATAAAAATACATAAATTGTGTTAAATTTCCACCTGAAATTAAAATGCTTGTGAAAAAATGGTTCCACATCAATGCCTCTGTCTTCACACAGGCTTCTATGTTCCCCACACTACTACATGCACTGTTACACTGTAGTATTTGGCACTGAACAGTGTTTATTTAATGATAGTGAGCTCATTGACACTATATAGAACCATTTAGTTTAAAAGGCTCTATACAGAACCATATTCAAAGATTTTCCATAGTCCAAAGAACCCTTTCACCAGGCAAAGAGCCATTTAATTCAAATTTTAAAGATCCCTTTAAATAATCCCTTTGTAAAGTGCAGATGATAACCACAATAATAACATCGCATGAATCCGGCTCCAACCCGATCCACTGGATCAACATCTGACCTCATCCTCGCGTATCACAGACCATGCGCGTTGCGCTGACCAAGATCACAAAAGCAGTATGGTCTGGTGTGTAAATGGGAATTAGGCCTCTAAAACTGGAACTCTTTTCGTCAATTGCTGGTAGGAAACGATGCCGTTCTTACAGAAACACTGACAAATTATGCTGAAAAGTTGAAAAGAGTAATAGCAGAAGATGCATCACCACAAAGCATCTGCTCATCTGGCTTTGATCCCCTTTCTGTGGATGTGCGTCCTGAATCCCATCATGAGACTTTTCAGGATGACAGTGGAGTGTCTTTATCAAGGTGTTAAAAAAGGAAATTCTGAGGCTGTTTCACAACTATCTTGTTTTTTATCAACTATTTGAACAACTTCTTTCAGCCATTCTACAGCTGCTCCTGTCAGCAAGCTTCAACTCACCACCACTGCTCCTCTTCCTGGAGGCGCTTTTGTCTTGTTTGACACAAGCCGCCATGGCTTTTGACACACCCTGACACAATAAAAATTTGCTGTTTCTGTTCCTGGACATACCTACATTTGAGATGCCAGCTATGACCATTTAATCTGTTAGTGTCTCGTTTTCAAGTAGACATTCACCAGTAAACAGCGTTGTAGAAATGCTAAAACAAATTAGTACATATTAGTAATTAGTGCAAACTTTCAAGAATGTATGTATATTTTGATGATTTCATTTCTAAATAACCTCTGTCTGTAACTGCCTTATTGTGTTTTGTTTTATTTAGTTTCATTATTTCAGTTACTTTTTAATTTATTATTATTATTACATATTATTATTATTATTTTTTTTATTATTATTATTATTATTTATTTTTATTTTAGTCAGTTTCAGTTTTATTATTTTAGTATCCATATTTGTTGATTTTAACTTGAATTTAGATTGGATTATTATTATTATTATTATTATTATTATTATTATTATTATTATTATTATTATTATTATTATTTGTGTAGTAGTTGTTTAAAGTCATATACTGACATTTGTTCTGCAAGCTATTTTGTATTGACTATTGTTTCTTTTCTATTTTCTGAAACCTTTATATTTTATATACATATATTTTTTTTATTATTATTTATTATTATTTAGGCGGGTCCAGAGCCTACCCAGAATCTTTGGCCATAATGCAGGAATACCCACTGGACACAACCCTTTACTCACACACTCATACCTAGCGGTCATTTAGCATGGCTGATTCACCTAATTCCGTGTTTTGGAGAGGCAGGTGCAAATTGGAGTACACAGAAGAAACCCATGCGGACACGGGGAGAACACACCGAACTCCTCACAGACAGTGGACCGAGTGGGGATGGAAATCTCAACCCCAGTGACACATTTTTATTTTTTATTATTATTGATAAATATTGTATAAATATTGAATTTTGTTAATTTTCCACAGTTGATTTAAGTTCGATTAAACACTTTTTTGTCTTTCAGGTCAGATATATTTGGCTGCAGTGAAGTTGAGAGTTAAGGGAAAATAAAGGCTGATTGAACGATTGATTGATTTGTTGCTTTATAATTGGGACTCAAGCACTTGTGGGTGTTAAGTTTATATATTGTGTGCATTCATAACAGATTTTACCATATTTGTATATCATAAATGAGGGTTCAAATCAATTATTGCATCAATCGTGTCTGAATTGTTAGGATAAGAATTGAATATGACTTGTATGTACCTCTATATGTGCCTCTGGGCGGGTCAAATGATCGCGACCGTCCCAACCACCAAACCTCACTAAAGTCGTTTTAGCACAAAGGATAAAAGAAAATCAGAAAAGTGTTTAATCCCTTTTCCCTTTACTAGAGCAACCTGGGAGCCGTCATATTACCCAGGTGGGTGCTGCACATTAGTGGACACTGAGATGACTCTTCATTAGCAGTGTGAAGCTAATGGGAAGTTCGACTGCTGTACGAATGCAATCATCATTCGGCCGTTCATTGATTCAAATGTGTTGTTTATAGGAAGTGTTATTTGGTCAGAAACGAACAGATATTTTGTTATGTAGGTATGTTTGATGTAATTTAATGGGTAATAGAATTGCTTTCATTTCTGTGCTACAGACGTTTGTGGCAGTTGTTGTGCACATTCCCAAAACATCATCTACTGTATCTAGTCCAGTTACAGTAGCAGGCAGCCAAGGGAACCGTCAAGCAAGTCCATTATTCAGATAACCAACACGAAAAGTCGAGTTGGTGCAAAACTAGGACACACGGCTTTGTCTTCCTGCAAATACGGAGACAAAATCCATACACATCTCTTAATGAAGGAGAAATGCTGCAGGTGGAAAACACTATTGTTCCTAAATGACACACCAGCCATTAAACACAGGAGAAGATTAAATGCAATCACTCACCACTGGGGGAGTATGAACTTAAACAGCCATAATTCATTTGGACTTGACTATTTTCCAACCCCTTCGTCATCTCTTAGAATTAACCAGGCTGCACTTGCAGCTGGACTGTGGCGAAAAGCAGTCTGGCTTGAAACACCCCGTATTGACCATCACATGACTGCAATGCATGAGTGCAATGATGTCATGCCAGACCGTCCCTTCAGTGACGAATCCCACTTTTGTCTCGGTGGATATTACTAACGAATCCACGTGTGGAGGCACCATGGTCAGCGCCAAAGTCAACTGATTGCTATTATGTGTCACGTGTCCAGAGGGCCTGGTGTCATGGTGTGCAGTGCAATTGCGTACAGATGTCAGATCACCTTGCGTCTTCAGTACAAAGTTACGTTAATGAGGTCCTGCAAGCTACCTTTTCTCAACACATGCTCCAGAGCACTATTCCAACAGGGCGATGGTCGTCCACACACTGCTGCCGTCTCAAGATCTCGCCTTGAAGACACAGATACTACGCCGTGGTCAGTCTCATCTCCAGACCTGTCCCTGATAATGTGTGGGATGCTATTGGACGCTCTATCAACAATCCACCTCTACCGCACCATCTGCAGAACTGAGTGAGAACATTCAAGCTGCATGGGATGGATCATCACAGGAACCTCTACCACAGGAACTCTGACACCGTACTGAAAGACACTACTTCTGTATGTGTAGATCAATAAATATTGATATTGATCAAATCAGTTTAAATTTGTTATCGATTTGCAAAAGTGGGTCAGGACTGATCAATATGATATGGACATCATTTTAACATCTTTCTGATGTCACGTTTGCTGGGCAGTTCTTAAAGTTCATCTTCTGGAAGTTGGAAAAATGGGTAAGAATAAGGATCTGAGCCACTTTAAAAAAGGGCAGAATTATGAAGGCTAGATGTCAGCAGGACTTGTGGCGTGTTCCCAGTATGCAGTGGTCAGTGCCTACCAAGAGGTCAACCAGAGTGACCCAGTGACAGGGTTAGGGGAGCCTAAAGTTCACTGGTGAAATCCATGGAGCTTGTGTACATCATCCCTAGCTTCTAAGGCAGGAATTCACAGCATGTCAACACAGAGAGAACCATGATGTTTTCAGGTGATATTGTTATGTGCGCCCCCTAGTGGTGCCTTAGCCATTACTGCAGGGGCAATAAAGAAAAGATTGTGTGAAATGCTTCCTTAGAAGCAACCCAGCCATATAAAAAAAATCTTTAGAAAAAAAAAAAACACAATATCATCCATTGTACCACTCGAAAGTTTGGACACACTTGACTGAATATACTAGTAGAAGTGTATTATATCCAGTTACTGTATGAACCCAAATACATTATTTATAACTACAAATAAACAAAATCCATACTAGCAGAGAATTGTTGTCTATTGGTCATGTGTCGTCACTCAACACTTCCATTTGGTTTATATAAAGCTGGACAGACATATTATTTAGTAAGGTTGTCCAGGAAAGGTTGTAATGTAGGTGTGTCCAAACCTTTGACTAGTAGTGCTTTTAAAGCTCCATCTCCTGGTTATTTTAATTAGTTATTCTATGAAACAATGTGTTTGTTGCCTGAGAACCGATTTGAGTAGTGATTTTGCACACAAGCATCTTAAGACTCGCAATATCGGCTTCTAAGGTATTGGTGCCAAATACCACAGGACACCCGTAGACCCTTTGTGGAGTACATGGGTTGTCGTAGCAGCATGAAGGGGTCCCCCAGCTTCATTTACAAATAGTGTTTCTGAGTTTGTAACGAGATTCCATAATTACATCATCCATAAGTCAAAAAAGAAAGTAGCCAAAGCTTTTGTTGACAAACAACACTGATTAATGTGTATTAGCTCAAATGCTAACACTGTCAATGCTAACATGAAAGTTTCTGCTTATGTTTTCACATACAATGCAACTGTTGACATCTGTATTAGTGTGTGTGGTAGTGGTAGTGTACGTACGCAACATACACTCATGCAATGAACATTAAAACGCAATCAAATCAGCTAAAATGTAATACCCATAACAATCCTGGTCACAGGACAGCCAATTAGAACTGAGCTCATTTACATATATCAGCCTTAAAGGCACAGTAACACAAAGCCATGCGCTTAATTCTCAGGCATGAAGAGATTTTGGAAAATGGTCACATAAAAAAAAAAAAACGATTCTGATTTCTAAACCCACACAAGTGTCAAAAAGATAAGAAAAAAAAATACAATAAAATGTAGGATATGAGTCCTTTCTTAAGGTTAAAAACCAGTATTCCAGTTGCTGGGCTACTGTTCCCACACACAGCTGCGCTGCAACTAATAACAAGATGTTGGGCCAAACTCGCAATCTTATGAAATACTTGCATTAACATTGGTGCAGTGTTATTCCAATGAAACTTTGCAAGATGAAAAAAAAAAGAGCCCACAACACTTCCCACGGAAAGAAACAAGTATTCAACATTGTCGGCCATCGGTTTTTAAATCAATAGGTGAAATTCCTCAAGGTGAAACCACAATACAGAGTTTCTAAAAAGGTAAAACTGTTAACTTCCTGCATTTGGCTTTCGCTGTAAGGTGAAGGAATTTATAAAGGAGCTTTGACTGTATGGGATAAAAGGACGTGCTTAAGATTTTTCATTTCAAAAGTAAAGAAAGAGCATAGAAAATTACTCTCTTCACTTCTCTGATCCATTTTCTCAAACCACAGAAGAAACAGTAACGATACGTTTTACGTAGCCATTCTGTTTAAAAGGGAATTCTACCAGAATGTCATCTATCTATCTATCTATCTATCTATCTATCTATCTATCTATCTATCTATCTATCTATCTGTCTGTCTGTCTGTCTGTCCGTCTGTCCATCCATTCAGCCACCTTTTGATCCGTCTCTCTGCAGTGGTAAACCATAAGAGCAGGTTCTATTTGGGATCCGACAACCATCAGGTTCAAGTACAGAGGTCTCATGGTGAGAATTTCAATCCTGTCTTTCACTTTTAGGGGTTGGTCCCCCCTCGTGGACGTACAGATCACGTCTACATCGCAATATAGACATTATCTGTACATCCATAAGATGTCTAATGTTTACCGGGTAGTGATACGAGGGACAAAAACAGCTCAGTGATATGTGCAAGACATTGTGCAGCCACGTGTTGCCTCTCATAGCAGGACTTCCAACTGGCATTTTTCAGCAGGATAATGCTCCCACACACAGCAAGGGTTTTCCTGAAAACCTCAAATGTCTCCGTCTCTTCCTGGGCATATCAAGCATTTATGGGACCAGCTTGCACACCAGCTTCAGCAACCTACGAGTGTAGGATCTACAGGCCCAGCTGCGACGTCAGTGGGTAAATGTGGCGCAGGAGGCCATATGGAACCTGTACGTCCCCGTGCCCATCCGTACCTTATCTTGCATCCAGGGTAGAGGTACCACAGGGTACAAGAGCCTCCCTTCAATTTTCAATTTCACTCTAACATCACTACATTCACACATAAAAAGCATCATTCCAACAACTCCTACTTGGGGCCTGTTTCTATCTTTAATGTCATTTTGATAATGCTATGATTACAGCATTTGATGTATTAGAAAAAAAAAAGATTCCAGTGATTGGGTTTCTGGGTTCCTCTGCAGCTCTAACCCCTCGAAAATGCCTTTGTTTGTATGAAAACAATTTAATTAGGCAGAAATTTAGAAACATTGATAGAGCCCCCATTAAGTTTAAATGGAAATGGAGTAGCACTCAGTTTGTTTGGATATCAACATTAATGGTTATGATGGTCATCTAACTCCCCATAACATCTGTAATCTGCTACGAGCTAATACCATTGGGGCGAAACCATGGTTCCACAGAAAGCACACCAAAAAGGCAAGTACCACTGTTTTGAGTTGCAGCACATAATTCTTCTGTCTCAATTTAGTCAAGAACAGACAGTCATTCGGAAGCACACCACACTGCACAGAATCAACCAGGGGCCATCAAGCTCAAAGGAAAGCCATTACGGACACAGACTAATGGCCATCCATTGCCTTAAAATGTACGATATGTGTACAACTGGTCATCCAAGAGCATTCAGGCCCAAACAAAGAGAGCATTCCACACTCGTCACATTTCTAATTTTCACGGTGAGCGGCTTAGTTGCGGACGGCGGCGTAACCTTCCAGTGAGCTGCATTTTAAAGGTTGTCGAGAGTGAAGAGGAATAAAGGGAGCAACTTCTACACAGCTAATGAGATGAAGCTAATGGCCTAATGGCAACTGCCGAGGCTGTGTGGTTATTTTAAAATGAAAAATAAATGAGAAGCCCTACATATACAGAAGCGGGTAAACGTAATGAGTCTCTGATACGCTTTTTGAGGCATATCTTCTCTATAATTTGCACCTCGTGCAGCAGCATTAAAATCATTCATCATATTTTTTTTTTCCTCTCCGCAACTTAAAGCGCAACACTAAAAAAAAAAAGAACAACACTGGAGCCGAGCCTGGGCAGATTTCCTGGAATTAGGATTGTGGAGGCACATTCGCTCTTTTTCATATTTCTTTGTTTACACTGACATTCTTCTAGACTCTAATGCACATCTGTCACAAATCTGCCATTTACAAACGTACTGTATGGCAACACGTGGTACCCGAACCTGGGCCACATCTGGGTTATATATCATGGCCAGAGGAGGACTACGTATGGGTTCTGGAATCCACCATTTGTCATATTGATGCACACAAATATATATATATATATATATATATATATATATATAATAGTAATTATGTAATAATGTAATCATGATTATTGTAGTACTGTACTTCATAGTAAAGCTGTCTCCAGCAGCTAAAAGTGGGCAACATCTCAGCCACCTTTAAACCATACCTTTCAGAAATGGCCCACCTCTTAAAGAAAAAAATGTTCCAACAACTGTATTCGAGAATCGTCTACCTTCTGACTAGCATCACCAGTTTGTGCGATCAATTCAGCGCCAACCTGCACCGCATCTGGCGTATGCATCTGCAATGAATGAGGGTCAAGAAGAAAAGGGTCATGCCCAGTTTTGCAATGAGTCAGGGTCATGATTCGGGCCAGATTGCCTAATCTGGATTGACAAAGTGCCAGATTTGGATTGATAGTGTTGCTACCAAGATTCTGGACTAAATGTGGCCAGGTTAAGGCACATGTCCATAATGGCAACTATGGCAACAGCTGTAGCAGTCTTGGCATTTGAACTCTGAGCCATATGAAAATCACATTTAGTGTAGCTTATGAAATATGTGTATACAGCATTGTTTTGCCCAAAACTGGCCCAACTGCAACCCAATGAGGCTGCGTTCCAGGTCCAAGATTAAGATGAAGTCATCAGCATTATTCCATGGCAGTACATAAGCTGGGTGAAGGTGGGCCAAAACTCATTTGCTATCTGGGTACCTGTATAAATAACAAATGAATCACAGCCCAGTTCTGGCCCACACATAGTTGCCTGTTGTTATGGAATGTTGGCAATTTTGGCCAATTTTCAGCTTAACATTTCTTACAGTACACTGCAATGTGGTCCAAATGCCATGATAATACACTGGCCATTGTTACAGCTGACCTGTAAAAACCTTACCTGAGCTGTCTTTGGCCCAGAATCACCTGCTGACTGGTCTAGATGTCAGATAGCCAAGAGCAGATGCCAATGCCTTGCATCTGTCGCTCACCAAATAACGACAAAGAATAACGACTGAAGAATAAAGTGTTTGTATTTTGGCCCGAAACTGGCCATCTGCAGCCGATTGTGGCAGTGTTCCGGCTCCCGGATTCAGACAAAGTCATCACCATCATTCCATGGTGGTCTGTGGGCTGGATGAAAGTGTAAGTGTGGGCAAGAACTGGGCCATGACTCATTTGCTGTCTGGGTACCTGCCCAAAAAGCCAATTAGCCATGTCCCAGTTCTGGCCCACACTTATACGTACATACCTCCATGGAATGATGACTTATGTCCAAATTTTAATGCCAGACTATTCACAGCAGGCTGTAGTTGGTACAGGCATTTCACACCAGCTAGTACGCGTTTGGTCCACATGTGGACCAGAGTTCAAAGTAGCTGCTGCAACTGGGTCAACTTTGGTCCATACTGCACTTACTAGGGTTGGATACGATTCACATTTGAACCAATAGCGATACAGATACCTGGAATTCCTTGTCAGTATCCAGCAGTAATTAATTCTCAAAAAAAATTTAATGTAATTACAATGTAATTATACATTAAAAGGTAATTTTAATGTATTTAGAAATTTATTTTATAAACCAAACAACATAAAACCACTTTCTACCCCCTTCTCTCCTGAAACCAACACTACAATCTCCAGTCTGTCACCAGAGCATCGGAATAAAGTAATATTTGATTTGAATCATCATACACACATTGTAAAAACACTGGAATTAAATAATAGGTAAAAAACAAGCTTTGTGGTAACAAATGTTTTGATTGGTCAGTTATGACTGAATGAATGGAATGGATCCATGATCTGTATGAATCAACCCCTACAAATAAGCACATTAACTGCCAAAGTTTGAGCCTAACAATGTGGACTATAGTTTTACGGCTGCTGTAATCTTCCACGTTTGTAGTTAACCTCGTGGCACCTAGGCCACTTCTGTGGGATATGTTCATAGTCTGCATACACTTATTCACCATTTTCATTATTGAATATTTATAGGAGACAGTCACATGTGCCAGCTGTTATTTTTCAGATCATAGGCTACTCAATTTTGTCTTCCTTTGAGACGTAAATATTAACGTAAATATATATATAGTAATTTTGTCATATTCATATTATCCTTCTCAGGACTTTTATTATGAAATTTGATCAAAGAAAGAGATTGAACAGCCCCTTCCTTCTCATTTACGTCTATAACCCAATATCTGGATCAGCGACTCCATCAAAGCACCATTTCTGACCGATACATGCCTTCCCTGGGCTGTATCTGCTAAACAGACTGGATATCAGATAGCCAACAGTGTATGCCGCTGCCTTACATCTGTTGCTTACAAAATATTTGACAAATTTAGGAATAAAGAGCTTCGTCTTCCAGCAAAATTGACTAAATTGAATGCATCGTTTCGAGCCACCGCAGAATGGTTTCATCAATAACGCACAAAAGGGCTGAGAGATAAACAGAGGGAGGTGCTGGGATTTTTGCTGGCAGGGAGAAAAGTGCACTGGTCTGACGAGAGAATATAAAACTGTCGGCCTTTAAAATGGTCGGGCACTTGATATTCAGGCACCGTGACTGTCAATCTTCTCCACAGAGGGATCAATAAATGACTAGGAGGAAAAGGAAAACTTTACCCCAGGCTAGTGAATAATCAATACCTCGGTAGGTCTGCCTAATTAAACTGCCACATTAATATATCTTTCAGTGAAACGTACCAAAGGAGGGGGACAGAAAAGCCTTCTGGATGAACGTGCCTTTGAAGTAATGTACAATTAGTTATGGATATGGATGCATCAGGCAACATCTGTGACATCTGACCTTAGCCAGGTCACCGCTGAGACATTCCGAACAAACCAAGAACATGTTGATTTATTTCTGGCACTCCAACGCTGAGTTAAATATTCACTTTCATTCACTTTATTATTCCCCGTGGACGTCTCCTTTGCAAGGGTTTGAGTGCAGGCCAGCATTGCCAAACTCATGAAATTACAATTCACTCGGTTCTGTTAGTGTTTAATTTCCCATTCCCAGCTTTGTTTTCAAGCTGAAGATGGATGACCGGGCGTAGCCACACACACTCAAATTAAGGAGCATTTAGAAGAATGCTCAAATGGGTCTTGAGGCTCCAAACATGCTTGGTTTTGCAGCTTTTCGAGTGTGTGGGCATTAAGCCCAGCGCAAGTCTTGCTGATTCGTGTTTTGTAAAGTTGTTCCCTACTATAATTAACCTCAGTGTGCTCCGTGGGTGCAGTTTCCAGTGCTTAATGCTATTGTCAGGAGGGATGACAGGTGTGAGCTAATGACATTTTTTGGTTGTGGTGTCACCGTACGCGTGAATGAAACTCACAGAGATGTTACACCTGGCCCAAGAAGAACATCACACAGGCTTTGAAGACTCCAAGGTGTTTCCAAGTCGGGCCAGTTGACATTTTAAGTCAACTTAATTCAGTGATATTTGGTTAACTCAATTTAGGCCTACCTTGTTTGGTCCAGACTTTCAGATCTTCGGTCTGAACCAAAATAGCAGGTGCCGCAGACCTTAGTCCAGACCAAAGAACTGAAATTTGGTCTGACCTAAAGAGGTGGTCTCGGGCCAGATCAACTGAACCATAGTCCAGTTTGTTTACAGTGTAACTTAATTCTTAATTGTTGCAATGAAATTAATTCTTTCACTGACATTTTTTCTCTTTATACAAAAAATTACATACAGAATTTATAAAATGTATTAAATTCATGAATTAATTTATACAAAATTGTATTCGATTCAGATATGGTTGTAAAATGTCCTTAATTTATTTATGGAATTTATAATTTGGACATGAAAACGATTGTCATAAATGTCCTTATATGTGATTGTATGGCAACATATATGTGCCATATGTGGACCTTTTTATGCATTTTGACATTTTTGTAAATTTATTTACAGACATATTTATTTATATGTAATATATTTGTAAATATTGAACCTTTATATGTTATGTCTACAATCCCTAAGTATGCCCATACATTCCATATATGGGGAATAATATTTTTCAAATATGATTTTTCGTATGGGCACCCCGAGAGACCAAGGCCAATTATGCTCTCTTCAACTCCCAGCCATGGATGACTATGGCATCACCAGGGACTGAATGGGCTAGGTTCTAGATTCGCTGCAAAGACAGCTGCACCACTGCGGAGAATTTTGCTGCGTTTATTTATTTTGACCAGAAAAGACATGTATAGAAATGCAAGCCACATATATCACAAATAATTTTGAAAAAGAAAAATGAAAAATTTGAACCACTAAATGATATTACCCAGCAGATTTCCATGTAGGGCCGCTATGGGGGCCTGTAGGAATACGTGACTATCTGTAGTTGTGGGTTTGTTTTGATTTCTAACAAACCCAGTCGTAAAAAAATGTTATGCAAATCTGACTCTTTGGTGATATAGTCCAATATCATCTGATTATCACTTCTAGAACATGTTGATATAGTGGTGAATTGGAGGTGGTCATTCGGGATCAACAAAAAGCATAATTGATCCTCGACTTTATATAAAGAATCCGAGCTCCCAAATTGTATTTTCGTTTGTTTTCATGCATGTCCATCCTTCCGAGTGCTTTCTAGCACCTCCAGATTGAGAACGTGGCTTTTGGCCCGGGATTAGCATAGAAGAAGAAAGCATTAATATATAATTTATTGATGAGGGTACAATATGCGGCTCAAGTGGACTGGAGCATGGAGAAATCCCTTCCAAAACTCCCTTACGTCTGCAATATGCACTTGCCACCATGTCTTCATTTACACACTTCATACATACTAATACGGCTCCCATTTTCTTCCGCCGCCTGGTTTACCGCCGTGGACTCTGCGAAAAGCATGCGGCCAGCTGAATTGGTAACAAGCAGTGGGAAATGGCCTTCTCCAGGGACACATACTGTACGGAGGAGTCTGCTTC
>CM067520.1:4360047-4530047 GCA_034509495.1 Acestrorhynchus altus
TACAGTTAGAAACTGTTTTCCAGTTTAGATGTTTTTGCCTGGATGCAGCGCAGCCTCCTTCCAGATGGAAGGGGGATGCAAAGTCTGTGTGCAGGGTGGATGGGGTCACGGAGGATGCAGGTGGCTCTCGGCTTGTGTCTGGTGGTGTAAATGTCACTGATAGGTGGTAAGCTGCACCTGATGGTCCTTTGTACAGACTTTCTTCTTCTCTGCAACATCTCCATCTCTGCTACAGTGCAGCCAGCTACCACACAGTGAGGCACATGGTCAGGACACTCTCTACCACACTTCCTTAAGCTTCCTTAAGAAATACCACGGCCAGTGGGCTTTTCTCACCACAGCTGTGGTGTTGGTATGCCAGGTGAGCGTGTCACTCTGCACCTGATGGACGGGACCCTCTCCACAACCGTCTCCTTGGTCTTCTGAATGTTCTGAAAGTTGTTGTTTCCGCACCACCGTGCCAGGTCCGCTACCTCTCTGGTACCTTGCCTCGTCTCCGTGGGTGATGAGTCCAACCACCACTGTGTTGTCTGCAAACTTCACCACAACAATGTTCTTGATGTAAGCTCTGCTGTTGCGGGTCCTCAGGGTGTACAGCAGAGGGCGGAGCACACAGCCCTCAGGGCAGCCAGTGTTCAGGATGATGGTGGAGCATGTGTTGCACAGGGAAGTGGAGGTTCCCAGTGGTGCCAGCTTGGACACCGGAATTTGCGGGATGATGGTATTAAATGCAGAACTAAAGTCCAAAAACAGCAGGCTCAAATACGAGTCCTGGTTCTGCAGGCGAGTGAGGGCCCGGTGGGTCACAGCAGTGATGAGATCAGCTGTGGACCGGTTCCGCCTGTACACATGCTGGTGAGATGATGTCGATTATGTAGGCTTATGTCAATTGGTATGAAAGGCATTAGTAGGTGTCATGTAGCTTTAGGAATGGTCCCCTACAGTAAAGTGTTATCCATTATTTATTATGTAATTAAATATGCAGTGATGTTATTACTCAGTTTGTCAAGAAATTTCAATATCTCTTTATGATTAATCACATTATTATGTGTGGTCGATTTACTCAAACTTGTTCTATGGGAAAAAATTACAATGTATTTATTCTTAGTAACATTATTTACATGGTTTCCATAGGATGGACACTGTTTCACACTGTCAATATGTCCAGTGAAATTAGCTGTGGTTGCACTTCCCAACCAAGTATACAGTGTCAAGTATGCGACTGCGGGCAGAAGATCACTTACACTCATCATGGACATGAATGTCAAGGCAAATATCGGGCTTCCAATCATCTCTCTGGGACAGAAAGGCTTACAGTTTGGTGTACACCCATTTTAATTTTGAGGGATTCTGAAATTAGCACAGGATTCAAGTACATACAGGGTCAGAACTGTGCAAACATTCGCTTTTAGAGTATTTCCCAATGGAATTTAGTGGTTTTGCAAACTTCCGTCCTCGAACTACAGCTGATATCTTCTTTGTGTCCACATAAAAATGGGTTAGTTGCACAGCACTCATTGGACAGACACAGTACAATGGGAAAGCCAAAGGAGCTCAGGACAATATCCGATATGAGTGTTATTGGCTGATCCCAAGTTGCTCTGGAATGTGAAGTTGGCATGTTTTGGAATAGTTGAATAATAAGGATCTGGTATATGGATGTGATAACCCATGAACCTCAAACACTGTTGTGTCCTGCTATCCCATCCCCAAACCCCAAAAGTGCTACATACACCCTCAAAATTGCAGGGACTCCATCCACTAGTTAGAAGACAAACACAATTGTTCCTTCGGAAGAATATATAAGTCAGGTTATAAGACAGTTATAAGAGTTATAAGAGCTACAAAGCCAAAACTGGACCAGCCCCTCCATACATGATGGCAATGGTCAAAACTCGAGCTGTACCAAGAGCCCTTCGAGCTTCAAGTCAAGCTCGGCTTGACCCACCGTCCCTCAGGATGCAAGGAAAACATGCATCCAGACTCTTTTCTGTTCTGGCACCAAAATGGTGGAACGAACTTCCCCCGAGAGTCCCTCACTGTCTTCAAACGCAGACTGAAGACTCATCTGTTTCAGGAGTACTTAACTCCATAAAGACATTTGTGTTCAACAGGATCTAAGCGTGAGGAATCTCTAGATTCCAGCCTCGTCTACTAGCTAAGGATATTCTGAGTGAACAGCAAAGCACTTTTGTAAGTCGCTCTGGAGAAAAGCGTCTGCTAAATGCCGTAAATGTAAATCTAAATGTATATCTATAATCATAGGGAAGGACCTGTGTGGGACCCACGCTAACACTCCCATTGAAGTCCACCTCTGGCAGTTCGTTTCAGGATGAACATTTTTAAGACGCATTATGTAGTAGTGCTGCTTTCAATGCAAAGTTGGTCGACTGTTTTATATGAGGAGGTACCCGTTAACCAAGCATGCACGTTCATGTGTTTCTATGATAAACAGAATAGTGAAGTGGGTGTCCTAGTCTATGAGCTTGCTGGTATATATATATATATATATATTTACAATACAATACAGAAATCCACCATTTATATTTCAGTTGTTTTCAGATATGCACTCAGAGTTGGTGCAGTACTTATCCATACAACTACATGTGTACAAATGCATATTTTCTGTTTGTTTGTATATTTTTTCTGCTTATAGGTGTTTATTTATTTCTACAGTATATCCTATATTCTGTATTTGTTTAATGTCAACGCTTCAGGACATCTCCACCAGCAGGGTGCAATATCTACAATTACTCAACAGCTATATTTACTGTACAATATCTATACTTTTTGTGCAATATCTACACTTTCTTATCTTATCTTATCTTATCTTATCTTATCTTTGAGGGGTTTCTAAAACATTACACAGAACGTTAACAGGCATGTCCGGGGCTGAGAGTGCTGCAATGCATGACTTTAGCTAGAAAAGTGCACACAATGCAGAGAGATCCCAGAGAGGGCTGTAATACGGGGAATAATTTGACAAAAAAAATGCTTTTATTTGTTGCTTTGTCAGTGCTGGCTAAACTATGTTTAGACTCAGTAAACCAGCTAATGAAAGCAGAGCGGGTAGCTCACGGAAAACAACACCGTCTGTAAAAACGAAAAACACTATGTTACATTCTGAGCAGTTAACAGGTTGTAAATAGGCTTGAGAAATGACATTTGAGCAGTTTTCCACACCAACCAAAATCACAAACTTACAATTGATACATGAATCATATAATAAATGCACAATAGAAAAAATGCACTGGCCTTTAAAGTACTGGGAATGGACTGGGAGCAAAGAAACAGAATCAGGACATCCGCACATCCCAGCATTATTAGAGACGTGCAATGGGTTGATTGGTGGAAGCAGTGGAAAGAGCACTGAGGGAGTTTATCTCCTTCTCCATTACCACACTCAAGGCCCGAGTTATAGAATGTTCCCCACCTCAACAACAAACCTGTGTGTTAGCCGAACTAAATGGCGAGCGAGACACAGTGAAGGAGAGAAAATATCTGGTAATTGATTAAAGGTGCGGGGACGGAGCCTTCATTTGGGAAAGTGCTGTGGGCTTGAGAATCCACATCTCGCTGCCTCTCCTTATTTGGTGGAGAATGGAAGCTCATGAGCAATTGATACACTCCGTTACCTCTTATCATTGCGAGCGTGATCGGATGTGGCCTTATAGCCTTAGGGGTATTTTATACAGTTTAACACTAGAACATAAAAAAGGTAATGTTCTCTGGATTAAATGGCCGCAGCTCTGAATGTTACTGATATATGGTGGCTGGGTGAAGGGGAGGGTGGGTGAGTGTGTAGTCGTTTTCTAATCTAAGTCTGCCAGTTATGCCCACTGAGTTGAGCAGGAGTGCAATAAAGCCCGGGCTACGGGAAATGCCTGGGTGTTTATTGAGGGCCATCTGGCGCAACAGAACAGTGGAGTAAATTAAGTAAAGAGAGAGGGGATTTCATTTTAGTACAAACTGCTGGGATTTCACCTTAATCTCCACATGCAAAGAATGAAACACTGCCATTTATGCAAAGGGTTGTTTCACACAATTTTTCTAGCCAGTTATATAAAAGTGAAGGTATGAAATGTGGTCTATTGGTATCAATAGGTTTTATGATAGATATTATGATTGTTTGTATCCAAATAAGGGGCTGTATATGATGTCAGGTGGAAACAATTAATTAATCTGATCAAATTTAATTTTTAGTTCCTTCCTCAAACCTAAAACACTGGAAGAACTGAAACGACACTGGCGGGTTTGGATGGTAAATGAAATGCCTATATGTGTGCTGAAGACATGGCAACCCGTGGTACCTATCACCACCACTGTAAAGAAATGGCTCAGATTCAACACCGAACCCCCATCTGGCTGACTCACCCCTCAGTTTATTCAGTGGCATTTTCCTATAATCTATCTAGGGGTGACTATTTTTCTATTGATTAATCTATCAACCTTTTTTTTTTTCTTTGCGCCAAAATGCAGGGCTCCCAATTTACCGGTCAATCTCCATTCCAATCCTCATTTATGTCCAAAAGCTTTGAGTAGTGACCAAAGGAATGAGAGTAAAAGTTAAAGTGGGTGAAATGAGAGATGGATGGACACTAAGCATTTAGTTTAGTTTAGTCTCACCATAGCCGAGACCGAAATCAATGTCGCTAACCTCAACCCTAAACCTAATCCTAACACTCATCCTGGCTCTAAACCTATATTAATCCTCAACCCGAACATAATCCTAACATTAACCTCAACCCTTTATTTAACATAATCCCTGAATCTAATTCTAAACCTCATCCTGGACCTAAAACTAAATTAATCCCCAACCCAAACATAATCTTAACCTTAAAATAAACCTAAACCCTAAACCTGAATCCTAAATGTAACATAAATCCACAACCTCTTAACTTCAACCCTGTCCCCTTAGTCTCCAGTTCCAGAACAGCTGAATTCATCAGAACTTAAAAATGTTATTTATGCAGTTCATTAAAAGATTCTCGATAATTTACTGAATGTATTCTGATGCTTCACTGCTGATACATCGTTGAGACGTTACTGAGAGTCTGATGAGTTTATTTCATCTAAAAATGACCACTATAAATAATATTCATATCAGTCTTCCGAAACAGTCTTTCTCACAAATCAGTGCTCTACAACACTCAAAACACTCCTTCTTTTCCTGTTTTTCATTATTAATTAGTTTGTGCTTCACATTTTAAATAATTACCGGAAACGAGTCTCCAATGCCCCGACCACCACACTGAAGTGACAATTCTAATTGGTCAGTCTAATTGAGTGAGACTGTCGGCCGGTTTGTGGTGAGTGGTGGTCAGTGGTGCGATCAGTTCAGGGGAGATCTAGCCTTAAATCTATCTTCCCACTATATGAGATTTGGATCCTCATCTTAAAGACACTGATTCAATTAAAGATCAATTACTTTGTACTCAATTCATTTTCAATTTCAATATCTGAAATGAAATAGTACAAAATGATCTCTGATGTACCACATATAATACTGCACATGACCACATTTTTGTGATATTCAAGATTCAAGAGTTTTATTCATGTGTACAGTAAACAGGGCATGTGTGTGTGTGTGTGTGTGTGTGTGTGTGTGTGTGTGTGTTGGCTGGGAGTTTTGAGTTCTGTTGTGTGTGGTGTGTTCACTCAGTCCGAGTGACAGTGAGGAGCAGTGTGTTCAGTTATTCATAAGTCTGATGGCTTGTGGGTAGAAGCTGTTTCTGAGTCTGCTTATCCTGGACTTCACACTCCTGTAGCGTCAGCCTGACGGTAGGAGTGTGAAGAGACTGCGCCGGGGGTGTGTGTGCTGTCCCCGATTAGATCGAGAGCCATCCTAGTGGCCCTAATGGCCTGCCGTGAGGGGAAGATTTTAAAGTTTGGCAGTTTTATGTTTTAAATCTATATACATGATAAGCATTTCAAATAAAGGTGGTTTATATTTAAAAAAATCATATGGAAACAGTGTCATTTAAAGTGATGTGATGTGAGATGCTCTATTCTAGGGAATCTTATGAAGTAAGGATTGAATGTCGGAATCCCACTGAATGGCAACTAGGGGTTTATAGAAGGGGGTGATTCCTTTCACAGAAAGCTATTGCATGGAATGGTTACAAATATGCTGTCTGATGCATTCTTTTACAACAGTTCTGAGAGGCCTAAAATGTGTGTGTGTGTGTGTGTGTGTGTGTGTGTGTGTGTGTGTGTGTGTTTTTTATCTATTCTTGGTGGAAGGATGCCAAACAGTCCCTAAAACCTGATCGTTCAAATTCATCATCAATATTGCATATAAAAACTCACAGGAAGCTCATGTTCTCTGGTGATTTTGGTCAATTAAATTCTTTTAATTCTGTATATAATTCATCCCCTGGGTCCATTCCCCTCCACAATTCTTCTCTACACCGACCGATTTCACATCAAACCCCTCAATAACTTCATTTACATATCACTAACTGAATTATGCTGATATTGGGAATAATCTGAGGAATTCCCCTTTAACTGCTATATAAATGGTGGTATTATTCCAGGCGATTCTTTAAGCAGTACAGAATCCATGGCATCGTGTGGTCGAAAACACTTCCTGTATGCCAGCTTTTCCCATATTCATTGAAACAGCCTCTGCAGAGTCTTAAACATCACATCAGGACATCATCCATTTGATGTGATCAGTTAAACAAAAGCATTCTCATCGCCTTTTCAAACATAATGGCCACCGTGGGTCACAGTCCTGTAAGTCTGTTAAATCTGAACCTGTTTTTGTTCATGCTCGGAAGGGATTCGCTGCTCGTTTCTCTGCCTCTCAGTGAATTGCTCGTGAAAAGCAACGACCACCCCGTTACAAACCCCTGGGTTCTGTAATGGTAGATGAGGAGCATTCTATGCATGTTATAATGTCCATATTATTGCTTCTGCAAGTGTCAAAATAGTGGGTGCTGAAGACAGAGAAGCGCACTAAAGAGCCATCAATCAAAAGGAAAAAGCTGCAAGACAAATGCCCGTGCATTCTGACAGCTCCTGCATTAATGGAGAAGGCAGTGGATTCCTAGTGTACAGCCCCGACTCTTTCAGTCCCCGCCTGCCTGTGGATTTGAGAAAATCAAAGAGCTGTATGATAACCGGGCTGTGACAATTACAACTTTAGTTGGGCCTGATTTTGGGACAAAGCCAAATACAGCCTGATAAGTCTCTGTCTATTCCCGGCCCAACCCAAGCTGGAGAAAATGTCCAAAGCCGATCAAAATTCGGTCTAAAACGGACCCAAATTGGTTTATAGTACAGATTACATTAAATAAAACTTAAACAGTCTCCCTTTGATGCCTGAATTGAATTAAATAAATATTAATTAATATCTGTGTTTCTGCTTTCAAACGGATGCAGCATTAAATAAAATAGACAGGAACGTTAGGCAGGAACGAGGCAATAGAAGCCGGACAATTGAAGTGTAAGAATCTAAGACCATTTAAAAATTGGCATCTCCACATCTCCAAACCATCAGGACTTGTGGGGTGTTCCCAGTCATGGGTGTCCGAGGCTTACTGATGAACATGGAGGCCCCGTCTCACAACTTACAGTAAAGTCTTGCTGCCAGATACAATAAAACACCACCAGAGGTCTTATAGAGTCCATTACTCCAAATCACAAACGGGAACCAACGCTACAATATTGAACAGTTTATTGATAAATATCAGAGAATGTTTTTAGAAGAGAATATTGTAATAATAATAATAATAATAATAATAATAATAATAATAATAATAATAATAGTTGAAAATGAGTACTACATTTTTAGTTCATCTATATAGCAGCAAATCTTTGTGTGAAATTAAACAAACAGAAATCAACTGACCAAACAAACAAAAGCAAAACAAAATCCAACAAAACAAAAAAACAAACAAAACAAATTTTCAACCAAAAAATAAAAAAATAAAAAATGAAACAAACAGCAAAAAAGCACCAAAGGACAGTACTATCTTGTTCAGTTAACAGTCTTCGGGCATATATTTATGGATACAACAGAATTAAATTCATAATATTTAATGAATCTCATTCAAAGCTACTAACTCTTAATAAACCACTGTTTCTAAGCTAAAACCTAGTCGAGGTCAGTAGCAGCTGAGGTCAAAAACACGTAGCCCTTGTCAGGTTTTTGTGGGGTGGAGATAATGATTTTTATCTATCTATCTATCTATCTATCTATCTATCTATCTATCTATCTATCAAATATTGGCTTAATATGAAAATAGAATAATATACAAATAACAATTTGAGCTGCAATGCCCTGCATTAGATTTTAAGTAAGTACATTTATATTTGGCCAATAAACCATTCTAGTAAAACAGAGTATGTGCCAGTCGTGGACCTCTTCATTTCTCTTTACATCCTGCTTATTACTTCTTATTTATGTGAGCTCATTGTGCCACATAACAGGCATCAGTGAGGAGCGGCAGTTTGTTGGTTCAGCATACTTTCACCAGCATGGCAACTCAAGTGTAAGAATACATGGACAGCCTGTCTTACATTTCTATGAGTAATATGAGTAATACATCACAATGTGTGCAGTGCATTTATAACACCAAGTCATAGGTGTGGAGGATTCAAACAGAGCTTTGGCTTATTTGAGGAAAGAAATATAGGGATGTCCCTTTCAGGCGAGGCTTTAAGCCAGGTTTCACAGGCGTTCACTTCTAAATGTAAAACCTACAACCTACAGAGGGTCACATTTTCACACACGCTCATATTCGGTATCCACGTATGAATATGATCATTTTTGCCACTTCTGGTGATAGACGGGACATGAATAACGGTCAGATTGCGTGAAGTGATCAGTCCATCACTGGGTTTTTAGGAACACCAGACAGGGACAGACCAACTAATACAAGACTAGTCAAAGCTTGGTCTCAAAGAGCACATAAACTAGAACCAAAATAGAACCAGGAACCAAAAATTGGTCTGTCCTAAAGAGGTGATCTCAGGCCAGTCTAGGCTGGTTCTCAAAGAGGAAATTTGAACTCGGTCTTGAACACAGCCCTAAACACACCAACTAATATGAGCCAGAAGCAGTTGGGTACCCAGCATGTTACTGTATGGTACCGGTACCCAATTGTTCTTTTCGGTTCTTCATTTTCAAAAGCCAAAAAATATATAATTTCAATTCAATTTTCATTCATTTCATTACATTTTCAACATTTGTGAGTGATATCAATTCAGATGTGCTACCATGCTTGAGGTGTTACCAATGCTATATAATAACAGACCACCTTTGGTGCTGTTAGAGGGGTTTACGATCTCTGCTATGTTCTAATCCTCAGTGTACTGGGCTGAGAGATGGACTCTCAGTGTGTACAAGTGTTAAATCTTTACTGTGTGTTTAAACCTTCCACAATAAGAGCCAGTGTGGACTGTATTAAGACAGAAGTAACAATAAGGTCTCCATGATTTCAGCATTCGCTGGCCAAACCCTAGAGTCCGAATGTCAGCCCACTCTCTGACTGATGCCAAACGCATTGGTTTAAACTAAGCCCACATGCCTGGTGCTACTGGAACGGCGGTCCGTCATCACCCAAGCGTAAACACCTCGTAAACACAAAACCTTCCCTGTGTGGGCACCTTGCGCACTGTGCTGGCCTGCTGGAGAGCGAGTGGAACTCGACTCATCCGCTCAGAGAGCAGCACTTCAATCAGCCGGGCCGCAGGGACCGTTTGGGCCCACGTTATGAATGGAGCGACAGGGCCTTGCACGATTTGTTATTCCAAGCTTTGCGGACGGACTCCGCGACCCACCAGGCCACCCAGGCTCCTCCAATCCGAACGGCAAAGGTCGGCTGCTTTCGGGCGGTGACATATCACTCAACCTTTCCAACCGACAAACGGCCCCCGCGTCCTGCTCGCCTGTGCAAATTGCGCCCACCCTGAATTATTCAAAAATGAGCATTTACATAATGTTCGCTCGTAAACTAGACGGGAACATCAATGAATTTGCTGCATGGTTGACTATTGCTCATGCTTACAAATACCCAGACAGGAAATAAAGCACAGATTAATTGAATCGGAGGAAGATTGGAGGATATTTTTCATTTGTCATGTTGATAGAATAATTACGAGTCTAATCTTCAGAGGAAGCAAATGTTATTGGTTGGGGGGAAAAAAAAAACTGCAAATGGTGCATTCATTATCAGTGAGTGATAGCACTGCACATTTCGTTTGGTTTTCAGCTTTTGGGAAAGGCCTTGATGCGGAAGGTTAGCTCGCTTTTTGGTGCTTGGGCCCCTGGATCGATAGGACGCCCAACATTAGCGTAAACCTGAAATTCATTCGTGTCCAGGCATGAAATACGGCCACCTTTTCACAAATTAATGAATTATTCATGTCCAAAACCACAAGCTGTCACCAGGTCTGTAATCGGGTGGCCTGATTCTGTAATCTTGCAACAAAAAAAGACATATATGAAGATGGTAAACAAGAGTTTTTGACCTGAAAATTGGTGTAAGACACTACTGGTTAATCATGGAGGGCTGCGAGTGTTCCGCTGAATGGCGCCATTGGTCCTGCACCTGTGCTGAAATACTCTGCGTGCCTACTACAATTTAACATCACTAGGCTCGACAAAGGTTGCTGCGGAAGCAAAAAAAGAAATGATTGCTTATTGAAATTTTTCTAGTGGAAAATTCCACAGCCTGCTGTAAATTTGTTCCTTTCACTCCCAATGGCTCCTAGTTCTCCTACTGTCTAAAAGTGTGCAGGCAGCAGTTTTCCTTGATGTGCTGGCTGAAGACATCAATTCTACCTGAAGCCACCGGTTACGACGAACATTGATTTAATCTTAGTGTTTCTGAAGAAGCGTGGAGGTCAAAGTTATTCCCAACGTCGGCCCTGCATTATGAGAAATATAGCGCGGGAATACATTAGAACATCCCGTGGTGTGCATCAATACAGAGCATCGTCCATTTGTCAACAACTCGTGTTTTGAAAATCTATTCAAACTCACTTATTTCCTCATGTAGAAACAGCACGCTGTGAGCCTTCATTGTGGCATATTTGTTGGTGTTTGAGGAGAAGGGACGCGCGGTCTATTCACTAGAAACACTGGCCGGCAATTAGATATTTATATTCATAGGCGCTCTCAGCCTCTATAATGTATAAGTGGTCTGGCTTGCAATTTCAACAGTCTCTCGTGAAGCGAGGGTGTTGGTTCCACAGGCTTTCACAACAGAAGATGCTACAAACCTACGTTGTGCTGCGAAGACAAGAGCAGGAGAACATGAAGGAACAAACCCTTCGCAAGTTGACACGGCTGGAGACTAAGGAGCAAAGTCAAAGGGAAAGTTTACGAGGTGCAAAAATGGTTCAACGACACTGTATTTGTGGGGGCGGGCCGTTTATCCAGTATTCCTGTAATTAAAGTAATCGCTGTCACACAAAAACTTGTATCTCCATGTTTTGCTTTTCTCCACTCCTTCTGTTAAATTGCCATTTTGGGGACAACGACAATATTACCCTCACAAAATAAACCCATTTTGCCCACCTTTTCAAACTTTGTCCCACCAATGTGAAAGTGCCAATTACCCAACCCCATTAGGATTCCCCCTCCCCTGTCACATATGACGCTCCTGACACTACGAGGGTAAAGACAAGCACATGCTTTCTCAGATGCATATGAACCCAGCCACCACCTCTTTTCAAATGCTCTGATACAATGGCTGACAGACGCCTGTGCCGGTCCACACTGCATTGCATGTGATATGGGGAGAGAGCGCCATCTACCCACCCAAACCTGCAGCCTGTTACCGTTTCTTTACTGATTCCTCTGTTTCATCCTTTGATTTAATATGTCAAAATAATGTTTTCTTTTCACAACATATACTGTTGCTACACTTTTAGCCCTGTTCATCACTGAACACTGTTTTCCACAACATGTACTGTGGAACCATGTTTACTGCTATGCCTTTATATTGTTTAATAGGTATTTTGTATTTTCTTGTATGTGTTATACTAAAACTGCATATACTATATTTGCATTATAGTAATACAGCAAATATCCCCTTTATTAATCCCTGAAGACATGCAGGACATGCAAACTGTAAACGCAGCCTGTATCCAGATTATTGTTGACCATGTGTCTTACTGACCACAGTTTCCCTAGTGTTGATGATGGACTAGAGGATGACCAACACAAATGAGAAAAAACAGATGAGTTTCTGTCTCTGACTTTACATCTACAAGGTAGAAGTGTGGACACAGTGTTTAAACCCTCCAGCAGCACTGCTGCAACTGATCCACTCATACCAGTGCAACACACACCACCATGTCAGTCTCACTGCAGTGCTGAGAATGACCCACCACCCACATCATAGCCGCTCTGTGGTGGTCCTGTGGGGTCCTGACCATTGAAGATCAGGGTGAAAGGAGAGTAACAGATGGACAACAGTCTGTAATTATAGGTAGAGGATGTGGAGACATGCTTGTAGTGATTATGTCAGTGTTTTGGTTTTGGAACTGATTGCACCATTTTTCAGGTGTTGTGCCGTCTCTCAGCCAAAAGGGCAAAACTAAACAGTCAGTTATCTACTGATATCATTGTACGTCTGTAGTACTTAGCACTAAAATGTGGCAACTTCAACTTTGCTTGCACCTGCGTTGAACCGGATGGACTTTATTAACTATGCCGGCATGATGTCATTTCATCTCCGGAGCAAACGTGGAGAAATGCAGTCGATTTGGAAAGCCTCCAGCGTTGCAATCAATACATCAACTCGGATTTATAAATGATAAATCAATAGTTTTAATATTTCCCTATTCTAATGTATTCCGCTGGCCGACATCCAGGCGTGAGTGATAACGATGCACATTCCAATCTGTGCCACTGGAAACTGCAGGCTATTAAAGTGATATGGAGCAATACGAGTCCCCTATAGCTCCACCGTAGCACTACTATAATAATGAGAAGCAAAGGGGCATGCTTGGATGCCAGCCTGCTCCCAAAAGTTACGGCACAAAACACACACACACACACACACACACACACACACACACACACACACACACACACACACACACACACACACTTGAAAAGCTGCTATTCTTCAATAATGTATCCTTTTAATAATCTCCTGTCTAACCACAACAACTAGAGCATCTATAACGAGTTCACTTCAAGGGGAATAAGCTTATATAAAAAATGAAGGAAAGGAGAGAGAGAGAGAGAGAGAGAGAGAGAGAGGGGAAAAAAAAAAGAAGTTGGCCAAAAAAAGATTTCACTGCTTCAGCATAATTGCTGATCTCCACGATACTGTGATGAAGAAAATGGCATTCCCAAATGACCAGTGTAAGTGCAAAAATAAGGGAGAAAAAAACTAATTAACTGCGAGCTGTTCCGCAGGAGGCGACCAGCGCAGCCGCTTGCTGCCCCCTGCCGGTCTTACATCAGCTAGAACCTCGATGTGAAATGGGTCACATGCCTTCATCTCGCGCCGCAGTGCACGAGGATTCACAAGGCGTGTGCTTTCTGCAACAAATTAGGCTGATCATTCCACAGCAATGCCTTTCCACCCACACAGTCGGCCCAGTGCAAAGCAACCACACCTATACACTAAGACACGGGGGGATATATTTAGCCACCTCTCAAGTGGCCCATTCTAGTAGCAGGACCTCTTTACACGTCCATATCTAACATAATACCACAACAAACCACCAGTAATTCCTGTAATTCCTGATCAGTGCACCTTTCCCGCACAGTGTGCGAAATCCGAGCCTCAGTTTAACAGGCCTGCGTGTGCCGAGGGGATCTAACTATTCTTACTACTGCAAGCCCTGATTTGGGGAAATGGACCTGATGTTACAACATGCATGGAACGACAGATCATGTCGCAGGGTCAACCCTGAAACGTCTGGTGAACCTTTTGGATTTTCTTCTTTCAATTCATGCATCAGTGTAGGTCAGCATTGCTTTCGGATTACCATTTATATTGTATATTTTGGGGAACGTCTACACTGTCCTATTGGAACATAAGGCTATGACTGGGAAGTGCTTCACATTCCGAATGAATGGATTTCATGGCACTTTAGACAAAATGCAAAGGTATCTCCTTATCACAGATTCAGTTTGGGCTGCTTTCTGGATGCTGCTGCCCAGTGAACTGGAATAGGACTTGGCCACATCTGTGTCCAGCTTAAAATGACAAGGTGAAATCATATGTAAATCTAAATCACAACATGCAGCCTGAGCGTGGACTGCTCGGGGCAACTGACTCGACTATACATCCTGTGTGTAAGCAGCTCCTCCAGATGTCCATTTGAAACACTGCATGCTGCCTCGCTGTAAAGCACTGCAGCTGCACTACCACCCTGCATCTGAGTGTCACTGCAAGCCTGCTGCACGGCGGAGTCCTAACATCATCTCAGAACATAGAGTTGGTGTTTAGGGGATGTGAAACAGTATGATTCATCAAACCGTCCACAGCAAGTAAAGGGGACAAACTAAGAAAAAACAAGTGCAATCCCTTTGCGGAACACATTCCCAGTGGACTTCCAGGGAACGCCAGCAGCACCTTATGTTGCAGAGCTTCAGAACTCCAAACAACTTCTCCGTAATGAAAGCCCCCAGTCGATGGGGCTGCCACAGGGGCTATTGAGGACCCTCCGTCCCTGCTGCTGCTGGGAAACCAATGCCCCGCTCTCATCTACTGAACTGATGGAACGCAGGTGCACACCATCACCTCCCAACCCTGTGAGGAGGCAGCATTGTGCACCCTGCGGCAATTTCCGTGCCGATTTAAAGCACTAACCCGGCAGCCACTGACAATCGTCTTCGAGAGACAGCAAAATGCAGACTCTTCAATTTCGATTTGCGGCAAACGGTTATGGGTTATGAGCCAACTTGTAGCACTGGGCTTGTTCAGTAGTGGCTGGGGCCCAGTGTCAGGTGGTGGTGAAAAATGCCATAATGGCCAATTCCCTTTCCCACCAGGTTAATGGCACTGCAAAGGCATTGTCTGAAGATGCCTCTCCATGTTTTTGGGCAAGTACATCCCAGGAGATATCATTGATGATTTTTCCTTGTTCAAGGACTCTTTGAATAGAGGGGCTGTATTGTTTTACACCAGTCCTCTAACAGTAATAGCAGTTTATGAAGTGTGTTGCTCAAGACATCCTAGTGTTAAAACATGCCGCAACTGCCAGGAGAGATGGAAGAAAAAGGGACTCTCAGCTTGTCCTTTGTGGAGAGCAAATGAGACTGGGTTGTGTCAACTTGTTGCTGTGCACACAGGCCTTGTTCAGCAGCGGCTGAGGTCGAGTGTGGAAAAATGTTGTTGGAGCCCCGAAACTGGCCAGCCATTCCCATTCCTGTTGGATTGATTGCAAAATGTGAAAAAAAGGCATCGTCTGAAAATGCCTCTCTCTCTCTAGCCTGGCGGCCGCTGCTCCAGTCCAGTTGCAGCAGTGGGGGTATATTGATTTTGGTGGTATTGCCTGATATGGCTCAATACAGTTTTCAAAGGTACGCCTCGATTCCAATTTTAGGGCCTGGACAGGCGCGTATATGGGCTGTGTTTTACACGGTGGTCGGCGGGGCAGGCTCATCTCACTAGACAGATGGTATTCGCTCTTCCCTGATTGTTCACTGCAGTCCCCCATCAGTCAGTCGCTCCAGCTGCCCACCCCAGCCAGCCCGCCCGCCCTCCCCCTGAAAGGTACCCTCCACATCAGTTGAAAGAGTTAAAAGCGGAAGAAAGTGTCTGGCAAATAGAAAATCCTTCCATTTCACTCGGGGGGAGAATTCATTACCTTCCTGTCCCTGCTTATTTGAAGAGATATAACATAATGGTGCAGAAGGAAAAGGCAGCAGGAGCACGGATTAGACTGTTTGTCACGACCCTCTGCGGACCCATGTTGCACTTTTGCTCGGAATCGGAGTCCTGGGTGAAAAGCAGTTGCAGGCAAATGACATCACGGGTCCATGTATCTTTGTATACTCATGGTACTCATCGTCTGACATCACCTGGCGAGGGTCAGCACTTTTTGGCAGAATGATGAAAATATGTTTGGGGTTTGATGTGAATCTTACGTAATTTTGTGAACAGCCAGTGAACAAATCAGCAAGGACAAAAACGTTACCTTCGGCCAGTGCCGCTGAACTGACATAACGGGTCACTTGAAGGGTTATCATTGAAGATGTTTTTATAACTCAGCAAAATTCATACATTCTGCTGCTCATGCAGTTAAGGGCTCCCTCTAAAGGGCCAAGAGTACAGTCAGGCTCAGCCAGCATCCTTTTTTGAACTAATCACTAAATAAACTGCATAAACATTCCTGTTTTTTACTATTTTTGTGGGATGTTTTCATAGTTTCAAGAATATGGAAAGTATTTATAGGAGACAGTCATACATGCTAAATCTTTTTAAGGATAACTTATCTAATCCCATGTTTTGATAAGAAAAAAAAGTTTTTTAGAGCTTAAATATATATCAAACATATATTTCTTCCTTATAAGGACTAAAAAAGACTTTATATCACAGAAATGCTGTTGGAAACTGATCATACAGAGTGTTTTGGAGTTGAAAATGCAAGAATTTTGATGAATTATTTGAAATGATTAGATTGACAAGGATATTAATAATAATGAGTTTGTGAAAATACTTGACAGTGGTCCAAATATAGACAAAAATCAAAAAACAAACAAACAAACTTGAGCATAGAAAGATAGCAAACACCTCCTCCCTTCTCATTTTCCTCTATGACCTATTACCTGGATCAGTGATATCATCAGCCCCGCCCCCTCTTGCTGATCAGTCAGAGTGTGTATGCAGGTTGAGCATGAACACATGGACAGAGCAGTAAACATGCACTGGAAGCGCCTCTGACACTTAAACTGGGATTTAATTCACTTTAATTCAGCAACCCAAGAGTCTCTGTGACAGAAATGACAAGTGTTCTGAGCCTGAGAGGAAAAACTATTAAACTTAAAGTGCGGTGGTTTACTGCAGTGCTCCAGGCGTACCTCACTTCTTTTTCATTGGGTGCTTTAACCATGACACGGCAACTCTACAGCTGACATTTAGATGGTAGCCTGGGCTATGAAGCCTGCGATTCTCTGCTCTGTGGATAGCTGATGGTTGAGTAATTGAAAAAGGGGTTTCTTTCAGGACGAACACGTGCCACCACTTTAAAGGAGAAAGTATCTCTGGAAGCCAGAGCGATTCTTGGCCACTCCTGACCCCTGGCCCTGAGCATTAAGGCAGGTAACAGACGGAGTGCTAAAAGGGCCGGATCCTTCAGGGACCCGAAATTTAGGCATTGTGTACCGTTAATGAAATTGGAGGCCTGTGGCAAATCAATTAATTCCAATCCTTAATGGAATTATGCAATCGGGGTCCCTTCTTGAGTCCCCTTCTTCTGGCTGGCCTGAAAGCAGATTGTCTCTGCAAGGTGCTTCGGAGGCTTGGGTTAATTAGCTCTTGTTCTTAGTGATCATTTAAAAGACTCTGATCTGTGACTGTGGCTATTGATGGGTAATGCCTGGCCTGGCTCAGGGGCTGCTCTTCCCCTCCCCACCATCCTGAGGAGCGCGGACCACCACGCATTAATCTTTGAGCTCTTTTCGCCTGCAGACAACAATAGAAAGAAAAGTGTTATTGTGGCCACTTCGCTGCCTTGTTTCTCGTGCTTGTGTTACTGTGTGTTTCAGCAACTAGGTGCCAGAGAGCGAGAGTGTGTGAGTGCAAGCCTGAGTGTGTGTGTGTGTGTGTGTGTGTGTGTGAAGGTGTGTGTGTAATGGAATGCTACTGCGCAGCCGGTGAGAAATGACTGCTCGCAGCCCAGCCATGCCGGCAGCCTCTCTCCCTGCTGCACACGGCTCCTGGTCAGAGGTTTTCATTAAGCAATGCTTCAGATCTTCTGTTCCTCATGATATTTCTGACATTTTACTGCCATTCCTCTCTCCTTATTACCCAAAGGAAAATGTTGAGGGGTGGGGGGGAGGAGGAAAAAAAAGGAAAAGAAAAGGTTATTAGGGCTCCCTTTCTCTTCGTATTCTGTTGGAGAACAGCTGAGACCTGTGTTTGCATAGGACCTTATCAAACAGTCCTTTCCTCTGTTTGATTCCTCTATTAGCGGCGAATCTGCCCCAGTCAACACGCGGCGACCCACATGGCCTCCCCCAACATGCATAGAAAATGAGACCATTTTACTGACTAGCTCGGAATATGAGCATTTGGAGTGAATCAATACATAATTTCACAGACAGCATGCAATGAGATTGGGTTTATTATCTCTGTAATGAGAGAATTGGGCTCCGAATGCGCCATTCTGGGCCATAACACCAACGGCATGGAGCACGAGGGAGGCGAGCAGAGCCGCAAGCAAATCTTATGTATTGTGCAGTGTTTATCTCTGTGCTTTGTGCAAGGAATTTGCAAAAGAAGAATTGAGAGGGTGTTTAAAGGAGCAAAACAATGAAGTCAGCTGGTGAGTGGTACCACGGGTTCAACTGGCATGAGGTATCCTGCCATATAAGGCCACGAATGTTTTATTAAAAATCAATCTAAGAGCCGTTAATGCCTGAGCTGTTCATTTCCATCCTACCTGCACCTAGGGCAGGGTTCCTCAGCTCTAGTCCTGAAGGGCTGGTGTCCATCTATCACACCAACTTAACCTCTAACGAACCGTCTTCTAATTAACTACTGATAATTAGAAGGCGAGTTGAAACAGGTGTTAAAGCAGGGAAATCACTAAACTTCACTAGACCTAGTGTTTCAATGCTTCGGAGAGGAATTTTACAGGACTCCAAACGGCAAACACCAAATCTATGTTTGGAGGCACCAAGACCAATGGTTTGTTGTCACATGTCACATGTCCAGAAAACCTGGTGTCATGCCGTGAGGTGCAATTTCATACAAAGCCAGATCACCTTTGGCTTTCATTACAGCCCAACGTTACGCAAACGAGCTCCTGCAACCACTGGTTCTACCTTTTATGAACCCACACTCCGGTACTCTATTCCAAAAGGACGACGCTCGTCCACACACTGCTGGCATCTCAAGATCTCGCCTTGGAGACACAGATACTACGCCGTGGTCGGTCTCATCTCCAGACCTGCCCCTGATTGAAAATGTGTGGGATGCTATTGGACGCTCTATCAACACTCCGCCCCTACCGCACCATCTGCAGAACTGAGTGAGAACATTCAAGCTGCATGGGAGGGATCATCACAGGACGCCATTAGGAACATCTACAACTCCAAGACGTCTGGCATGTTGTGTTAAAGAGGTTTATGTGTAGATCAATAAATATGGATTATAATAGCCTTAATTTTAATCCTAGCATTGCAATCTGACACTTCCTTCTATTCCTTCCTTCCTTCTATCCAACTATTTGTGTAGCTATTCTTTTGAGGACGAATGCATAGATAGCGGAGGTAAAATCAAGGTTAGTCTTAAAAAGTAAGACATCTTTGAGGACTGTTATTCCGTAATGCACGTACCTCTCCACCATTACTGTACATTAAAGCACATTTAAGATCAAATCTCGAAAATACAGTAAAACAACATGGCATCCATCTGGCAGTGCATTCAGAGCCATTTGATATAAGTGCTTTCAGGGAGGTGGCTTTTAAGATATGTCTTTGTGATTATACCTAAGATACAGACCAGACCACATTTTAGCTCACATTCCTGCAGAAATCTCACTAAGTCTAAAGTGCTTCTCACAGCTGGTGGAGCGGTGGAGCTGTCTAGGCACCATCATCATCAAACTGACGAGACAGACACTGGTGTCCAAAGCAGAACTGAGACTGAAGGGGTCTGCTTCAGGCCAGACACTTTCACACTGCACTGAAGCTCTTGCATTATATATAGCCAGAGTGGATCTATGGCCTAGATGGGCATGTGTGGGCGAACAGGGAAGACATTAGTGGGTAAAAGCAGCCAAAGAGTGGGCCACACTTCCTTAAAATCAGGATTGTTTCCCCCCTTTTCCAGGCAAGGAGAGATCATCAGGGAGGGGTTTCATCACATGTCTCCATCAAACCTCCACTAAAAAAGGCAGCAGCATGGAGGCCTTTGAATCGTTCCTATCACTGCCTCCTCAAACAGGGAAACCTCGCGTTGCTGAATTAACGAAGAACAAGAGCAATTGAAGGAATTTCAACAATTCATTTTTGGAATAGTCCTTTTTCCCCCCCCTTTTCCAGGCAGACACTCGCCCACTCTTAGCACTGTCTCTGCAAACAGGGAGCTGTCTCGTTGCTGGAAATGAAAGAAATATCGGAATCTCTTATCGGAATAACGATAAGAAACACCCCCAACTTCGGCTGGCGTCTGCAGCAAATCTTCAGAGGATCGGAATCATTCATCATTCATTGGGAGGTGGAAAAATAGCGCGATCTATCCCAAGACAGGTGCTTCGAAAGTGCTTATTCCCAAGTTGAGACCTGGCGGAGTCAAAAGAGGGCACGCCTCGAGGAGGAACACTGCTTTGGTTCCACGTGTTCGGCCCAGGGAGACCTGGGAGATTGCATCAACATTTCTCTAATCCAGACACGGCTGCCACAACAGCAGAGGCTCGTCTCCTCTCGTTTTCTGCCGGCACGCAACAACAAGCTGCTCGCAAATTGATCCTCTAGTGCCATCTGATGGCGCGCAGGGCTATGAGGAGAGAGTCCCTGATAGTGGAGCTCAGCTCAGCTCGGCTCAACGCGCCACCCCACCACGCAGGCAGGGCATATTCTAATGGGCCCTGTGCTGCATTTGCATAATCCCTATGGCATCTGTAGAGTGGATGCTATGGAAATGCAAAGTGACTGTAAATATGTATCTGAGCCGCCGCCTCCCCCTTCACTCAGAGTGGAACTGACATATCAGGATTCTCTTCATTCCGCCTTGAAGTCGAGCTCTAGACTTCAAAGACAACTGCGTCTCTCTCTCTCTCGCGCACTCTCGCTCACTCTCTCCTCTAAGATGCACTGCGGTCATCAACCCGGCACTCCTGATAGATTCTCTCTTGCTCTCTCTCTCTCTTGCACTGTGGGGGAAGAGGGAGTGAGAGAGAGGAGGGAGGGGGGGGATCTCTTGGTAAAATAAAGGCAGTTTAACAATTCTCCCAAGTCCCCTCAAATGTCTTGCTGACACTTCAAATGGGTCTCTTTCATCTCCCCCCTGCCACACTTATCCTCCATCATTCTTTCTTCATCCCTCCTTCTCACTTAATCCAGCTGTTGTTGAAGAACTTCCTCCCATCATTTGCTTATCTGCTGCCACACTGTGATCCCTTATCTCGAGCCGAGTGCTGCACAAATGACACCCTTTAAGAAGCCCGAGGTGCGCCTTCGCCAGAGAGGCCGGGTCTCGTCTCAATAACACATTTATTAGTTTCTCCTGCAGCCCGGGAAACACTCTGGGCTGTTCAGGCCGTTCATTTGTCCATGATAAATGTTAGTGGCTTGGGGAGCGCCTCCTACCAAAGCAGGGTAGTAATTAAGGACAGTGCTGTGCAAAAGTCAGAGACCACCATTAGTTAATTTCACTTGCAATCAAGATGGCAATCAAATTCTTAATTTATACCAGTAGAACTGCAATACATATAACATATAAATACTAACATATGTAATGTCCAAAGATCACGTTTGGTCTGCAGAAATCTGGAACATTTTAATAATTAATCATTTTAATGTAATATTGTGGTCTGGACTTGGGGGTGGTCAGTCTCAGTGAACAATCGCCATTGATTCAACGTGTTCTTTATATTATGTGGAAATGAAAGCCCCAAAACAATTCTGCACTGTTAAAAATACAAGCGCTGGAGGTTCTTCAGTTTGAAAAGGTGCTTCATGTAACCTTCTTCCTTTCATTGAAGGATCTCCTCCTTTGTTTCATACTGAAGAACCTCCAAAAGCTCCTCAAGGAGCTTGTATTTTGACAGTGTACCAGGTAACTGTTCAGCTGCATCACCTTGACCACCTGTCTTTAAAAGACCTCTAGTGACACACCTCCTCCCTTTCCTCTTGCCTGAAGTTTGGTCCCGTCCAGTTGCTCATAGGTTTGGCTCCATCCCTGCCTTCCATCTGGCAGGTTCTATCAGATGATGGGGTCTACGCCAAAGACTTTTCTTACCCAATTGGAATATTGTATATCTAACCTCCTCAGAAACACCATTCCCAATGTCTGTGAGTGGGACTGACTGGTAGCACCCATTTACAGATTCAGAGGTGGATTTTGCTCCTGGGATAAGCTGATAGTAAATGGTGAGTCACGTGATGGCCTTCTCCCAACCATGCTTGCTGGACTAGAAGACATCTGGAAAACCATGGACTAAATTCAGGGAAACAAAAGACAAGTAAAACATCACACATTGCAGGCACATAGCACAGAGAAGTTCATGGATGGTTACGTATATGGAGATCGGGCGCAACCTGTCAGCTCCCCATGGTTTTAGAAATCCTAAAACCTGTAACTGATACTCCGAGACTATTCATCACTAAGTGGTCGGCCTGTTCACCCTCTATTGATCAGTTTTGGGAATGCTATGAAACAGAGGCTAACAAGTACATCCTTCTAAATCTGGGCTGAATGAAAACGTTCCTGAAAGGGGCCTGCGGGACTACACGGTCCAAACACATGATCAACATGAAACCAAATGCATTTTTCAAGGTTTCGAGGGAGGAAAATCATTTCACGCACTTCTCTGTTCTGCGATTTAGCTGTGATTGTGGCGTTGCTGTGGTCATTGGGTCCTGCCTGGAATTCAGACTCACATTAAACCATACCTTGTCTTTTTCCACTTATAACATTTATGTGGGTTTCCGTACCAAACTGATTTTCCAACATCTTTTTTATCCAAAAGGATTTAACAGGCTGTTTCCAAAACAGCCATGACATTAAAACCGCAGACAAATGAAGGGAAATAATTGATTATTAGGATGTAATAACACTTGTTAGGGAATGAGGTCTACATATTAGGCAGCAAGTGAATAGTCAGTTCCTCAAGTTGTCTTGGAAGCAGGAAAATAGACGTACCTAACGACCTGAGCTACTTTGGCTTTGACAAGGCAAATTCAGTCTGTGTATCTACAAAGGTCAGCCTGACATGAAGTGGTCAGTATCTACCAAAAGTGATCCAAGGGAGGACAACATATATATAGAGTTCAGTTGTACTGGGCCCTATTCAAGCAGTAAGGTCTCCTTATAACTTCCTGTATCCTGGTTGTGTCCTGGGAAAGGTAAATATACTATATGCAAATGAACCGGGATACAAGAAATAACTGCTTGCTTCCATATGTGGACTACGGACGTGATTATTCCGAAATTCCTCTTTCATGCCTCACTCGTGCATGGGGTATGGAATGTAGGTCTCCCAGCCACAAAAGACTAATCTCCAGGTCCCCCTGGTGGCTAGCATTAACATTGTAAGATAGTTGGTCAGCAGGGTGCTCCCTCTTCCAGTAATCTGCTCCAGGCCTTCAGCGTAGTGCTGCCAGTGAGAGAGTACCACGCACTCTAGGGTAAGCTGCAATAACACACGGATCCTCACATCATATCAAAGTGACTGAAGCATATAGCTTGACTGTATAAAAAGGCAAACACTGGATTTGCAGACACCAAAAGGACGCCACACATGCCTCAGAGGATCCCTCACACACAGCGCTTAACATGAAGCAGTGTGTGTGCTGAAATCCACGCTCCTCAACTTCATTCCCTGACACCCTGACATCTGGGTATTTTTCACCCCTCGATCCATCAATAACCTGCGCTTACTTAAGCCACAGACGACGTCGGAGAGCTTGTGCTGAGGGCCAGAAAGGCCGCATTACAATACAGCTCACTTCCAACCCTTCAATCCTATCTGTTGTCAGTTTTAAGACAAATTAAAGCTCTGTGGATTAAAATGTTCAACAGTGCTGTCGGACGATTGCATATTCAGTCAATATCAGCATACCTTTGCATCACTTTTGAGTGACTTCCAGGCACCACCTACACCAATTTGCATTTCCAAAGTGCTTCCAAACATTGGATGTGCAAACACCATCAGCTATAACAGCTAGAACCCCTGAGAGGTGAAGTGATAAACGTGGATTGTCTTCATCTTCAGGTACCTGTCAAGACGCGGGTATATTAGGCAGCAAATGAACCGCTGTAATTAAATGATATTGATATGCTGAAAGCAGGTGAAATGCTGACGTGAAAGGTCAGCATAAGTGTAATTATGATGACAAGACAATTGGGTCCAAACATCTAAACTAGGGCTGGACAATATGTCATAAATATCAGTGTATCGAGATATGTTTTGTGAATACCGATAATATCGTATCATCAATTCATTCCGTAAAAAGAATGTGACTGGGTCATTTATGTGGAAATGATTTGGTTTTTTACAATTAAATACTGAAAATATCACCCAGCACTTATCTAAACAATGGCAGGTCTTGGTTTGCAGTGGTCAGTGCATAATACCAATGGTGGTTCATCAAAGGATCCAGCTTTGAATTGATAACAGGGTCATGGCCACCTAAGGGTTATCAATGTGATCCATGGAGGCTCCACCTCACAACTTATAGGACAGGGGTGCACAACTCCATCCCTGGATTCTCCAGCAAAGTTTGGTAGTTGCCCAGCTTGCCCTCTAGTCATGGAGTTCTAAACCCCTAAAAGGATCTGTTGCTAATGTCTGATACCATGATACCATGGGGCCATCAGATGTCTTATGGAGTCCATGCCTTGGTCAGATCTGTTGCACTCTGGAAATAATAGATTTTTCCATCGACTACAAGGTAAGAAGTTGCCAACATTGTGTTTTTACTTGACAGCAGGTGTGCTTTGCATGTAATGCATCTGCAAATTGAGATGCAGCCTTTCCAAGAAAAAACAGTGATTTAAGGGACAATATCTGATAGACAATATTCCTATTCTTATGGAAAAAAGGAAAAAACGCTTTCCCGACTTTCCCGATTCCTTTTTACAGTGGCATTTTTGGCCCACCGTCACATTCACTGCCAAACACACTTCGCTGTCAAGCTTTGGTTGCCATGCAGTCGTCAAGCACTTCCATTCCTCCTGCTTTTTAATCCCGAGCAGCAAGCTGCGGAGATTAAAGGCAATGAGTGCAAAAAGGTACAACATCCATCTTCCGCTCGCGATCAGGTCCTTATTTAAGCAGCTGTTAGTCTGTGCTTTTTTGGATCCTAGAGAGGCAGGTGGGCATTAGTCAACCAGTATGTACTTCTTATGTTGGCAAACGGCAAACCTCGCCTTGCTTGCTGTTGCTGCCTTCTTTTTCTGTGTTTAAAGAGCGGATCGATTTGGACCGAAGCAGGTGGTGCGAGTTTTCTTTTTTCCCTGCCTGCCAGAATACGGAATTTGACCCTGGCAACCCCCACCTCGATTAATGAACACATGTTTATGAGTAATGTTATTGCAAATAGCTCAAGCTGGGAAAGCTTCCGCTGTTAACACGCTTAACCTCCCGGCACCCTCCGGGAATATCAATTGTCCCGGCGTCACGCGCCACGCCATTAACATCTTGACATGCCTTCCACTTCAAGTCGGCAAGCAGTAATTTCGCACCGCGTTTTTTATGGCTCCCTGTCCTCACCCCAGCTCCAGATCACCTTAAACGCTATGCAAATGACGGGAAAGGGCAGCTTTGATGGTTGCCTGTGCCCTCAGTGCCAGTACTGCAATCAAACACGGCAAGGTGGCTGTAACTCTAAAAGTCGGGAAGTGAGGAGGGGGGAAGGGGAAGGGTAGGCACCAAAAACTCCAATTCACCACACAGAGGCTGGTGAAACGCTGGCTGGTCGGCATTGAGCAGAATGTTTTCCTTTTTAATTAATCGACTTGTTGACGACAGATGGAGCAGAATGTTTTCGAAGGAGCGCTGCAGATGCTATTCGCACCCCACGGATCCCACAGATCCCGCAGATCGTGAAACACTGACAGTTTTCCATCACAAATAGCCAGATTATTGAGACAAACGCTCAGCCGAGAGCTGGATCTGGAATGTGAAGCGCCCTCGGAGCGGCACAAGCGCGTGGCTGTGTGGGAAAAGCTTGAGTACATCTGCTTCTCCTCTTTCAAATCGCGTCCAGGCCGTCTGCAGAAGAGCACGCTAATTAAGCCACCAATGTGAATTCTGGGAGGGAGGAAGAGGCTGCGAATCACAACAAATGTTTGCGCTCAGGTTATTAAACGAAACATTACACATGCATTCAGTGAAGCCACTTCAACCCTCCTTTATTAGCATTCATGGCTCTCAGAGGCGATAGCATAATACCACTGAGTAGTTGCCCCCCCAACTGCCTCCCCACTGTCCTTCTCTCACTGTCACACCCTGTCTCTCAGTCTGTCTCTCAGTTCTATCTCTTTCTCAGGCTCGGCGAGGACATAAAGCAGCGAGCCCAGCCCCAAAAGTGATCACTGTGGGCCAGGAGATGGCAGTGATAACAAAGAAACAGCATCTCCATCCACTCTTCCCTACTTGACACCCCCCTCGCGGCTCTCAGTCAATTCGTGGGGCATAATGAGAAAACGCCTGGTGTTTGTTCATCGGCTTTGCCTCGAATGAAATAACCCAGGACTGTTTAACCACCTTTATCGCCAAAATGACACATTAAAATTTCACACCCCGGCGCGAGATGCTCTCATTAACATAGCAGACGGACGACAGTCACGAGGAGCAAAGAAGGCACGCAAGAGATGCTGCTTTCACAAATGTCAAGGTTATGGTCAAGACAACAAAAAGGCAGTGCTTGCTTCTGCACGGCGGAGGAGCCGACACAGGGAAGCCAATTGGGAGCCATCTCTCGTCCACTTCAATCACCAGAGAAGTGACATTGGGTAGAGCCCGATTACTCATGTCCAAATGTTTGTGGACACCCTTTCATATTAGTCATCACACAGGTCTTCAAATGTAGGGTCTTAGCTTGCATATATAGTGCTGGTCATCATGCCCAATGGAACTCTTTTTATTTCTTTTTTTTACCCAATTTTACCCCCAATTTGGAAGTGACAATTACCCCCTAAAAGATACAATGTTCCCAGCATTAGGAGGATGAACACAAGCACATGCCCCTTCCAATACATGTGAAGCAACCCGCTGCCACAATCTGCTGCAATTGCATCACTGTTGGGCAGCCAAGTGCTTGGAGGAAAGCACCAGGTCACCAACCTCGAGGGGCTGAGGCTGTTAGTGCAGCAGAAAGGGAACAATGTCCATTTAAAAAAACAGTAGCCCGACCCCCAATTGCTCCTTGTATCTAAGGTGGCTGCTCTCACCCCAATTCACTAGTGTGTGGTCACTGCCACGAATAGATTAAATGTGGAGCTTGAAATCCAGTGTTCAGCTGTGCCATTGTTGTAAAATATGTCTAATTCTAATGTGTCCACAAATCACTGACCACACTATGTATAGCAAACACACAATACAGTGTTCATAGTGTGTTTCCACACCATCCCACTGGGCAATAAGCCCCCCTGGCTTGCTCCTTTTGTGTCCCCCAAGTAGGAACAGTTTTGAATCCCTCCCTACACAACCTCGCGTCTTTTCAGGTGGTGCTTGGAGTTTGCTGCGCCCTCCCCGATCTGTTTCGGGAACTCTGAAGTGTGTTTAAAACGTCAGAGCAAACACAGGCGCTGTCGAGTTCCGAGGGAGCTAAATTATGCATCGTGAGCCGTCTCCGAGCAGCGGGTGCGTGACCACATCGGCACACGCCTCACGCTTCAAACACAGCCTGTGATATGCATCACAATGTATAGGAGTTATTTTCTCTGCTAATCTAAAAATGAAACGTCCCTTTTATCTAGAAACCTGCTCGCTGCTCTGCCGGGGACACAAGTGACAGGGGAGATTCAAAAAAGAGATAGCTGAGCAGGAACAAATAGAAGTCCCAGGAAAAAAAAAAACTTGACAACAGCTGTGGCAGCCGTAGTGCAGCACATCTTGGTGTGTGAACAGGCCTGGAGTAGCTGTAGCGTAATGATTCATGATTCAATTAGGAGACACATTTAGACACGATACAATCTCGGATTTGGTTCAGCCCAAACTGATTTGTCATACAACACTGCCTTGTCTAAAGTTCAAAAGGATGTTGTGTTTCCTGTCACTTTTGGGCTCCGCTGGCTTCATTAAAGATGGTAAATGCAAGATTAGAATATCAGCTTAGTGTAAAAAGACCCACATCATATAGAGAGCCGTTCATTCCTCAGTTCATGTCAAGTCACATTTGACTTTTATCCTGATCTTCAACGGTCAGGACCCCATAGGACCAACACAGACCACGACCCACTGCACTGCAGTGACTCTGATGTGGTGGTGGTGTGTTAGGCTGTGTTGCACTGACACAAAGGGATCTGACACAGCAGTGCTGTTGGAGAGTTCAAACACTGCGTCCACTCACTGTCCACTCTATTAGACACTCCTACCTAATTGCTCCACCTTGTAGATGTAAAGACAGAGAGAGAGAAGCTCATCTGTGATTTTCTGCACGTCTTCTAGTCCTTCATCAGTGGTCAAATGATGCTGGTCACAGGACAGTGCCCACAGGACACCGTTGGTTGGTTCTCAGTCCATCAGCGATACTGAGTTTTTTATATATATATATATCACACACACACACACACACAGAGTGCACCTCACAGCACTTCACTTTTTCCACGTTTTCCCCTCTAAGTTCTACACCCAATACCCCACAATAAGTGAGAGAAGTTGTCACTGTGGAGTCCCGTGTGTAGAATTTTGAGGAAAAAAATGAATTTAATAAGGCTGTAACATAACACAATGTGCAAATAGTGAAGCGCTGTGAATACTTCCCTGATGCACTGTATATACATGCATGGCACAAATGCTGGTGCATGCCTTCTTCTGTCCATCACCGCCAAGAACATGCTATAGTCGTATCTGCATGACAGGAGGTATGGTGCACAATACATCCATACAACCATCCTACTTCCCGGGCCCCTGCAATGTGACCCCTCTACAATTCATCCAACTCCTTGAATTGCTTTCACACTCTTCTTGACTCCTAATACTACTCTGTCCCTGCTCTTTAATATGAGTAACCTTGTAAGTCGCTCTGGATAAGAGCATCAGATAAATGCCATAAATGTATATATATGTGTGTGTGTGTATTATCTTGAGACCTGACTTGAAAACAGAAGTCCTCTCCTGCCATCACAAAATTTCCCAGCTGACCACTGAAAAGCAACTGTAAGCCGTACTATCCGTTACACTGAGTGGGTGTCAAACAAAAGCCTAAATTGCAGCTATTTCGCCATTTGGATAATTGCATATCTGCATCCAGCGATTTTGCCATATCAACAATCGTCAAAAATTTGACTCCACAATGAAGTGTCAACAATGCGAGAGCCTCGTGCAGTGACAGTAGCCCAAAGCCACTGTAGTCATGGCGACACTCGACCCCCACCAAAGGGCAGCCCCTCTGGTCAGCAAGGACCAGCGTGCATCATTTTTGATCAGCCAGGGCAGCTCGGCCAGCTTGCTGCCACGTCCTCGGCAGATGGCAGGGATGTCCGAAAGGACCGGGACTCTCACCTCAACCCAGTCCAGAGACACCTTCAGTGAGGTGGCGGCCAGCCTGCAGACCCCTGTCGCCACTACCTGCTAATCCCCACCCCAACTGCTTGGCACGCACTCAAGGCTCTCTAATAAGTTGTGAAAGGCCATGGACAAGAGCACTGAAAGAGCCATCACTCTGGTGGTCTTTCTCTCTCTCTCACTCTCACTGTCATTGTCTCTTCTACCCTAATGCACTGCAAACACAGACAAGGCAAAAGACGGCACTTTTATTATGCTGGAGAGGAAAAACGGCGGCACCAGTGACCAAAAAAAAAATGTACCGTGTCCTGATTGAGGTCGCTGGCATGTTCCAGGAGGACTCAGCAAAAGCAAAGTCTATTCAGCAGCCACCATATGCTTTTGTTGTTGTTTGCTTTCCTCTGCTGACCTACTTTGCAATTTGCAGCTTCATTAAATATTGTATTGGTTGGAATTAACGAGATGTCAGAGACTGAAGATAGTGCCCAAACCCATCAGGCTAAAGGCAACACAAACACTCCCCATCGGGCCTCTCTCAGACACTGATACACATACAGCCACCCACTCACACTTCCTTTCTCAACCTGGCTGTGTCACTCTCTCTCTCTCTCTCTCTCTCTCTCTCTCTCTCTCTCTCTCTCTCAGGTGTCAGCTCTTTGACTCCTCTACAGTGCAAGATTCGCTTCCACTTCCCTCACCGTAGCCATCACCTTCTCGACGCAAAGACAGCCCAGCCAACATATTCAGTAGCCAGTCAACCTCGGACTGTCCGATTCCCACACCAGGCCTTAACCATAGCATTCCTTGTACTGATCACAGTAGAGCAAACCAATACTGTTGTTCCTATTGTTTTGCTACATGCCTGATTGCTGCTTTATCTATTAATCCTGTACTGTACTACTTAACACTGAACACAGGTGATGCAACCCTGACAACACTGCCACCTGTTAAGCATGGTGGTGGTGGTTAGGGTTGAACATCACCACGGATTTCCTGGATCGATTCGATTCCAATTCACATTTCCGATTCAATACAATTTGATTTGATGTCAAAAGACCTTGAATACCCTTTTATAGTGCACATGAAAGTTTGTAACACATTACAAAGTAGTCTTGAACATGGTTCTGAACACTGGACACTGTTAGGTCCTTAAAACTACAATCTGTTCGCGACTGCTTGTTTACTTGTTGGAGATTGTGAGATGTTTCTGCAAGAAAAGGATCTACATGTTGCGGCGTGAAGCGGCTCCTGTGGGGTAACATTATCACCAGCTGTTGAGGAAACTCTCTCAGAAGGGACACTGGTCCCCGGGATACAAAGACGACGATTGGCTTGGCGATGTGGCCAATAGGCAACAAGTTGGTAAATTCCACAGCATGGGTCGTGTCCGTGGCGTTGTCTGTTATGAGAGCTGGACCACTGTTTGCAAGCCCCCACTCTTATATTACTTCGGACGGTAGTTCGGCTACATTACTGGCTGTGTAACTGGATTCAATTGACCTTGTCTGTAAAACATGAGACATGAGCCTCGGTTCATTATCGATATGGTGATGAATCCATTGTTCTGGATGTCCAGCTATCGCGGGTTAGGGTGAAGGTGCCATGCAATGTCTCACATCTCGGTACAGGTTTAGACTGGCCACTTCACTCAAATGTTTACGGGGTAAACCATGCCACGGTTCCAGAACATTAATACGTTTTCGCTTTCAACAACAGTCCCTGTTATTTTTTGGCACTTGAAGGTGATTTAATTGCAAATGCCTTCTGTAGTGGAGGTTGTTTGGGGTCTGCCGTCCTTTGAATATCACGGCGGTGTCGCGTTAAATGGTTTCTCAATATTTCAGCTCCAGCACCCGCAGTCAGATCTTGCAGTGCAGAAAACATTGGCTGGTTACGTGAGATTACACGTGACGGGGGGGGGGGGTGATTTTAAAGACCTCAGTGCAGATTTGAGAAGGATTTATGGAATTTTTTCTTGGAGACATCTCTAAAGCAAGGTATTTAACTCCCCACCTGGTCCTCAGGCACCATGGATAGGGCTGCCCACTGCTCCAAGCATGTGTGGTCAATGCCTACTAGTCTGCGTGTGCATGGGGTAAATGCAGAGGACGAATTCCTGTGTGCGAGCACAGTGGGTCTATGAGAATCTATACTATTTACCTTTAAAAAAAACACTTGTATAAACTCTAATAAACAAACAAACAAACAATTAACACTGTTTTCGTTACTGCTGGACCGCTGTTCCCACTATGGGTTAAGGAGAAGCGTGCTGACCGTTTCCTACGGTAACGCCAACGTGCACCTCAGTTCCTCCTCAGTGTGTCCATGCAAGGTGCTTCTGGCCCACAGCTGAAGTGTCCTTTTATTCCAGACTCCCCAACTTCAGTGCATGGCTTTAAAGTGATACCCAATGATCTCATTTTCTCCAGGTTGTATGCGCAGAGCATATACTCCCTCATTTCCCACCAGCCTATCCGTGTATCTGCTCCTGCTTGGGCCGAGGAGCACAAGCCCAAAAGAATATCTCGGGCTGTCTGAATACTAAATACCCTCTCGCCCCCTCCGCTTAAAATAGGAACTTTCAAATAATACCTCATTAATGAATCAATTCTGCCCTTCTGAACATTGAAAATACTCAAAGATATTCAAATCGCCTTCGCGGCACTCGGCAAGAGGGCTCATCAGAATGTTATCCAAGCAGCTTAATTCTTCTATATTCTGCCAGCTTAAAACTTTGATGATTACACACATGGAGAGAGAGAGAGAGAGAGAGAGAGAGAGAGAGAGAGAGAGAGAGAGAGAGAAGCAGAAGCTCAAGCAAAGATATTTTTGTCATCCAAAGTAAATTTAGCACCTTGTCAAAAATGCTCCTGGTCCAGCTTCTGATCTATATTTACACCCGACTGGTTGACTGGAAGAGAATCTTCGATAAATCACTAACAGTTGTGTTTCAACTAATCGGACGCATTTATCACACGTTCAGACATTCATTATTTGCTCATTTATCAAAGTGTGATGAAGCATGATTGCAATCACAGTGCCTCATCGCTCAGCAGTTCAAAAATGAAGAGCCTAATAACTGAACAAGAACTAAGACAATTAAATGGCGAAGAGTTTATTAATGATATCAATTACAAATAATGTAGCACCGTGCTGCTTTGGCAAGAAGGTGTGGTGCCATAAATTACTGCAGGCCAGGTGTAAATGGCAACCTTGGGCAGGAACCCTCAGAGAAGACCTCGGGTACTTGAGCAATACAGAGTATTACATTATTATTATTGTTCTTTGCGGAATATACGATTCTTTGATTTTGATGTCATGAAAACGACACAGGCCAGCAAATCAGAAAAGATGCCTCTTACATGTAAGAGCAAAGTCACAGACTTAACTGCCTGTTTAATTCTGGGATTAAATGATCCAGGATAAAATGGTACTTTAGAAATGAGTGTGGTCTCCGAGTAGCTCAGCGGTCCAACGAGCTTCCATTACGATCTAGCAGCTTCCACTAGGATCGCTGCTTTGAATCCGAAATCATGGTGTTTACCGGCAGTCTGACGGAGCAGAACTGGCCATGCTCTCGCTCAGCTAATGTAACATTAGTTAACAATTAGTTAACGTCATAGAGTAACATTAATTAACATTTAATTAACATCAGCTAGAGTAACATTAGTTAACATTTACTTAACATCATAGAGTTAACATTAGTTAACATTTAGTTAATGTCAGCTAGAGTAACATTAGTTAACAATTACTTAACGTCAGCTAGAGTAACATTAGTTAACATCTACTTAACATCATAGAGCAACATTAGTTAACATTTAATTAACATCAGCTAGAGTAACATTAGTTAACATTTACTTAATGTCATAGAGCAACATTAGTTAACAATTAGTTAATGTCAGCTAGAGTAACATTAATTAACATTTAATTAACATCAGCTAGAATAACATTCGTTAACAATTAGTTAACGTCAGATAGAGTAACATTAGTTAACGTTTAATTAACATCAGCTAGAATAACATTCGTTAACAATTAGTTAACGTCAGATAGAGTAACATTAGTTAACGTTTAATTAACATCAGCTAGAATAACATTCGTTAACAATTAGTTAACGTCAGATAGAGTAACATTAGTTAACGTTTAATTAACATCAGCTAGAATAACATTCGTTAACAATTAGTTAACGTCAGATAGAGTAACATTAGTTAACGTTTAATTAACATCAGCTAGAATAACATTCGTTAACAATTAGTTAACGTCAGATAGAGTAACATTAGTTAACGTTTAATTAACATCAGCTAGAATAACATTCGTTAACAATTAGTTAACGTCAGATAGAGTAACATTAGTTAACGTTTAATTAACATCAGCTAGAATAACATTCGTTAACAATTAGTTAACGTCAGATAGAGTAACATTAGTTAACGTTTAATTAACATCAGCTAGAGTAACATTAGTTAACAATTAGTTAACGTCAGCTAGAGTAACATTAATTAACATTTAATTAACATCATAGAGTAACATTAGTTAAGATTTAGACAGTTATTAAATAACTAAATAATTGTTCTGACAGAAGGACAGAAAGACTGAAACCTCTTTGATTTTGTTACTTTTATAAGCTCCTCGTCCATGTTCTCAGACCTCCCTTCCTTCTAGTCAACTGTACTGTAACAGATGGGATACAGTCTGTAAGTGGACCAGTAAGGTTGGTGGACCTCTTCAAGTGGGAGAGCAAGTGGGGTTTCTAATAAAGTGGATGCTGAGTGCATACAGTGCGTAAACTACTTTGCGTAAGACCCTCAAGTCTTCGTGGTAAATCAGGGTGATGAAGAGTGTGGAAAGAGTGTGCTGAATCATAACTCTTCACTCTGCATTGTAAAACCCACTAAATTACACCCACACTGTTTACAGGACAGAAACACAGTGCATTGCACACAAGTTTCCTGTGTCTAGATTAAGTATGCATTTGCTTGTTTCTGACGTTATGTAACCGTGTGTTGTGCTGTGCTGGATTTCCGAGCGGTGACAGGGGTTTTACCTTTCTGGCAGAGTGCCAGCTTTCATCAGCAGCTATTTCAGTACTAGTCAAGGAAGAGGCAAAGCTCTTTCCAACTTCCCCCCATGTAGACGAAAGCATGGGTATGAATCATCAGGAAAGCCTCTGTCTATGCCTTTCTGACTTCAGGAGCAAAGCCAATCTCTCTCTCTCTCTCTCTCTCTCTCTCTCTCCCTCTCTCCCTCTCTCCCTCTCTCTCTCTGTGTGAGTGTTTAGAACACCACAGACAGATAAACACACTCGAACCAGCCAGGGTGATGACAGAGTCTGGGCAGACAGGGAAAAAGGAAAAAGCTAGACAGACAGAACTAATATCACCTTCCTTAAAATTCCCACTTTTCATCTTTAATAACATGATTTCTCAAACCCACGGTGCCTTTTGTAATGTGTATGCAAAATAGATCATATAACGAAACAGGCTGCGTTATGAAATACTTTTAGCAGTGGGCAGCCCGGATTGGCAGCTGTGGCCTGGTGGTACGGGAACCAGCCTTGTGACGGGAAGACGCGCCGGTTGATTCCCTGAACTGGCAGGACAGGACTGAAGTGCCCCTGAGCAAGGCACTGAACTCCCGAGCTGCTCCCAGGGTGCTGTGCAAAGGGCTGGCATGTGTGGTCACTGTCCTCTTCTGTGTTTCACTGTGTGGGTAAAGGAGGACAGGTTGCAGAGGACAAATTCCTGCATGCACGCACAGTGAGCCTACGCGTACATTTACATTTTAGTCGCGGTTTTCAGTTTGAATTTGTTGGTGAAACATATCTGATGCGTAACTGAGGTCCAAGTGCCGAGAATTGTTGAGAGAAACCTAGCGGCACGCCGAAGGAATCAGCTGATGCACTCTAATGTTGGAGACATCCAATGAATGCACGTGTGCATCAAGGTCAATGGTTTGTTGTCATGCCTAACACGTCCAGAAAGTGTGGGGAGCAACTTTGTATGATGCCAGATCGTTTTTGGTCTTCAATACAGGCACTTTGACAGCCCAGTGTTACGTTAATTAGGTCCTGACACATTCCAGTGCAACAAGACAATGCTTGCCTGCATACTGCTGCCATCTCAAGAGCCTTGAAGACACAGATACTATGCCATGGGCAGTTGTATCACCAGCCCTATCCCCGATTGATGTGTGGGATGCGATTGGACGCCAATCAACAATCCATCCCTACATTTACAACGTTACACAACAATAGGTAACATAAACTGAAATAATATTAGTAAACATCTAATTAACATGTTTAATCTTGCATCATATTATAATCCAATCTTTTGACCAAAGGTTGAAAATGTGTGGCCTGAACTGCAGGCCCAGGTCTACCAGGCACAGTATTATACAGTATGTATTATAAATGAACGCTGAACTGCTGCTCTACAACAAGTATTTCCATTAAAGTGTTTTTAACCGCAGACCCAGCAGGTACGCAAGAGCCTGTTTATGAAATCGCCTCACATTTCCCGCCTCGCATTTCCGACCACTCTGCTCAAATGTGCTAAATCTCTGCTTGCTGCAAGTAGACTCGGCACATAAATGAACAAGACAACAACAAAAAAAAAATTATATCCCAGGAATTCTCATTTTCTCTATTGATATTTACAAATATCAATGTCATTTTCACTCTAAAACACGCAGCCGTCGCAAACAAGCAATCGCCAGGCAAGGGCACGATCAGAAAGCAGATAAAAGCTCCAATCCATCCCACCTCCCAGGGGGGCAGTATAATGTTTCCGTGGTGCTCGCCAAGCACTCGTCTCGTCCACACAAATCCTGTTGAAGTGGAAAGAAGCGCCTCTGAGCACATCCAGCCCACTGAGATTTGTCCAACAGCGAGACGGACCCCAGACAGCGGCTGAAGCAGTGGGGAAGGTGCAAGCCTGCAGTGGGCAGGCCAGTTAAAACCCAACTCCCGCATTTACATTACCATCAACACCAGCCTCACAGGGACCATATTGTTGTACAATTTCCCCCTGAAGTGTACTTATAGCATGTGCGGTTTCATGTATTTATATAGTCTGAATTTGTTGTAACGTGGCCATTTTCCAACCTCTCTTTACTCTGGGCTATTAAACGGGTTCTGCCTTTTTATTGTGCATTGAAAACTGGTTTATGTACATATAAATATATATGACAGGCAGGAGATTTCTGTGTCTGGGTAGGCAGACCACACTACACCACTAAGAGTCCTTTGGCAAGACTATGAAGTCTACATTCTCCTACCTGTATAACATGATTCAAATCATCAGCTAAATGAATGGATGCTATAATCTGAGGGTCGCAGATTCGGCACAGGCATCTGTTTGTCATTGTATCAGAGCTGTTGACCCGGCACTTTACTCCGAGCATGCTGGTTGTCCGTTGAGGATGCAAATGGCGGCAGTTCGGAAAGAGTTGATGTCACGTGTATCGGCGGAAGCATGTGCTTGTCCTCACCCCCGTAGTGTCGGGAGCATTGCATGGGATAGGGGGAGGGTGGCGATAAAGGGGTTGGGGGATTAGCACTTGCAAATGTGTGTAAAAATAAATAAATAAACAAACAAATGTTACAGAACCAGTGGGATTTATAGCCTTGTTTCCATACATGGACCAGGGAACTGACCACTGCATACACTCACACTACCCTTACCCCCGTAATCACAACTTAAGTGTAATGTAGTGACATGGCAGGCTGGTTTGTGTGGCAAAACCAGTGTGTGCAAATCATGCAAAATTCATACAAAATTCTTGGGCTACATTTTAGCCATATGTGTATGGATTTTGGAAGATGCTTTTGGTATGCCACAAACAACCTACAAGGCCTGCATGAAGTTCTGACCAGCCATATAGCCATCACATTTGGCTCTTATCAGCGTGTCTTAGATTCCTGCACCAACTTCCAGAACATTACAGGACCCATTGTAACCATGTAATGTTATTTCACTTTTTTTTTTTTCTTTTTTTTTTTTTATCGCTTATGAGTGAATGTGAGTGTGAATCTGAATCACAATAATATTTGTAGACTAGATGTTCACCAGTACCTGTGTTGCATGGCCAGTTCCTTTGTCTGCTGCTGAAAACGCCTGGAACTTATCAGTACATGACCAGGTTCAGAGGAAGATTTCGAGCAGGAGCTCAGCCCTGACCTGGACCAGAACTAAAGAACCCTGTCCTTAATCTAGGCCTTCATATTCATACAAGCTTAACACGAACTGGGACATCAGTGGGTCAATTTGGAACGTTAACAGTGCAGGCCGACTTCATTTAAGTCTTAAAAATTCAGTTTTCCATGTTTATTTATCTGAACCAAGCTGGCACTCTTCCATCATTTATCCTCTTTTTTTTTCTCCACTGTCTTTCCGATGTGTGCGGTGTGTGTCCTCGGGGGTTATCCTGCAATGTGCCGCAAGACTCTCGGCTATGTCGATATGTGTATTCTCGCACGGCGGTAACGAGTCGACGAGGGAATATTCATCTGCGCTCCGCTTCCATTTGTTCTGCTCTTGCAATAGAATTTCCTGCATGCGATTTAATATGCAGATCCAATCACATTTCTTTTTCTTTTTTTTTCTTCTTTTTTTTTAAAAAGCAGTTACACGATGCACTCACATATGAGGAAGAGACTTAAGCTATAACTCTGTAAAAAATGGAAAGCATGAAATCAAAGGGGTGCTTTGAAGGGGAACACATTTCTGCTTCTACTGTAGCCAGGGCATGGCAGAGCGCTTAATGTATGCTGCGACTTTTGACTGGGTGCACCTCTTATGATTGCTGCCTGCAGCTATTTTCTAAAATACAATGGTCGAAGAGCTTTAATTATTTTTGGCCTTGAACAGCTAATATACTTTTAATTGCTTGCCATTTCCCAAGGACCGATTTATCTCCCCGACGTCTTTCCAGTAAAGTGTTCATAATTTCACAGAGGTTAAGTGAACAGACTTCCCTCCTAAAATCCCATTTCAAACAAGAGCAGTAATGAGAAGTATTGTATGTTCCCCGAGCCCGGGTCTGCTTTTAACAGGAGACGCCCAAACACAAATGGCTGGTAATGTGGCACAAATCCTCTGTGTCAGATGCTCGCTGGCCATCCTGAACACAACACACAGGCTACCTTGTAAATGCAGTGTTAACAAAGAGCTGCGGACTACAAAGTGTTATGATATCCGACATTCGAAACGGCGGCACGGCGGCGCAGTGGATAGCGCTGTTGCCTCACAGCGAGAAGGACCTGGATTTGATCCCTAGGTGGGGTGACCTGGGAAGTTTCTGTGTGGAGTTTGCATGTTCTCCCCGTGTTCGCGTGGGCTTCCTCCGGGTACTCCGGTTACCCCCACAGTCCAAAGACATGCATGGTAGGTGAATTGGTGACTCTAAAGTGGCCCTTAGTGTGTGTGTGTGTGTGTGTGTGTGTGAGCCCTACGATGGACTAGCGCCCTGTCTAGGGTTGTTTCCTGCCCTTGCGCTCAGAGTTGCCGGCTGGGCACCGGCTCACCCGTGACCCTATTCAGGAATAAGCGGTTCAGAAAATGGATGGATGGATGGACATTCGAAACTCCTTAAGCTGCAAACCACAGGCAGTTTAGCTACATGCCATACTGAGCCTAGGACCTTGCAGATGGCCATAGATATCATAGATATCATATATCTTCATTGATGAGTCCTGCTTTTGGTGGCGAAGACCAAACAATTCATGTGTGGAGGCACCATGGTTGTTGCCAAGATAACAGTTACATGTCACACATCCAGAAGGTTTGGTGTCCGGGTGTAGGGTGCAATTTTATATGATGCCAGATCACCTTGGTCTTCATTACAGGCACTTTGACAGTCGAACATTACGTTACCAGTTGCAACCAGTGGTCCAACCTTTGGTTGAACACACACTCCGGTGCTCTATTCCAACAGGACAACGCTTGTCCACACACTGCTGCCATCTCAAGAGCTCGCCTTGAAGACACAGATACTATGCTGTGGTCAGTCTCATCTCCAGTCTTATCCCTGATTTCACCCCTGATTGAAAATGTGCGGGATGCTATTGGACGCTCTATCAACACTCCAGTCTATACCTAATTATTGATTGAATAACCAGTAAAACAGCTTAAAATATTTCAGTGAGATCCAAAATGACCAGACCGAAATCTGTTCAAAATAAAGACGACGCTCCTTATAGCTCCCCCGTGTTGTTAACCAAGTCAATTGCTTGTGGCCATCTGCAAGCACTTAAATCAACAGCTGAAGAAAAGAATCAATTCAAAACTGAACTGAAAATGTGAAGTAATGCTCATTTTTAATGACGCTGGCTCCACAGCCATGTTGTCGCAGAATTGATTCTTTAGTGTTTGTTTGAGTATTCCATAAATCGCTCTTTGGAGGCGTTGGCTATAATGAATGTGTCAAAAGTGTACATAGTGTCCTTCAAGTAACACAATACCAAATTGAATCTGCGACAGAAACTGAAAAATAGTGGCAATAACTGTTGCGTCCCCATAGATTCCGAGGCGCTTGGCAGTGGGATCTATCCATGTCGACTCATATTCGTTTCGCCCTTTCTTTCCAGAGTGGAAGGCTTTTAAAAATATGGCACTGGAAAGCCATTTACACGTTCTGCTCTCAGGTGGAGAGCCGTGGGGATCGAAATTGGCGGCACCCATCAGTTTCGGAAAGGCCCATCTCGGTGCAGCACAATGACTGCACTGCAGCTATCCCCTATCAGTGCCTTTATCTCTCCACGGAGCTGCAGGAGACTTCCTGTTCCTCCATCTGAAGTGCTATCGACTTAAAGAGCAGAGCGGGAGTTTGTTCTCTAGATTGGAGTGTGATTACACCAGGGAGCATCTCCGCTGCACATTAACACACACACACATGCACATACACACGTGCAAAAACCAATACACTCAATCTTAATTTACTGTCATCTGATCATGTCGGAAAACAACGTGTGGAAAAAAAAAAAAAAGCAGTGCTTCCGTGTTTTCCCACAAAAACACAGTGGAGGTTTCCGAATGATTAGTGGCGAAATGCCGCAGCCTGTGTAGTTCCATTGTTTGCGCAGATTGCTCTAATCCAAAAACGGTGAAGTTGCTTCCGTCGTCATACTTGGTGCCGTGCCAAAGCACATTTCCCAAGTTTACGTTCCAGATCAAGCCGAGGAGCGGCAGCCGACTTTTCCAAACAGCCAGCATATTCAGAGATTAAAATATCTCAATTATGGAAAGAATTACCGAACAAATGCGTATTCTAATTAAGCATGTTTATCTCCCGACAAGCAAATGTTATTCCGCCCCCCTCCCAAAACCCTCTCTCCCCGTCTCCCCGCTACTCTCTAGCTCAGAGACATCTTCTCAAAGCTCTCTTATCTGCACAGATACACACGCTCAGGCCTGCACAACCACAACAGTGGCACCCGGCCTCCGATACACCGACAGAATATTCAAAAAAAGCATTCTCGCAGCTCGTGCGCAGAGGTTAGCAACGCTCACGTCCACTGGCTACACGCTCGGGCACAAGTCCAGGTGCAGCACTGACTGTATGATGAGGATTCGGTGAACGGGCATAATTAAAACTGACAATTACATTAATGAGGGACAGCAATCAACCAGGCCCGAAGCTGCTCCGAAACGTGACGGTGATAACAACTTGTATTCTGTCAGCCTGTGGCCTCATACCGACATCACCAGATCAACCAGATCACCACACCTTTACTCCAGTGGCACCTCTGCCCACCATTACAAAACACACCCCCTGATCAGTGCAAACGTTTGACGGCAGGTTCCTCGCAAGCCAGCTGTCCTGCCAGTGAGGCCAAGAATTTCATCTGGTCTAGAGTATTACTAAACCAGTGTTCCTACCTTTTCGGAACACACACTCCGGTGCTCTTTTCCAACAGGATGATGGTCGTCCACATAATATTGCCGTCTCAAGGGCTCGCCCTGAAGACAGAAAATGTGCGGGATTCACCCCTACCGCACAAACTGCAGAACTGAGTGGGAATATGCACGCTGTATGGGATGGATGATCACTGGCATGATGTGTTATTCCCGACCCCAAACTGAGAAACACTACTTCTGTATGTATAGCTCAATAAATATTGACCATATCAGTGTAAAACCATTTGTTGTTCCTGGTAACCTTTATCTTCCTTCTCAATAGTACTGCAATACCACACTTCGTTGTGGGTGCAACTGTTTGCGCACTGTTTTTTTGGACTATATCCATGTCTATTTTAAGATCTTCCTTCTGCACAACCAGAAGCACCCAGCAAATAAAATACAAATCCTCAAACTAAAACCACAAACAAGGCAATGACACAAACCCTATTCATCAGTCATGTCTGGCTATCTAACCACTCTTCCCCACTAACTGCCTTCCTGTGTCTCATCATTATGTCTGATGGTGCCACACATGCTACCGCAAGAATGACCTCAAACGCGCCATTGCCTGCACAAGTCTTGGAGGGCCATACTTTTTTTTTTGTTGTGTATGTGTGTCTGATGTCACAAAAGAAGGCAACTCATACCTGGCAATTGCCTCTCAAGTGAACCATGCACCTTGGGAAAATGGCCATTTATCAGAAACAAATGAGATGTCATAGGTCAGGACAGCACCCAGGTCCTGCATCCTCCACAGGCTTGCTATTTGTCACACCAAATGAGCAAAACAGCGGGCAGAACAAAGAACGCTGCGAGGACAGCCTCTCCAATTAGTCAACTGATGAGCTGCTACCGCTGTAGCCATCAGCAAGACCGGACGCGGCGAGCTGGAGCTCTTTCTCCAGAACGTCACGGCCGTGATGAACAAAGATTATGCTTTAATTGAAAAAAAGAAGAAAATAAAAAGAGCTTAAAAGGGAACTCGTTTGGTATGCATTGCACCTGCGGGTTACTTCTGATCTACAATGACATTCCAGGTCGTTACTGGTCTACCGTAATTCTCTTGGTGGTGGCGTAACATCCATCCTTTTTCTTATCTGCTTCTTCAGGGTCAGGGTCACAGTGGGTCTGAATGCCTACCTGGAATCACTGGGCGCATGGCGTGAATACCTCATGGACAGAGCGTTGGTCCGTTGCAGAGCAAAACACACACCCATTCATGTACACAGTCACACCTAGGGTCAATTTACTGTGTATCATCCATCCATGCATCCACCCTTATTATGCACATCTTATTAGAGCATGGTGACTCCAGGTGCCCACTTAAAATCAATGGGCACAATGCAGGAATGGATGGACCCTCAGGACCAATCACACACTTATATTTAGGGATTACCTGTGGCATAAAATTAAATCATCCATCCATTCAACCAACCAACTCATTATCTGGTTGTTCCTGGTCAGGATTGTAGTGGATAAGGGGCCTACACAAAATCATTGGTGCATTGCAAGGGGGTGGATGATACCCCTCACACACGAAAAAATGGGATCAATTGCAGGAATACCCCCTGAAGAGGGCACCAGTCCTGTAGTACCCCATGCACCCATTCACTTACACACATACCTACCGCTAATCCGCGGTTTAGCATGTAGCAAATGAAATTACCTTTGCAAAACAACACGATCAGAAAGTTCACCGGAACAGAGCGGAACGTCATGCCGAGACTGTTTGTAAATATAATTTACAATGTTAAACTGTTAAATGATGAAAATGAGGAAAGTCACCTTGAAATATTGGGAGAACACTGATGCACCATACGAGTGACTGATTTGGCTCATAATTATCCATAAAAAAAGCCCCCCAAAACACTGTGCACAGCAAATTGGCAGCGCTGGTTTTGAAAGTCCTTGGAAGGGAAACAAATGAAACGCTGGGAAAGTTTAAGGCAGGAAGATGATACCCAGCCAAGCCATTGATGTGAGCTTCAGGAAGACCTTTTATTCTCTGGAAATCTTGTTTTTCCCTCCTCAGTTTCTCAAGCAGCTCCATGCTTTCAGAGGGAGTTTAAAATACCTACACTGAAACTGGTCTGTCTTTTCTTTATCATTACAAGATGTCCAGAGCACACAACTTGGCCTAATGTGGTGAAGAATAAACGCACTGGATGGTCAGTATTTTGATGCACAAAGGAAAAGAATCATTAAGCTGCGACTGCCCCATATACCCCCCCAAGAAAACCCCCCCCCAAAAAAAACAAAGGGTTTAAAATGCAATGGATGTACCTTTAATTGACATTCTCCTACCGTCTGCATGCCTCTGGCCAGACCACGATGCTATCTGTGGCCAGGCAGACGTCTCCATACACGGAGGACTGTTAACAATGTGTGGAGCTGTTCTTGGCAGTGCGCAGCCGTGACACTTTGCCCACGCACTTTCTCTTTCTCTCTCTCTCTCGCACACACACATGCTGTCTGCTCCGACCGAGCCGGCGGGGGAGGATTCCTCGGGTTTGAATGTCAAAGAGTCAATGTATACAAACAAGTTGGGCAAACGGATGATGCTCGTGTACGTGGAGGGTGGGTATAAGACATTAATATTCACTCCGTCTGTGTCAGTGTTTTTCGAATGGTAAGCCGCCGGCCTCTTTTGGAGAGGAGGGAGCCGAGAGGAGGGAGCGGGGAATAGCCGTCTGCAAACTCTTGCCATAGACGACATTATTAATCTCAATTTACAAAGCCGGTGAATGTGCACTGAGCTGCGACAAGAGGATACGATGTGGCGGCTGTATTAGAGCGGCCCGTGGCCCTCGCAGTTTCCCCCCACGATGCATCAATGTGACAGTAGTCTGTTGACAGTGACCTTTCATGAAGCCCGCCAAAAAAAGTTGAGCTGTCATGAGGTTACCATTACACCCCGAAATCATCTCAGGAGAAGAAATTGATTTCTGTTTCGCACCAGGCAGGTAGTTTATGGAGGGCAATTAGGAGTCTTTCTTTCGAGCAAAACAGCCGCAAGAAGGACCCGCAGCAGCCACCGACATTTCCCGAATCGAAGCCGACGGCAATTGAAACCTTCAATTTTGCAGATCTTGTAGGATCGGGGACGTTCTTTTTTTTCTTTTTTTTTCGCTGGTAGAGTGTGGTGACAGCTGCCAAAGTTCCACATGTCCAATAGGTGTGCGGTTAGTCTCTGAGGAGAGCAATCCACCATGATGAGAAGGATGTCACCAAGTGAGGAGGACGCAATTAAAGCTCACCTTAGAGAAAAGAAGCACTGCTATCTCCACGAGCTGTGACAAAGCCTCATTAGCTGTATATCGGAAATGAAAGGTGTTCCGCTGCAGCCGTCCAGTCCACAAGAGAGACGGCGAGGGTTTCAGACAGGGAGAGAGGCCGCCTTTATTTTTTTATCGGAGGCGGTATTCATCAGCATGCAAGTAAACTGGCCACGGGGGATGAGGAAATGCACATTAGCTGCTTCGAACAGTTGTTCATCCCCTCCAATCCTGCTCCTGTTAAAGAACGATCACACAGCACATTGATGGGATGTAATATTGCAATGCGAATTCTGATTTAGAGTCCAGACTGAGCCCATAGCAGTGTTGTGATCAAGGGAGAGTGAGGTGGAGTGTGAGAGACAGAGACAAAAAGAGAGATATGTCTAGCTCCATGATTCATGTGGATCTGAAGAGATGGCAGCTATTTTTTTTTCCCCCTCCACATCCAGTGCATTATGTTTTCATCCAGAGATCCCATGTTGGGATTATCATCGCTATCTCCCCGACGCAGCGTGCTTCTGTTTACATTGCCATGTGGCGCTTTATGTGCTGTTGCATTGCGCATATTGATATTCCACACCAACACGGCCCTCCGAGTTGTCACAGGTTGCGTAACATTCATTCCGGCTGATGCTCTGCCAATTCCGTCTGGCGAGAGGCCACGTTGCCTGTGGCAGAAATAAGCATCAGAACCTCGCTGTGCACGCTAAAACCGAAAAAGGATTGTGAGGAGGGGTGAGAGCCACCTCCGCTGCTCAACATGGGCAGGGTCGAAAGCTCAAAATACATTTTTAGATAGCATCGGGTGAAACTGCGAGGAGAGAGAACCTTCCTCAGAAAGGGTTCAGCAGCTGTCCTTTGCCAAGCCATGAGGTTTGAAGGACGCCACCGTCATATCCGCTACAAAGCTGGGAACAGTGTGGATGTTGTGGAGGCAACAGACAAAAAAAAACAGGACAGAAAAACCTGGTTCATACCAAAGCACTAGGTAATAAAGCAGACAGCTTCTTTTCAGCAGATGGGATGGAGGTCTAGTGGGACTGGAGATGAAAGGCTTCATGGAGGAACGGCTGAGTGCATTAGAGACATTAGGTAACATCCTCCTGATATTGGCCACAATCCATGGCAGTCAAAAACAGTAAAAGAAAGAAAGTCGACAGATAACATCGGGGGACGCAAACATCTGCTCCCAAGAAATCTCTAGCAGCTACCTGGACTGCAGCAGCTGCTTACAAAGGTCTTGGCCATCGCTGTAACCGGGTCACTACCACGACATTGCCACTGCCAGGACCTCAAGATGTTTCTCACCCTGAGATTTCAAACATGCCAGAAGAAGGCAACACAATCAAGGTGCCTCGGAAGCCCCATTTCCTTAATGAATGCAGGGGGGAAAAAAAACATGTGCTGGCTTAAGGAACATCATCTGCATAATACCTCATAATCCTGTCGAGCCAGAGAACGTCAGCCCAACAGCAGCCGGGCCCGAAACCGCAGGAGAGGTTTAATCAAAGGTCAGGGCGCAGTCTTAACACCATTTACAGCACATGCCCAAATCCTAATTTGGTAGGCTGCCAAATTCAAAGGTGGAGGGCAACTTGATTATGAATGCGTCACTGTACCGATGAGCAGACGAGATATTAATCGCATTACTTTTGTGCCTTAAGAGAACAGAAAAATGATGATGCCGTTTGTTTTCTTTGGGAAAGCCAATGGGAGCTTTGATGTCTGAAAACGAAGCTTCCTCTTTATTTGTTAATTCAAAATGATCAGTCTTTTACAATAATTAATACCCATATGTTAGGACCAAGCAAATATACCGTTTGGACAAATTACACATTGTTTACACATTGTTTACTTTTTTATTTACATACAAATTATTTTAGAGCGCATTTATATCACCATCTCCATTTCTACTTGGTCTATTGACATAAAATCTGAACTAGCATGGTGTTTCAGCAATGATCAGTGTGACTTCATTGTTATAATTTCATGTCTAGAACCAACCATGGCTAGAATGACAGGAGTGGTGGTGCACTGTTCTGCTGCGAAACACAGCTTGCACAAACATCATATGCATGGAAAAGTCATGAGATGTCAATCTTTCTTGCAACATATTCACAAAAGTCAATGTCTGAGGTGTGCCATCCAACATTTAGTCCAGCCAGAATGAACTGGAACTCTCTTGCAACAATCACCAAAGGTATGGAGGAAAATCAGCATTTCATGAAAAGAAGATCTTGCCAACTGTTAATCAAAGAGTAGGACTGCTATGTTTTGGAATTGTCTGGCAGCCAGTGGCACAATAAACACTGCATGCATAGATAGAAGGATGGATTCGTCTTGCAGCAGAAGTATGAATTTGCACCACTTTGTTCAAGCATATTCAAAGACTGTGCATTGAATTTTGAGGGCCATATTGAACTATATAACAGAATCCTTCCATATTTCTGCAAAACCTTTTACAAAAAAAGGACAAAAATGAGATCTACTGGAAAGCATGCAATAAAACCAGTAAAAGAACCCGATCCATGTTTGCCTCTTAGAGCTTCCTTTTTTGTTTTATGGCTCTCAGTGAAAATAATTGAGGACAATACACAATTTCCATTCTGGGAGCCTCACCTCCTGCCACCTTCTCTGCATGGGAATGAAGACAGCGCGGGCAGAGCGCAAACATCTGGCAATCCTGAAGAGATAGTAGCACTTTTTTACAAGATTAAATAGAGCACATTTAATAACATTTTACTGGGGAAGACTAATGTTTCCTTTCAAGCACATTAGCATTTTGATAACCGGCTGAAGACTTTTCTTCCATTTGCGATAAGCAGGGAAGGCACGGCGGAGGAGACAGCATGAAATAATTGGCACGCTGCGTGTGAAAAGTCAGCATTTAAAAAAAATAAAAAAAAGCAAGGGAAAGAAGAGGGGGGGAAGGGGGTAAAGCGGTTTCAGGTGGGTGAAAATCCAAAGAGTGCTGATTCTGGAGTTCAGAGGCGGCCCACAAAAAGCGGTGGGTGATTCCAGCCCGTAGAGCCAATTCTCTGTGTTGAATAGGTAGAGCCTGCGCTAATTATGCAGGGGAGAAAACTGCAAACGCCGTGCATCAGCACTACCGAAGGCTTCCACGGAGCAGAAGTATGACTTCGGGAACCTGGAGAGGAAGACCATGAAGAGATTTCTTAACTCACAGTCCTTTGGCACTGTGAACCGTTTGCCCTGACGGAATATCAAGTGTAACATATTCAGGGCTGCTGCCATAAGAGATCTGCATGATGGAGTCGATGTATAAAGCAAAAACGACAGCTGAGTGGCTGTAATGCATCTACGGCAAAAAAGCGACTTGCGTCCTTTTACTGCTGTTATACTGCGAAAGTGGAGGGAGAAAAGGTAAGGCGGTGACTCATCTGACCTATGAGTAAGGCCTCCTATAGTACACCATGTTAAAGCCTGTGGCGATTTCCAGACACGCAAGCGTAAAGCTGAAGCCATGGGGCGTGGGTGACTGGTCTGACAAAGCCATGCTGGGAGAGATCACTTTGAATTATCACTGTACTGATCACCGACAGTCTCCCACCGCAGAGCAGCTAGGGACAAACACCTCGTCCGCCACTGCAAGCACTTGACGTCTATGAAGAGTGACGTGACCACCACTCCTCTGTTACATCCATAAGCTTTGATGGACACAAACGACTAATGAATTTATATGTAATCAGGCCACTAATTGACACTGATATTAACGAAGCCACTAATGCTCCTCTGCCGCTTGAGGGAAACTAACGGTAGGCGCAGGGGCTCTCCGTGCAACTTGGTATCCTGATATTGACTATTTATCTCTCTCAAACTATGGAAAGTCGTAATTATGTTAATGTATTGATGCCTGTTGGCTGGACTGGCTATCCTGAGTTGCCCGATTGCATAGTTGTCTCCAGTGTGACACTGATGTGACGGGATATGAGAGTTCTGAACTGCTTTCCTGGTGTTAGGTCACAACTGCTTACTAGTTGGTTTTAAAACAGGATGCATGAATCATCGTAGCTTTTTAAACCAGGTTTTCTCCATTGAAATTCTCTTTTCCCATGATTTCCATCAAATGAAGCAAATTTATAAACAGCAATTTGAGTACAAATACCTGTTTGGAAGGTACCACCAGAGCGTAAAACACACTGGCATATAAATGAATGAATCAAGCACCAAATCTCCTTGGCCAGTCATGGTAAGCTAACAGTTAGCTGTGATTGACTATGACTAGGGTCAATTGCTGGATTATAGGCAGAGGGTTCAAACCGAGTAAGTAGGTTTCGTCTGTTGAAATGCTTTTCTTCCCCTCGTCAACCCCTTCGACTGAGGCAAATACAGTATTAAATGCCGGTTGAAGTAAAACCAGACCAGTTTAGCTGTTAGCACTAATGACAGTATGCAAAATGTGTGACATGGTAATCAAGTCCTATTCATATATTACTGGTGGTAAATACAAAAGTAAGCTAGGCTAATCTATGCACATGCTATGTGCATACTGTGAGCCATGCCGAGCTTGTAGATCCGGTTCTTCTTCGTGAGTCCCTCGTAAAAGGAACACCAGCTTTGTTCTGAGCCAAAATAATAGGATGCTAAGTAGGCTAGCAAGCCAATTCTGTGCATTCCGAATTACTATGCAAATTATATTTCTCTGATTATCCTAAGGGGTCAATGCAAATGACAGTCAGCATATTTTTCAAGTCATCAACCCTTAGAGTATAAATCAAATTTTACTGAACAAACCAATAACAACAGTATTTTTTTCAAAAACAAACAAAAAATGAATTCTAATCTAAATCCAATCCTATTCTAAATAGTCATGCGCAATGTTTCAAAACATTTTATAAGTTGTAAAAAACTGAATTTGTTGAATTTGCAGAAATAAGAGGTCACATTTACTGAAATCAAAAGCCATTTCGATAAAAAAAAACAAAAAAAAACATCTTAACAGGCAAAGTTACATATTAACATAGGACCCCTTCTTTGAATGTCTGTCAGAAACCTTCCTCATTATGCCTTTATCTGAACAAACTCGTCTGTGCTCTGAATCAGCAACAAATCTATTCACAGTATGATGATCACACGTGAAATATCTAATGTTTTCATACCTTTTCCAAGGATCTGGTGTCTGACACTTTTCAGCAGCAGAGAGATCCTTTTTCATCCCCATATTGCTGGAAAACTGTGGCTTAATAATGTGGAAAATCCTTTTTAAGCAGTGTTCCTTTAAGTGGGCTCACCTGGCAAACTGTCACAGGTGTCTGAAATTGATTTCAGTGATCTAAAGGGCCCTGGGACACAATACCATCCACGAGTTGTATTGAGAAATTCATCTTTCTGACACCTAAAAACTAATTTCCTTATTCTTTTGGAATGCCGTATTGCATAATTCTCATATGCACAGGGCTGCAAATAGAACTGATTGGCATAATGAACCACACATCTGGACTGACCGGCAAAATTCCCATATTTTAATCTTCTTGATTACATACAATGATTCACCACTAAGAGGGTGAAGACAAACACATGCCTCCTCTGATACATGAATTTTCTCTCTCGCCATTGCATCACTTGCATTGCTGGGTGGCCAATGCACCTAAAGGGTAGCGGCAGGTCCCTGGGCGTGCAATCATCACAGTAGGTGTGAGGTGGGGAGAGAGCGGCATCTACTCACCCAGAGAGAGCATGGCCAATTCTGCTCTCTCAGACTCTGACTGCCGATGGCGAGCACCATGACCCGAGATTCGAACCTGCAATCCTCAGATCATACTGCAAGCACGTTGGACTGCTATGCCATTTTAAAATCCTCATGTCCAAGCGATTTTATCGCAGTGTTATATCCAACGAAAAGAGCCATATCCTCTTAATTTCCTTTTCATAGCACTTGCCAATTATAACTTAAATAAGCTTCCGTTTTCCCTTCTAAGTGCCCAACTGTACTCAGGTTCCCCGTTGCTTCTCAATCGGACTGCTTGGTGGGTGTGCTAGACTTGCATCAATGTGATGTCACCTCATTGTGTGGCCACAAATAGCTCTTCTCATCCCATGCTAGAAGCACTTCTCCTGGACAGATCCACAGGTACAGCGATGCTTCATTTGCATACTGAACAAATCAGGAGAAGTCTTCTTTTTTATAATTTATTTGTTATGTAAATGGGATTGCTGGTTTCTTCCTGTTTGCAATTCCAATGACATTAAGAATGTCAACTTAAATAACCCAGGCAATATGAGACGGCAGTTATAAAGACACCCAGTCTGTGGTGAGGAGGGGGTGTTGTGTTGAGTGAATGAGGTACGCGCTAAACACTAGTGGCTCGAGTAATGCGGCCCATTGCCAATTAAGACGGGTTAAATGTGTTTATCAGCGTAAACAGCGGCAGGATTAAAAACAGATTATCCCGAGTGGTGTTATGCCATCTCATACTCATTTCTTCAGTTTGGTTTGCTTAAACAGACACAGACTAAGTGATCACCGTGCACAAATGTAAACCAATCATTACAAATGTTAAACTGCTGCATTAGCTCAGTAATAATGACACTCTGCTCCTCAAAGAGGGCAGCAAGGTGGCGCAGTGGATAGCGCTGTTGCCTCACAGCAAGAAGGACCTGGGTTCCGGTTACCCCCACAGTCCAAAGACATGCATGGTAGGTGAATTGGTGACTCTAAAGTGTGTGTGTGTGTGTGTGTGTGTGTGTGTGTGTGTGTGTGTGTGTGTGTGTGTGTGTGTGTGTGTGTGTGTGTGTGTGTGTGTCCTACGATGGACTAGCACCCGGTCTAGGGTTGTTTCCCACCCTTGTGCTCAGAGTTGCTGGCTGGGCACCGGCTCCCCCGTGACCCTATTCAGGAATAAGCGGTTCAGAAAATGGATGGATGCTCATCAAAGACCAGAACCAAATCTGTCTAAAACAACACTTCTATAATGAATATTATGCATCAAACATGACATTATGACCTCTGTAGCACATCTGTTTCTCTGCATACTTTATCCTCCCATTACCCTGTTCTTCAATATTCAAGAACCCACAGGACCACCACAGCGCAGATATCATATGGGTGGTGGGTGATTCTGTGGGGCACTACACTGAAACTGACATGGAGGTGGTGTGGTGGTGTATGGCACTGGTATGAGTGGATGAGTTTTCAAACCCCTCAGTGTCACAGCTGGACTGGGAATAGTCCACCCACCAAAATATCCAGCCAAAAGCATCCTGTGGGCAGTGTCATGTGACCTCAAATGAAGGTCTAGAGGATGTCCAACACAAACTGTGCAGATACAACTGAGTTTCTGAGTTCAGTTTCTGTCTGACTTTAAATCATAATGGTGGAGCAACTAGGTAGGAGTGTCTAATAGACTGGACATTGACTGGACTACTGTGCAGTGCAGTGTCTCATTCAATGTGTGGGAAATGGATCACAAAGCAGATGTTAATGATTGTCAAAAAGAAGTGCCAAAGGCCATTGTGTGAAGGAAGGAGCTGAATTTGTAGTCGCATGGAAGTGTAAGGTCATACGGGTCCACCAGCACTGGCAAAAGTCCCAGTCTACAGGACATTCTCCTCAGAACTGTGGCCGAATGATGAAATTGAGCAAAGGCCTCTGTGCATGTGCACAGTCTGCAGAGCTCTGTGGAGTGTTCTTTCACAAATTGGTTGTCGAAGTGTTCAGTCGACTTCTAGAAGCAACTCTTGCCTTGTTCTTGCTGATTCAATGTTTATGCACAAAAAAGACGAATGTTAACTGGCACACATCGTCCGTGGGAACCATGTAGGGACAGAGGGGCTTCATTTTTAGACAAAACTGCTTTTCAACTGTCTTTTTATTGAGCACATCTTTCAGATTGGTTCCTCCAAGTTTGAAGATTTAGAATGAGCCGAGCACTGTGTATGCTTCAGCAGTCCCCCCCCCCCTGTGTCCCTCCTAAACGCACAGAGGGAAGGACCTTATTTAGCCATGCATTAGATCAGGGGTGGGGAACAGAAGGCCGGAGTCCAGCACAGTTTGCTGGTTTTCCTACTCCAGCGCGCCAAGTGCCCCTTTTAATTAACAGGTGCACTTCGGCAGCAAACGCACAAACCTGTGCAGTCCCTCCAGGACTGGAGTCCCCCACCCCGGTTCCAGATAGACACAGATCAGAAGTTTAACAAAGTATAACTCCATCAAATGTTTTTAACACCACCTTAAACCTTATTACCATTTTTCCATCCAAACCGGATCCTGCGATGCTTGGCCACGAGGGCGCAGATGTCCCATCTCATCCCAGTGAACCCAATGAATTGATTCTCTCTACTTCATTAATGTCTTCAGCTACAAGAAGCAGTATTGATCAGATCGGAAAACTTCAGTAAGTCCAGGCATGAAACAGCCCGGCGTATACACTCATTCTCTTTCTTGAAACTGGAGTTATTGTTTGCCCTTCGGGATTACGCTATAAATCAAATGCTTATCGGCCAGCTCCCAGCTTCTGGGCTCCTACATTACAATAATGAGATCCATCACGTCTGGACTCTCAAACCAACATCCCGAAATTACCCAAAGTTTGCAGACAAATTGCAGACTGCTTTTACCATGACCTGGCCTGTTCCAGCCCTGAAACTAAAGCAAAGTGTAGACGAGTCCTTCCTACGGCCGCATGTGAAGCAGATTCCTGGCATACTTTCACAATCGACCTTTGGAATCCGGTGACAAAATAAGCAAGCAATTAGCTTGGGAACACTTCTCCGAGTTCATGTTACTAAAACGGAACTTATTAGACACCCTCTCACTGTGGAAAACCCAAAAACCTGACAAAAGGCCCTGAAAAATAAAAAGCCAATTACTCAATTCTCATGTATGAGTGTAGCTCTCTGCACAATTAATCCACATCAAGAGTCTGAAAATCTGTCCTTTTCTCCTTGTGACATGGTGCAGGCTGATTCTCTCGTTCCGATCCCTCCCCGGCACACATAATCCTAGTGCAGTGAAATAACCTACAATTTCAAGTAATTGCTGCCCTAAATATTGAGTCAATGAGTAAAATGGGTGCCATTACTCTGTTCTCCGCAGAATTCCAGGCAGCAGACTGCCACAGTAAGTTCTTTATTGGGGAGGGGTTTTACAAGAGTCTGACTGGATTGGGCCCAGAGCGCGATTATAATATTCATCAGATTTTATATTGAATTGATATTAAAATGAGGCAGTAACAGTTGAGGGGCCTTCAGGTTCATAGCACAGAAAAAGTCTGACATCTTATCTACATTTCTGACACTGTTAATACAAGGTTCAGCCCGAGATTCGGCCCCGAGATTCGGTCCCGTGATTCGGCCGTTGAAATTTCCATTCAGGGTCCGTAGAACAAACCCTATTCAGTCAAGCCACTGGAGAAATTTACATGTAAGTAGAAAGTCTGATACATGTTATCCATACATCCTACTCAGATGCACTGTTCCACCGTGAATTTCAGAAAACTGCTGCAGGTTTAGACGCTCTTTATAAACACTCCTGAATCAGACCAAAGGATGAGCTCATGCTTCCTCCCACAACAACACTACTTAAGAACGTAATCTCTCCTGTTTTGCACAACCCAATTATCAGTTTTGCTATGGTTGGCAATTAGACTACCCACAAGTGGAGTAACTGCGATCTAAGGGCCCCAGCGTCAATGAACACATGCCCCTGCCCCAAACAGAAAATGCTGTCATTTAATAAAAAACATGAACATGTTATTTGCTTGTTTATTTGCTGTAGTTAAGTCTCAATCAAGCTGATGTGCTCAGGGCATGGTACTCTTTCTACCAGCAATGTAAACCTAAATGTTAGTTTACTAGATTTAAACTTGTTAAAATCTCCATAAATAAGTTTAAACACATGGTTACGTTGATTCATGAGAACCATAAAATCAACCTATTCACAAAAATCCGTACTTGTACCCCTGTGCTGAAGTTCCATCCTAAAAATCAGCATAATCAGAAGATAAACGTCCTTGCAAACAAGCCTGATGCATTTTGGGAACAAGTAAAAGTAAAGGTTGAAGTTTTTAGCCACAATGAGTAAAAATATGCTTCAAGAAAAAAGGTGCAGAATTCTTTGAGGAGAACACCTCTTCAACTGTTAAAAGCCTGACCAATCATGCTTTGGGTTTGTGTTGCAGCCAGTGGCATAGTGAACATTCCACTGCTGGAGGGGAGAGTTTCAGTTTCAGAGATTCAGAGAACCTGTATGTAGGTTGATGTAGGTTGAGCATGTGCATGTGAATTTAAACTGGGATTTAAATCAGGTGGAAATCTGTGAATTCTCCAGGCTGGATTCCTGATTTATACGATGTCTGGATGGTTCGACAGGATATGTCTTGTAGATGTTATGGTATGTGATTCACGTCTGTCGGTTATTCTGATCCTGAGTTATGAAGCCTAGAAATCGGCATGTTACTGTCCAAAAAACATGGATCTCGAGTTCCAAGAGTTCAAATTGAAGAGCTGTAACTCTGCACATGTACCTGCTCTTTACAATTCAGCAGAACACTGTCTGCAGAGGGCCATTATTGGGTCATTCTCTGACACTTTAAAATGCTTCCACATCGCTGATATTACTGCATTTACAGAGAGCCTCATTTAGCCCCTGTTCAATATAAATGATTTGGTCTTTTCACTTATTGGGACAAACATCATAACTGCATATTTTTTGCCATTTTAAGATGAATATTTATGAATATTTATGCTGAAAATTCCTATTATTTATTGTGCCTATTATTTATAACCTAACATTATGCTCTTTATGTCTTTTGGAAATCAGCCCATCTTTCACTTTCACAGTAACAGAAATGCTGTCTTCATTAGAGATCAAAATCAAGCCCCAAACCATGCTTTTGCATTTACATTCAGCGTGTGTTCATTGTTAAACATGGCTAGAATTATTGCAATTTCTTGTTTTTTTCTCTTTTTTTTTTTACGATTGCCACGTGTTTTGTTAATATGTATAAACTGAATACAGTAACCGGTAACTCGGCGTAGTATTCTGATTAAACATTGAGCACCATCTGGCCTGGTTCTTCAAAGCTTTACTCTTTAAAGTGGGCCGGCCTCCAAATGCTGAGCTGAAAACACTGAACAAGTTTGAATGTCTCGCAGTGCTGTACTAATTTAGGGTGGAAAAATACCCTCATAAATCATTTGGGGAGCAGAAAAAAATGCACTCAGGCGTTCGGACATATTGCCGTGCCATGAATCTTGGCATATTTTCTGCCATTGGTTGGCACTGTGTCACAGCCATGGTGATTCAGGCTTTGCTTGTTGTAAAACCTCCAATGGCATTTTTTCGGAAAACCAGGCTCAGCTGGGGTTTTTTTTCTCTTTGGAAAACCTGTGAGGAACATGTTTAAGCACCAACTCGTCTGTGGAAGAAGGGAGTCAGATAAAGCTCTGCTTAGTGGTGCAGAAGTTAACCCTGACACTTGAACTCTGGTTGAAATCTCGGCTGTGATCCGTCCTTATCTGGCGGTCCTTGAGAACACAACTGCATTCACGGGAAGGAAAGAACTGGATGGTTCCTCGATCACCCACTGCTAAGAAACACACATGAGGCGTTCCACAAAGCGTAGGCGGAGGTCTGAATGGATGTGGCAGCAGGATTAATGTGAAGCCTTCACCTTTCTCCTGGCATGTAATAGAGGAACCACTAGTGAAGGAATCAGCGGTGTGTAAATTACAGAAACAATGCATGGATCCACCTGCAGGATCTCGTAATCCATGTTCAAGACGACATCATCTCTTCTACCTCCAGTACATTGTTAGTATCATTAAAGCGTCTAAGCCATCACTTCCGTGTTTGTTTTATGTGCTCCAGAAAGGAAGCTGCTGGCATAACCAGTTTCCAGTATTGCATATTACAGCCCTCAACAATCTAAGCTCACTGTGCTCTGGGGCTTACAGTGGCAACTGACTGACTCAGGCCTATTCATGGGTAAAAGCACTGTGAGCCACTACATCATTAGCAGATCTACAGTGGATCTGCAGAAAATCTGGAGCTAACATGAGGCAACTGACAATGTTCTAGAGACGTCTGCTCAAATATCGTTGGATTTCCAGTTGACAATCAGGTTGGCAAATCAGTGTCAAAGGGTATCGTATTGAGCTGATATCAGCAGAACAAGCTGGATCAGATAGTGGATGGAAAAAGAATGAACCCAGTCTAGTCCTGAAATAGTTCACACTGTGATGTTTCAATGTTAACTGTGCATTTCGTCCTGGGCTGTATTACTGTGTATACATTAAACATACTCAACATTGCAATATTTATATCTGATTTCAATATCAGTACTGACCATACTCAGGTTTTCCATATAACTATCTGACATACTCTGTATCTGTATCACATCTGTATCACACATACTCAAGGTTATGATATCATTATTGGACATATTCAAGGTTATAATACTGGTATTGGACATAATCATAATAGCTGTATTAAACATAATCACATTTTCAAAAACAATTTCACTTGTACGCAAGTTTTCAGAGTTGCTATTGGACATACTCAAGATTTCAGTGTCACCATTGGACATACTGAAGGTTAGAACATTGATTTTGGACAACTCAAGGCTTCAACATCATTGCCAGACATTCTCAAATTTCCAATACTACTGCTGGACTTAATCAAAGTCAGAAAAAAAAATCCCCAAGGTAACAAAATCAGCATCAGACATAAAGGTACATAAAGGTCATCATGTTGGTAAAAGATATAATCACACACAATTACACACTACATTTTTCAGTATCACTATCAGACCTACAGTTATCGCTTTTGGATAACTGTGATCGGGCTACAATATCAATACTGAACATACTCAAGTAGGGCTGGGCAGTATATCAATGTTAATATTGATATCGAGATATAAACAGTGCATTTTTATTTTTGTTTAAAGGATTTAAAATAATACTGTTTCAATCTTGCAGAAAACCTGTCTGCCTCCTTTTCCTGCTCTGCTCTCAGCTCCTCCACTACTCTGCTCTCCTTCGCATATAAGACAAAGCTCTGGCATGAACACGACTTGTTGAAATTTGATCTCCATTTCGTCTTTACACACACTATATACAAACTATTGGATGTCATGTGGGGTCCTACATTTTTCACATCATACATTGTATCATATATCGCCATTCAGGTAAAATATATATCGGGATATGACTTTTTGTCCCTTTTATCTCTGCAGTCAAATATAGGTATTGGACACAATATTTTTTTTAATAAATTTTGTATCAGCCAGACTCCAGATTTTCAGTATCACTATTGGACATGTTCAAAAAATAATATAAAAACAATAAAATTAAAAAACTAAAATTATTTTATTATGAATGCCTTCTATGACACACTGTCACTTTTTATACATTGTGTTTTAATGCATAGTTTTTAATGCACTGTTGCCGAACTGAACTGCAGCTTTACAAAAGGCACTGAAACTACAACACCATTAAAAACAGCTTCTGCAACCATTAACATCGGAAAAACACTCCGACCTCCCACGACTATCGAGACAGAGCCATTCATTGACAACGCAATTTTGAAAAAAATATCTGCATAGAGGGATGAAATGCAAAGTACTACTACAATGGCAAATTTCTTTATGATACAGTCATTCTCAGGCCTGCAGCTCCAAACAGTTAATAATAGACAGAGAAAGGTCTGCTGTTAAATCACTGGACTATCTTCGTTTGTGTCCAGCTGGATCCAGGGTTTAATTTAAAATTGTAGGTTATAATTCAACAGGGGTTTTGGTGCATATTATATAGTACCATTGAATAAGAAGCGTAGAGCTAAATGTTGTTTAAATTGTTCATAACCAACACAGACTCCTGACTTGGTACTGTTTTGCCTGCCTTCATTTTCTTCACTTCTTCATTGTCTCCAAGATCTTCATTTTGTGTTTCTTTAACTCTTGACATGTTGGTGAACTGGCATCACCCTGGTGGGCAAATCCAACCTAAGACCAGCTTATACTGATGGTTTCAGAAGGCAGGTCATACACTGGTTATGCAGGCTGACCATGCTGGTTGACCTGCTAGAACAAGCTGGTCATGCTGGCCAACCAGCATGGTCAAGCTTGGTCACATGCTTTCTTTAGCTTGGTCAGGTGGATCACACTAGTGGACCAACTAATTGCTGTCTCAGACGTTCTTGATTGGCTGGATGGGGTGTGTTACATTTAAGTTCTGGTTGAAACCTGCAGGAATGAAGTTCCCCTGCACTAGAGAGTGCTTCATGGTCCACTGTTGGGCTACAATTTAAAAAGCCCTGATATAGATTAGACCCACAGAAATAGTAATCATACAGAATGAGCAGAATAACAGAGGATATTTTGGATGGCCAGGATTTCAGTCCAGCTGTATTTACTGCAGATGTGTAGTGTGACTGCTTAATTTTCCATAGTCTGATTGAAATGTTCCTCGGAATTTCCATTTGGATGACATTTTTGCATCTGTTATATATATTATCTATAACTGAACACATAAGAGGATGAAGCACAGATTTGTCGCTGGGGTTGTACCCAATTGAGGTAGAGTAAAGCAGGGTTTCTCAGCCAGTGGGCTTCAAACCACTCTCTAGTGGTCCGCAGGCCCATCCTTAGTGGGAGACAGTAGTCTGTAGTGGGTCTGTAGTGCCACGTTAAATCATAAAAGTCATAAAAATTTGGTCACAAATCAAGGGATCAAATGATAAATATTATATTAGCATTAACAGAAATGCAAAACCAATTACACAGAAGTAAGGTTATCATCTTTTACAAGATCAAAAACAATTCCAAATAAAAAGCTGAGTGATGTTTTCTGATTGGCCGTGAAGCTTTCTAGTTATAAACAAGTGGCTTTTCAGGGCAAGTCCTTTTCTGTACCAAAGTTGAGTATCGTCACAGAAGATGTACCTAATATAAAGTTTGCATTGCATCTTATTGCATCTCTGTTCTTTGATCATTTAAATCAAAACTTAAACTCTCATGCATTTGATATTCATTGCATTTAAAGTGATATATTTCGAGCTTTGTTTTTGTTTAGAAGTTGATCCTGTGATTAATAATCTAATCAAAGTGGAATTCTAATATTTCTGGATTTCTGGTTTTCATGAGCTATAACTCATTGTGATCAACAGTAAAACAAGAAAAAAAATATCTGTAATGAATATAAAATATGACAGTTTACCTTTTGAAATGAAACTGTGTGGTAGACCGTAGCAAACAGTGACAGTGACTGTTATTAGTCTTCCTCAGTTTAGCTCCAACCCTATTCCAACACCTCAGATTGAGCTAATCAATACACCCAGCAGACTGTGACTGGAAGCATCAGGTGTAAAAGATTTGGGTTGGAACTAAACTCTGCAGGAGAAGCTGTGGCCACTGCCCTGCAGGGACCAGCTGGAGAACCCTCAAGAGTTCAGAGCAAAGTCTTTCACCCAGCCTGACATCTGGCCACGGTTCCCAGTTAAAAGAAAGTTTGTGAGCATTATTTAGTGACTGTGGAAAGCAGGCGACTTTAATTTCCTTATGAAGAACAGAAAACGCTTCCAAATTGTCCGTGTGAAGCCCTGCCAATATTTACTGTTTACTTTCCAGCAAGGTAAAGACTCCTCTCTGGAAATTGCTTCAATAAACACGGCCTCGTAAAAACTGGAAGCTGCATTCCTTCTCGTAAAAGGAAAACTCAAGGTCTGTGTATCTACAGATGTTTCTTGAATACATGCTTCACCCCACTGTCTGATTTTAAGAGACATCCCGTTGGTAACAATAACGATACAGAGGTTTCTTCCTATTCTTTAACCATTTCCCCAGTAACTGAATCTCATCTGATTCACTATTATTAGTGACCCCCCCCCCCCGATTCCCCTAATCTATCAAAACTGAAGGCTATTGTGTGTGTGCTTTGAATGAATGACTTGATGTTTCATGGCCTCTGCTGCTAATGCAATGCAGGGCCCTATGATTCCCATAATATGGAGAACACAGATGGAAATATTGGAACTGAGGAATAAAAACAGGAATATAAAAAAAAAATCAGAAAAGAAATGTGTATTATTGTGCTGGACAATTGCTCAAATGATCTTATTACACACGCCGATGTGGTGCACCTGGAGCCATTTTGCTAATTTGTATTAATGCATTATTAAAAAATAAAACACCTGAATAAGAACAAAAAGAAATGAAAAAGAAATATTTGTGGACAAAGAACATTCATGGGGCCTTGAAACTTAAATTTACAAATAACTACTTCATTGCACAAATATATTCAGTAAACAGTGAGCTACAACTCGATGATGTCACAAAAGTAACAAAGAAACCCTTTTTGATATTGTGATCTGTGTAAGCTGATTGGCTCTTTTTGTTGAAAGTGGGACATTCTCTTTAATTATAACATCTCTGAAACAAAGCAGGAGGCAATGGTGCTGGAGGTACTGCATCTTCCCCTGCTGGACTATCCTTTGCAGGTATCACCCCTTTATGCTGGGGCTATGAGGGTAGCCAGGGTAGCTATGAGGGTAGCCAGGGCCTAGCCACATCACTCCTTAGATTAGCATTCTCTTCCAAGGAGCCTTTCGGTGATGTTGGGTTAGTATTGGTGTATAAAAGGAATAAAACAGCGCTAAACGAATCTAAAAATCTATAATTCATCAACAATTGTTTTAATAAACTGAGAAAATTTCACCAAAATGGTTCTGTGGCCCCTTTGACCCCTGTGACTCTCAACTTGAGAACCACTCAGATGACTCACAATCAACTCTCCCACCAGACACAGCTAAAAAAATACGACACCGCAACATCAATGTTAGGTGTTTCAGGCCAGATTTGTTACAGGTTCGTCCTTTTTTACTTCCAAAATCCATTATTTGGATCTCACATAAAAAAGCACGACATTAAAATGGAAACATCGGCTTCCAAGCCTCAGTCCAGACACGGGCTGAAAATGAACACGGTGTGCTTATTGTCAGCGACAGGGAGCACTCTAATATATCATGGCACATGGTACCAAAGATGTCTAACCTGGGTGATGTACGGGCGATGGGACTTTTCCACTCTGCTTTCCCTTCTCTGAGCGCATTGTCTGTCTAATGCACATCATGCTGACACTTCAGAACAGTCTTTCCTGTGCATCTGCATCCTTTCCTCTCAACCTACTTTCTCCTTTTTCTCCAGGCATCTCGAAAACTGAGCAATGCATTTCTGTTTATTAGTGACAGTGTATACACCCATCAGCCACAACATTATGACACTGTCTCTACACGCACTGTCCATGGCATCGGCTCCTCTGACCGCACAGGAGCACTTTGTAGTGCTATCATTACAGACTGTAGTCCATCTGTCTCTCTGCATACGTTTTTCCCCTCCTTTCACCCTGATCTTCAATGGTCAGGACCCCACAGGACCACCACAGAGCAGGTATGTTGTGGGTGGTGATACTGACAGTGGTGATGTGTCAGTATATGCTGCATTGCTAGGAGTGCTGTTGGTGGGTTTAAACCCCCCTCTGACTTTACATCTACGAGGTGGAGCAACTAGGTAGGCGTGTCTGATAGAGTGGACAGTGAGTGGACACAGTGTTTAAACACTCCAGCAGCACCGCTGTGTCTTATCCACTCGTACCAGTGCAACACTAGCACACTAACACACCACCACCATGTCAGTGTCACTGCAGTGCTGAGGATGAACAGGTTGAAAAGTGGATAATAAACCGCTGCAGAAAGGGATGGACTGCAGTCTGTAATTATAGAACTACAAACAGCCCTTGTGTGGTCAGAGGAGCCGAGAAAATGGACAGTGAGGCTAGAAACAAGGAGGTGGTCCTAACGTTCTGATTTCCATTCACACGTCCTGCAGATCTCCAAAAAATGTCAGTACAAGAAAAAGTGAATCAATCTGTCTTGCCATCAAGAGCCTTTTCTGAACATTCTGGGACCCTAAGCACCACCCTTCCTCCATCAGCGCCTGTTAGAGCAGTTTTGACAGCACTCTGTCAGAAAAAGAAAAGCACTTTCATTGCCATCGCGCAGCAGTGGAACAGGATTCACAGCAGTACAGTGAATTTCTGAGGTGAGAAGAAACAGAGAGTGGTGAGCAGCCACCTCAGCACATGGGGAGCATTTTTAGGGTTAGGTGCCTTGCCCAAGGGCATCTCAGCCATCAATATTGTGGCAGTTCCTTCACTCTCCTGACTCCTGCCTCCATCTCCATCCTGCGGGGGTTGAAACAGGTGACCTTTGGATCTTATCCGCTTGTCTGGAAGTCAGTGTTTTCAGCGTTTGGAGCGTTTGAATGCATCCTGGACATTGCAACAGTCCATCTCGGGGTCCAAACACAACCATTCAGTCACACTTAGTGGGCAAAGTTAGGCTGGCCAATTCACCCAATGGTATTTATTGGGAGGAAATTGAAGTACATGAACCCCAGGCTTCTGGAGCTGTGCAGTGCCACCCACATCTACACCGCCTCTATACTCCAAAAGCTGCACCCAGAAGGAATCAGCTGACAGGAATGGATCTTGGTGGGTAGGTCTGACATTGTGATGCATGAAAATGATTCAGGTTTCACTCTAAGCTGTTCATGTGATGTAAGCAAGGATGCTCCTAATCACTGTACCTGACCTCCAGTTGGGCATGCTTTCCATTCTGACTCATGCTGTTGTGTTGGTAGCTGGATGGCCTTATCAACATTGTGCACCATACTGGTTGTGCAGATATTACTCTAGCATTCTGTTGGCGGCAGTGGACAGAAGAAGGCACGCACCAGCCTCATGAAGGATCTACCTACAAGAGCCTTACAGAGGGAGAACACAGAGATGTCCATCATGTGTGGAGTGACCCAACAGTCACCACTGTAGACATACAGCAAAGAGTGATACCCTCCATGAGTCACCCTGATGCACTGTCCAAACTCCAGCCCTACCGCTCAAACTGCAGATCTGAGTGAGAACATTCAAGCTGCATGGGATGGATCATCACAGGACACCATTAGGAACCTTTACAACTTCATGCAGAGACGTCTGGCATGTTGCGTTAAATCCGACGCCGTCCTGAGAGACACACCTTCTGTATGTGTAGATCAAAAAACATTGCCTAAATCACTCTAGATTTATAACAATTCATTGTTCCTGGTAAACGTCATCCTCCATCCCAATAACACTGCAATCCCACACTTCCTTACGGATGCAGCTATGAGTCTGATATTATCATCCAGCCAGGACAATATTCAGGATTCTAATATTGGTATTGATTTTAGAAAGAAAAAAAAAATGGCAACGTGCCAATTTCCTTTCCCGTGCACGAGCACAGTGTTTCCTAACCCTGGTCCTGGAGGCACCTCTACCCTGCACATTTTAGAGTTTAGGCTGTTTCCACCACACCTGACTCTCAGCTCAATAACAAGCGCTTCAGAGTTGCAGGGGGTGTATTAATGCTAAAACGTGAAAGGGAGGGGTGCCTGTAGGTCCAGGGTTGAAAAACACTGCACTAGCACTCTGCAATTACTGGACGTATGAAGACATTTATCATTACTATAAATAATCACATCAACTCATCGCACTGGATCATGTTTTAAGGCATTGATGGATATTGCCAAGACAACACAAAACACATGACTGCACATGAACTGCATATTTTGTCAAAAAGCCAGTGTCATTTGTACTGGTAAGCTGGATTGAGTGCAGCACAGCTTGTGAAACACTGAATAAAAATCACTGTGCACACAGTTTTTTTTTTTTTTTGGTTTTTTTTTATGTGGCACACCTGGTGCTTGTCTGTCTGTTTCCACTTAACCTCAGAATAACGTAAAGGGGAGTTCCACCGGTGTTCCAAATTTCAGTTGAGATATGAACACATTCAGCGTAGGATTGGAAGGATAGAAATGGCTCACTGTAGAGAAACGTACTGGCTGATTTCTTTACCGTGTAGGCGAGAGGAACCAGACATTGCAAATAATCGCTGTCAGGAAGCTCCAAAGTGTCAAGGAGGAAATAAAACCTTTGGAAATCAATGTAAAAAGATCAAAAAGTCAATTTAGAGCATTTCTATTGGTCAGAAATAATGATGCAACTGCCAGATAAAAAAATTGTCAAAACCCCAGATGAACCTACAAGCATCTTCTGAGTCCTAACATGCCTAATATTGCCTAATACTGAGTAGGTCCCCCATGTATCTGGACAACTCCATAAGATGTCTGAGATATCCTGTGGTATCTGGCACCAAGCTGTTATAGCAGATCCTTTAAGACCTTTAAGCTCTGAGATGGGACCTCCATGCACATGCATCATTGAGCCTTGGGGGCCCATGACCCTGTTGCCGGTCCATATCAGTTGTCCGTATCAGCAACACCCCACAAGACCTACCTGATGTTTTGATGATGTTCTGATCTTTCAGTCATCAAGCCAACACAATATGGTCCTTATCAAAGTGGCTCAAATTCCCACACCTGTCCATTTTTCCTACTTTCTACACATCTTCAAGAACTGTCTGATCTGACTGCTTACAATCTTATTCACTTCACTGGGCTGACCAGTGTGGGCACAATGTTGAAAGCAGTCAAATGTTTCTTCAGGGACTGATACAGAACGTAACCTTCCACCCTGAAGGTACAGTAAGTAAAAAAGCACACTTCGTAGGCCTTTCTCAAACCCCCGAAAATAGTCTCCAGCATCAGGCACCACATTCACGATCCACTGCTTATAATAACTTTCCGAGAGCCGTTAAAGTTCCCCGACGTCTGACTCCACCGGCCAAGTCCGAGTGGTCAGATGGAAGATTGATGGAGCTCAAACACACATCGATATTACTGTATCATCCCACCACGTCAAAGACTGACTGACCCACCATTCCGACCAATTCTCCCAGTATGACAGCTCAGTAGCAGCTGGTCCCAGCAAACCTGGGAGTAACATTCCTTCCCTTTCTCCAACCCTACTCTTACCATTCACTGCATGCTGAACCAGCGTCCTACTTCAGAACCACAGCATTGCCCTGGTGCACCAACATACACTTCCAGTGAAAGCAAAGAGGCATTCCCAGTCCCAGTCCCATCCTTCCACCCAGCATCCAAAAACGTGGTGCAACTTTGTGCCCCACACACACATACACACACACACACACACACACACACATACACACTCACACATACACACACACAGCATGATATATGCACCCTTATATATGGCATATGCACCCCCCACCCCCTGCCTACGCGGATCAAAGGTGCAGCGGCGTCTCCAAGTCGCGCGCGCCGCACGACGCGAGCCGACCGAACAACAGCAACAAACACATGAGAGAGCGCGAGCGCGCGCGCGCACTGACCTCTCCGCAAAGCAAGCAGCGCGACGCGCGAGGAGCACGGAGCCAAGGAGCGCACGAGCAGCAGGAGCAGCAGGAGGAGGAGGAGGAGCGCGAGCCTTCACATGCCTTTCGTCCGCGCGCGCTTCCCCCGTTCCCTCGGTTGGCGCTCTCTCTCTCTCTCTCTCTCTCTCTCTCTCTCTCTCTCTCTCTCAGACGCGCGCGCCCTCCCCACCTGCGCCAACACTTCACCCGCTCGCGCGTCTTACCTGAAGGGCATCTCCCACCACTGCGATCAGCTGCCAGGACTTCATCGCGCTGCGCGTGAGGGTGTGCGTGTGTGAGGAGGGTGTGTGCGTGTGTGTGTGTGCGCGCGCGCGCGCGCGTGTGCGTGTGTGTGTGTGTGTGTGTGTGTGTGTTGGGGGGGTGGATGATAGGTGGATGGAATGAAAGGGTGGAGGGGGGGGGTTGTGCTGTAGTAAGTGCCTCTTCCTTTGGTGGGGAGAAAGAGAGGGAGGGGGAGAGAGGGGTAGCCACGTGCTGCCAATGTAAATGCCACCGTCAGCATCACCCCCGCCCTCCTCCTCCACCTCCTCCTCCTCCTCCTCCACCTCCTCCTCCGCGCGCTCGAGACAACGCTCGCACTCCGGACGATGCACGCTCGCGACGCTCGCTCGTGGCTCCCCGATGGCGCGCGTGAGTTGCCCTCACCTACCTACCCCGTGCGTCAGCAGTTGGGAAAGTTGTGGCCCTGCGCGTCTCGTTACGCGGCCCGCAAAGTGCATGCACTGCATCCTTCGCAGTCACAGACAGAGCGCACGCGCTGCCCTCTGTTCAGCAATCACACAGTAAGTGCATGCGGTGCATCCTCGGCCAGAGTGTGTGTGCACGCGCAGCGTCCGCCAGGAGAGCCTGCCGTCGCCTCCCCAGCCTTTCTCAGTTATGTGCACGTGTGCGAACAGCAGCAGTAGTACGCGTTTACTCTGTGTTCCCGCCGTGTTTACACCCTCCTCCGATAAGTGCATGCGCCGCATCCTCTTTACTGACACAGGCATGCATTGCACTCTCCTCAGTAAGAATGAGCCCAAGTCCTGCAGCATTATCAGTAATATTTAATGCATGCACTGCCTAATTATCATAATCAGTGCATGGGCTATGTGATCATGAGTAATAATCGACACATGCTCTACAACGCTGTAAGGAATAACATGCATGCATGCACGACACCATTATTAGTAATAATCAATGCATGCACTGCATCGCTATCAGTAAAATACAGGTGCATGCAATACATCATCATTAGTAATAATGTATGCGCTTCATCATTATTAGTGACAATCAATGCATGCACAACATCATTATCAGTAATAATCAGTGTATGCGCTGCATCATTATTAGTAATAATCAATGCATGCACTGCATCATTATCAGTAAAGTACAGCTGCATGCAATACATCATTATCAATAATAATCAATGTATATGCAGGATCATTATCAGTAAATTACACATGCATGCAATACATCATTATTAGTAAAAATGTATGCACCCAATCATTATCAGTAAATTACAGGCACTTGCACCACATCATTATCAGTAATAATCAATGCATGCACTGCAGTGTTATTCATAATCAATGTGTGCACTGTGTCATCAGTATTAACACATGCACAACATTGCTATCAGCAATAACCGGTGCATGCACTACATTGTTAACAGTAATTGTCAATGTGTGCACTACACCATTATTAGTAATAAACACGGTATTCAGTACACCTTTATTAGTAGTAATTAGTGTACGCACTACACCATTACCAGCAGCGATCAATGTATGCACAACCTCATTATCAATAACAATCAAAATATGCCCTGCATTGCTATCAGTAATAACCAGTGCATGCATGACATCATCAGTAATAATGAATGTATGCACTGCATCATCATTCATAATCAATGTATGTGCTGTCATTATCAGTAATAATACATCTATACATTTTACCCTCTTCTGTAATAATAAAAGCCTACATGGCATTGTCATCAGTAATAATATGTGCATGCACTTCATAATCCATAATTAGTAATACTACATGCCTTGCATGACACCCTCCTTAGTAATTACTGTACACTCCTCTGTAATAAACCCATGTCCTGTTGCATTACCTGTAATAATCAATGCATGCACTGAGTCACCATCAGTATTAACAAGCACTGCAGCATTATCATTAACAACACATGCAAGCATTACACCTTCTTAGGTAATTGCACTGTCCTGAGTAATAATAAGCCCATGCACCGTAGCATTATCATTAACAATCAATGCGTGCGTCATTGTCAGTAATAACAAGCACATGCACTGCAACACTATAAGTAATAACAAGCACTGCAACATTTTCAGTAGGGAAACGTGCCCATACACCCTCTTTAGTAATGAATACATTCATTCCACTCTCCTCTGCAATAATAAGCCTGTGCACTGCATTCTCACTAATATCAAACGCTTTCACTGCATTAATGTCAGTAATAACAAGTGAATGCCATGCGTCATCAATAATAACAAGCTCATGCACTGCATCCTCGTCAGCAATAATACATGCATGCTTTACACCCTCTGCAGTAATGCGTGCAGTGTACTCTCCTCAGTGATGATAAGCCCATGTCCTGCAGCATTATCAGTAATAATAAATGCATGCAACTCATCATGATCAGTAATAATAAGAACATGCATTGTATCATTATCAAGAATAATAAATGCATGCACTGCATCCTGTTCAGTAATAATCAATGCATACACTGCATTATTAGCAATAGTAAGTGCATGCACTGCATCATCATCAGTAGTGACAGTTATGTGCACCACTAATATTACATGCATGTGATGCACACATACCCTCAATAATAATAATAATAATAATAATAATAATAATGATAATAATAATAATAATAATAATGATAATAACTGAATGCACTGCACTTTCCTTATTTATTACCAGTGCATGTGTTGCACACTTCTGTTTAGCAAGCACATGCATTTTACCTCCTCTGTAACGCCAAAGGCATGCACACCTTTATTAATATTAAACGTACGCACTGCACGTATCCTCCTTAGTAATATGAAGTGCATGCGTTGTGTCCTCCTGAGTAATCATAATCAGTGCATGCACTGCACCCTCCTCAATAATAATAAGGCTGTTTAGATTCTGTCACACTAGCGTCCCAGTGTCCCTTTACTCATGCGTATGCAAACCCTGAGGGCTTAAGTACCTCCCACGTCCATTAATATTCTGATCCAGGGTAAGCCATGCAGGCATGAGAAACTCACAGTTAAATACATTCAACTTTCCTAACATGCCTGTGCAGACAAAAAGCCACCCTCCTGTCATCTGCATCCTCCCATTAAACCAGCACAGCACACCGCCGTCGCAGGGTGCGAGGCATGCCTTATCGTTCTCTGTGCTGCAAGGGCTCTGGCTTGCGCCCCTGTGGCTTGCGCCTCTGCGGTCCACTGTCCCGTGTCACGGCTCTCGGCAATCGCGAGTGGGTTGGCGAACTTGAAAGGTTTTACTCGACAGCAAGGTCCTTGGCAGCCGTGACACCTGACAACCGCATGACAGGGAAATATCTCTCACCCCCCTATCCTTTTTTTTCCCAAGCAACAGCAGGGTAGCGTAGATCAGTGTGATAGCAGTCAGCAGCGCAAAATCCTGGTGACAGTCTACATAAATTGGGTTAGCAGCAGCCCCCACAGAGCAGCATCAGGCCCAGGCAGTAAAGGACTTGTCATCAGTGACCTCTGTGTAACTACATCCCTGCTGGTTTGAAGTGCCGTGAGACATGATGTTTAATATGTATTCCATCCTGGCCTGACATTCCAATTTCTTAGCACCGTGCAGTGTTTATTAGGGTGTTTTCTAGGCGTGCGGTGTTTAAATTAAGGTTGTCCCCTTCCCTGTCGTGCCTCGTCCCTAATTCTGCGGTGTGATTAGAAATTCCTAATGCACCATGCATGTTTGGTGCCTCAGTTGAGAACTTACACGGGCTTGTGTCCCATGGAGGGTGTTAAGGCTAATGTCTTCATATTGGGAATAACTGTCCTGACATTATTGGTTGTATGCTTTCGTTAATTAGGTCTATGTAGGCGAGTGCCGAGAATACTTGGTAGTTTTAGTTCAGAAGACAACTAACACATACCCTATATGGCCAAAAGGTTGCAGAGACTTGGCCTGCACACCTAAATGTGTTTGTTGGACCTGCCATTTCAAGGACATTGAGATCCCTCCACCTCAACTCTCTTTGCAGCCATTATCACTGGAGTTCCCCCACACCAGACTTTGAGTCATGTGTAGAAATGGTTTTGTGTTGTACCATTAACATCACCCTTCACTGGAACTTCAACGGTCAGTGCCGGACCCAAACCCTACAACATCTACAGCATCTCTGTAACATTATTCTTCCTCAACTAAACTTCTGGCACATTGTAGTCTAGTACATACCATTCTCCTGACGTCCACCAAACCCAGGTTTGACCTGCCTGATTACAACTGTTCTTGCTCATAGATTCACGATAAAGCAGCGTTATCTATACAAGAACCCTTTGAGCACCTAGTCCTGGACAGCTCTAGACATAGGCATTTGTTGACAAGCTGAGAGGTACAGAAGTAGCATGTGAAGTGAAAGATGTGGCCTGAAGCAGTAGAGTAACATAGTTAATACTATCCTTTTTTAATGGGTTACACCATTACACAGTTCTGGTGAACAGACTCTTCAGCGACACCAAAGTTTCACAGTGCAGTAGCAGCATTCCAGCCTGGATTGGCAATGACAGAGATGTCATTCTCCCTATTACAGCAACATTATACTGTAAACTCTCTGAAGCTGTATTTTTAGGGAAATAATGCTACAAGACGTGGCTTTAATAGCACTTACAGTTGAATGGGGCAGCTCTAGCAGGTTGGAAATTTCATAAACCAATTCATTGTACAGACCACTAACTTATGGTCATTGCTTGTCTCTACTGCATGGCTTTGGGCTTGATTCTGTTAGCAGTAGGTGTGACTGAAACACCTGAATTCCACAGATGGGAGGGTTGTACACATATGTTTGCATGCCATTTCTTGCACCCGAACAGCAAATATTACCACACTTACAATACAAGTCGCATATTTTAGCATATAGTACATTTCTGGTGTAGTGAAATGACAGCATTTAAAGAATGGTCTACAAACAGTATCAAACAGAACAACCAATTTTCCCTTTCCCTGTAAAAGGGGTCAAGGGGTTTGCCCTGGCATTATTCTCACTTGCTTTAACTACCTACCACATTACAATGTAGGCCACCCTTTAGGGCCCTGAGTGTTGACACATGGCATCACACTTAAGGTGTAAATAGAAGCAGGGCAACAGTGTGAGGACATACAAAGCTGACACATACAGTGGATTAGATCCCTGCCTGGGAACATTTATGGTTATTTATGAGGTTCCTGCACAATAACTGTAATGGCTTGCTGTTCGTCTGGGTCTCGTCAGGTTGCCCCCCCCTCTCCCCTCCCCAGCACCCCCCATACGTTTACCCAAATTAAAACTGGCAACATGTCATTCGTTTCTCCGGCATCATCTCCCTGCCACCCTGGTCACTAATGGGATTATTCCTTTCCTATTTTTATGAACAGAAGAAGCGGTGGCCTCATCTGCAGGGCGCCATGCCTTTCTCGTCCCTGGCTTTGTCGTCGTGTTCTTAATCAGTTTCCGGTGCAAATTATCCTATGGTCTGGCTGACAGTCATGGGCTGCGTGCACGGGCTGGTTTTGTGGTGTACCGCTGAAACAAAGATGCGCCACTCGCGCGTACAGTATCTGTGTCTGGGAGTGTGTCAAGGACAATTGGCGTGATAAGCTGATAGAATCAGGACCGGGAGTTAAAAGAGCATTGGCAGCCTTTCTAAATTGTCATTATTGAATACGCCGCTCCTCACACTCTGCTGATAAGGCTGCATTAAATTGGGCCGAGCACAATGCAGGGGGAATCTTCAAAGGGGAGCCTTTGCTGCTTCATATTCCGCTCTTAAATTTGGCCCTATTACGTGAAAGGGCTTTACCTTTTGTGTAGAGGCTGCCACATGAGTCACATTACAATGGTCCTGGTGTTGAGTCCAGCACTTGAAAAGATTGGACCAGCCTGTAGCAGAGGAATAGGCCAAACACTCAGCATTGAATTGAACCTACAATTAATTACAGTCCACTTTATAAGGTTCACTATATAGGTGTGCAATTACAGACTAGCCACCCTGTACCCCCATTCATCCCCGGTCATTTTCTGACCAAAGGACCACTGTTGAATAGATATTATTTGGGTGGTGAACCATTCTCAACGCAGTGACACAAAAATAACCTAGGTGTGATAGGTAGTGTGGTGCTGGTGTGGGCATATCATGCACACCGGTGCCACTGCTAGGCCAATCGGTCCACCAGCCAAAAATAGCCCACCCAGAGACAGTTACATATCTCAGCTTAGCAGCAGTGCATCAGCCAATGATATTACGTCAACAGAAGCGGAACCACTATTAGGTGGAAAGTGGGGATGCACCGATCTGATATTAGGATCAGACATCGGTCCTGATATTAACTCATAGACCCGAGACTGCATGACATTCCATATCTAACCATGGTCTGCTCATCATCTCAGCATCTGCATGCAGACTCTGACTGATCAGTGAGAGGGGCTGGGCTGATGACATCACTGATCCAGATATTGGGGTTATAAATGGAAATGAGAACAGAGGGCCTGTTTGCTTTCTATTTTGCTCACACAGTGTTCAGATTTCAAAATAAAAGTCCTGAGAAAGGATAATATTTGCGCATAAATATAAGCTGGGCAAAAGTGACACTAGAAGGGAGAGGCTTCTTGTTGTTCAAATTTTGAGTCCTGAAGTCATATATTACATAATTACATTTATTGACATTCAGTTTTTGTTATTATGTTTGTTTGTTTTTTACTTTATTTGGATGGCTATCGATGTTCTTGTATATATAATCAATACAATACACATATTGTCAGAATTAGCTCATCAAGACTAAATGATCAACTCCCAAAAAGACTTCAGAGATGTGTTCAGAGAGTGTTTTATGCAAAGAAAATTTAAATAATTAATTAAAATATGGTCAAATACAATTACAAATGTCTAAATTCTGCTATTTACAATTGTCCAGTACTATAGTGACAAATAAATAGCATCTCAGTATTTAAATCTATGTGTTAATTGGTTATATTTTGTTTTATAAAGTAATGTTTTTAAACATGATATATGGTTAATTAATTCAACAGTGGTATCAGATCAGCATCTGATATTGACCAATAAGCAGTGTACGTGTATTGTATTGGAGCTCCAAAAGTCAGATAGGTGCATCCCTGATTAAGGTCCAGTAGCCAAAATATCATGTAAAGAAACCGATGGACCACTGGCAGGCTGAGAGTGGTGTGGTCAGAACCCATTGATAAAGGCCTTGAGCAGTGGAACTCAGACTGGTCCTCATCTCTCTCTCTCTCTCTCCCTGTGTATGGTGTGTTGAGCTGGAGCAGCAATCTGGACCATCTGGGTGTTTCTAAAGACCAGATTGGGAAGGCCTGCAGTTTGGCTTACACAAACTGTGCATCAGCACAATAGGCTGCAGTTTATTCCTGGTCCTGAAGGCCTTATGAGGTATCTCAACACTAGGTGTGCCTGAGTTCTTCAAGACCAGGGTTGGACATCCTGACGTATGCCTCTAACTGTACACTAGCAAGTTGGAGCTGCAAGGCAGGGGTTTTGCGTTCTCTCTATTGCATATTCAAGTCCTTTACTGTCCTTTACTGACTGTGGGACAGTTTAAATCTTCCCGTTTTATTTATCTACTGCTCCAGTAATTACTTCCTCGGCCCAAACAGGAAATGCTCCTAAATGACCGTACTGGCCTGATGGTCATAATAACCTATATTTTCCCAATGAGTTGGCGAGGATACGCCTTTCCATTGTGTGGTGAAAAATAGGTCAATAGAGAGATTATAGGGAACGAGGAAACTCAATATATATTCAAATATGAACAGCAATACAATTTTGAAGTAGCCTACCAACCCATTATCTTAGTATAATCTCATCAGGTTTTTGGTTATTGCTTTCATTTATTACTCGGCTGTCTTCCTCCATTCCGGTTGCGGGGATTCATTTTATTTGCAGAGGACAACTCCGAGGCACTTAACGGCCGCGTGGCTGGAGGGTGGCTTCCTACGCCACGGCCTCTAATTGAAGGAGATGGCTAATGGGCGTGATTTTTGTGAGCGCGAGAGAAAATTTCATCTCGTAAACTAATCCATGACAAACTCTGGGCTTCAAATGCAGCCAGCTCACCAGGAGCGAGGGTTTCATCTGAGCTTCAGCGAGCGCTGCGATGCCAATCTGGGGCAGAGCAGCGCTTATCTAATTGAACCCACGCTTAATGGTTTCAATTAATGAGGCGAGCGGTGGCGTGACAGGCGTCCTGTAGCACAGTTGTTTGCAGCTGTGTAAAACACACATTGTTGAAGCATGCACAGGAGACGTGAACAGGCGGGGGGAGGAGGTGTGCACAGGGCTTGTTTGGGAACATCGGTGTAATCAGACCAGCTCCCAGCCTGATTTGTGGCTGCTTCCCACAATTGGTATGCAGGTGCACCAAGCGATGGAGTAAGAAAGGCCAGAAGATAAAAGAGAAAGTAGGCGTATGATCAGCTCCTGGCCTAAGCTCAACCCGTCTTACCTCCAGCAACAGTAAAACATCTACTGTTGACCACCTGTTCAAGGTCTTTGTTCAATCCCTCATTAAACTCAGTCAGACCTGCCCCCAGAGTAGTCAGTGTGCTGTATGTCCATGTGGCATCAGCATTCATCTCTCTCTCTCTCTCTCTCTCTCTCTCTCTCTCTCGCTCTCTCTCTCTCCCCCGTTCACCCACCCACACCCAGTCACAATGTTTCTCTCTCTCACCCATTCACTTGCTCTGCTCATTCATTCATTCATTCATTCATTCATTCATTCATTCATTCATACTGTTTATCTCTCTCTTCTCTCTCTGACTCCTACTGTTCCTCTCTGTATATCACTTTCCCTCCTCCACCTCTTTACCTCTTGAATCCTTCTCTCCCTAGTTCCGAACCATCTCGCTCTTCAACCGCCCTCTCCCTCATCCTCTCTGCTCCTTTCACAAATTCTCATTCTTTCTCCCACCCTCAATCCATCTCTTTCTCCGTTCCCTTTATCTTTTCTCTTTTCCATCCCTCTCATTGTCTCTCCGACCCATTCCCTCACACTCACCTAGTCTTTTTCTCTCCTCTCTCTCTTTGTTCCCACTGCAGCCCTCTCTTCTCCCATTCTCTCCCTTTATCTCTTTCTCTCCTCAGTTCCCCATCCATCTTTCTCTCATATCCCTCTTTCTCCCCACTCAGAGCCATTCAACAGCTCTCGCTCTCTCTCTCTCTCTCTCTCCCTCTCTCTCTCTCTCTCTCTCTCTCTCTCTCTCCAGCACACATGGCCCGTTTTGCCTAATCTTCCTGCCCCACTCTCTGGGCAGTGTCTGCTTCACTGTGCTCTAATGAGCCACTAACACCCACTACACCGCAACCTGAAGATCTGCAAATCTCCCGTCAATCAATATCATCCGCAGCACTGTAGGGAAACACTTTTAATTACAAACACAGAGGAGACATTCGTACCAACACCTTTCTGCCTGGGAGTTGAGCAGGTGCAAAAGTGCGGACGAGATGGTGACTCTATCGATTTTGCCGTAAAAGGATGAGCAGTAGTGGGCTTCAGCTTTATGACTTTACTGTGTATTTAACCCTTTCAGCACGAAAGAACTCTCTCTATAACTGCACTCATGCCATGGAATGCACAGCAAGTATATTCCATGAATACCATCAAAGCAATGACTGTAAACTTCAGAGAGAGAATTAGAGAGTGAATGGGAGAGAGAGAAAAATAGAGTGAGAGAATGGGTGAGAGAGGGAGAGAGAAATAGAATGAGTGAATGGGTGAGAGAGAGATAGAGAGAGAGCGAGAGAGGGAGAGAGATAGAATGAGTGAATGGGTGAGAGAGAGAGAGAGAGAGAGATAGAATGAGTGAATGGGTGTGGGAGAGAAATAGAATGAGTGAACGAGTGTGAGAGAGAAATAGAGTAAGTGAATGGGTGAGGGAGAAAAAGAGTCAAAGGGTGAGAGAGAAAAATAGAGTGATTGGGTGAGAGAGAGAGAGAGAGAGAGAGAGAGAGAGAGAAATAGAGCAAGTGAATGGGTGAGAGAGAGAAAAAGAGTGAATGGGTGAGAGATATAGAGCAAGTGAATGGGTGAGAAAGAGAGAGCTTGAGAGAATGAGAAATAGGGTATGTACATGGGTGAGAGAGTAAGAGAGTGAAAGGGTGAGAGAGAATGAGCGAGAGAGAGAGAGAGAGAGAGAAATGGTGGGAGTGAATGGGTGAGAGAGAAACAGTGTGAGGTGGTGATTGAGAGGGAATGCTATTAGTGGATTAAGTGTACGTGTGTGTAGAGAGAGAGAGAGAAAGTGACTTGTAGTGGGTGGATGTGGTGTGCTGCCTGCTTCGGCACCAAAAACGCCTTCCTCCTCTTCTTCCTCCTCCTGTTCACTAGCCTGCCCTAATCAATCCCCACTTCCCTTCCGTCCGCCCCATGCTCATTATCTTCAGCACAGTTTATTACCATCACTGGAGCAGCCAGGACCCCCACTCAGATAACCAGAATGAGGAGTCAATTGAAAGTGTGAACTGTGGCATGGAGAGCGAGAGAGGTGCTGGAAAAGCCATGGAGATTCCATAAAGTGGAGTATTCTGTAGCTTCTGTTGAATCTCCTTTATGCTGTAACCACTGTGAATTATTCAGTCCCTACTGCAAAGAATTCAGTACTTAATATTAAGTATTTCATACTCATAAAATACTCCGTGTCTACTACTGGGAATTATTCAGTACCTAATATGAAATATTATGACCAAAGCAGAGGAGACTGTAAGGGACTGCTTTGTATCCACTGACTGGACTGTACTGCAGGATGTCCATGAAGAGGATGGGGTTACACACTGCACAATGGACTACCTGAACTTCTGCATGGACACTGTAATTCCTGTGAGACATGTATGCTCCTTGGCCAATATAACCAGTCCCAGATAACCAGTGACATCAAGGACCTCCTGAATAATAAGAAGATGGATTTTAAAGAAAAGAACCAAGAGGAGCTAAAGAACATACAGAGGGAACTCAAGTCCAGTCTGTAGAAAGTCATAGAATCGTACAGGAGGAATGTTCACCCGAACCTGCAGGAGAATAGCATGAGGGAGGTCTGGAACAGTCTGAGGACAAATACAGGTTGCAAGGAGAAGAACAGCAGAGCTAGAGAGAGAGAGAGAGAGAGAGAGAGCAGATGTGTTAAATCTCTTCTACAACCGCTTTGACTGCCCTGTCCCAGTCTGTCCCAGCCATCCACTCCAGCACCCCCTTCCCCCATTGCTCTTCCATCTACTTAGACCCAGGTTCAACAAGCCCTGGAAGGTGAGTGTAGAAGACACCATCATCTACCTCCTCCACTGGAAGTATTCCCACCTGGAAAAGGGGACTGGCACTGTGAGAATTATGTTGTTTGTTGTCTCCAGTGCCGTCAGCACTATAGAGCCTCTTCCACTGAAAGACAAGTTGGACAGGGTGCAGGTGAACCCACCTGGATCATGGACTACCTCACTGGCAGACCACAGTATGTGACGTTGAGAGACTGAACTTCTGAGACTGTGATCAGCAGCACAGGAGCACCACAGGGGACTGTGCTCTGACCTTTCCTGTTCACACTCTACACTTCTGACTTTCAGTAAATCTCTGAGAGGTGTCATGTACAGAAAGTCGGATGAGGCAGTCATTGTTGTGACATTGGTGTGTCAGGAGTGGACAGGAGGAGGAGTACAGGAGACTGGTGGATCAAGTATGGTGCAAACTGAACCATTTGTAGCTGAAAACATCCAAGACTAAGGAGATGGTGCTGGACTTTTGTAGGTCTGGACCACCCACACAGCTGGTCTCCAGTGAGGGGTTTGATGTGGAGGTGCTTAGGAACCAACAGCCATCAGACGTTTAAACTCTGCTCAGGAGGGACGTGAGGCCACTGTTGGACTGATTTAATTTTAAGACCTGATCATACAGTGCTTTTCATTATTACATACAGGGGTTGGACAATGAAACTGAAACACCTGGTTTTAGACCACAATTATTTATTAGTATGGTGAACTAGGGCCTCCTTTTGCGGCCAATACAGCATCAATTCGTCTTGGGAAGGACATTTTTTGGATACAAACCGGGTTTGCATCCCAACATCCCTTTCAGACAGCTTCCTCTTACGTCCACAGTTAATCCTGTCAGATGTGGTTGGTCCTTCTTGGTGGTGCTGACTTTACCCTGGATACCGTGGCTCTTGATACATCACAAAGACTTGCTGTCTTGGTCACAGATGCGCCAGCAAGACGTGCACCAACAATTTGTCCTCTTTTGAACTCTGGTATGTCCCCCATAATGTTGTGTCCATTGCAATATTTTGAGCAAAACTGTGCTCTTACCTGCTAATTGAACCTTCACACTCTGCTCTTACTGGTGCAATTAATGAAGATTGGCCACCAGGCTGCTCCAATTTAGCCATGAAACCTCCCACAATAAAATGACAGGTGTTTCAGTTTCATTGTCCAACCCCTGTATGTATACTGGTCTCGTATGTATATATGTATTCATTTATTTATGGTATAGAATAATTTGTATATTTTCCCTCCTGATCTACTTTATATACCTCATTTTATTGTATTATCTCTTTATTTATTGTATTGTTGCATTTTACAACACTACTGAGTGCCTCCGTTTCCCTCTGGATAATTAAAGTACCTACCTACTCTGAATTATTCAGTACCTCATGCAAATAAATTACACACCTATTCAAATCAAATCAAGTTTATTGTCACATTACATTGCACAGGTGTAAGGCTGAGTGAAGAATGTAGGTGCAAGTCTCTCGCAGTAGTAAAACTGATGCATAAAAAACACAGGAGGAGAACATAGAAATAAAAAAATAAAGATGTAGAATATACCTGTATGTAATATAACTTATTATATACACATTAACTTACACTATGCATACATTATACTTACATTTTTGCACTGTGGAATTTCTGTGTTTATAGAAACTATAAAAAGAATGTTTGACATACAGTATTTACATGCACTGGGTATAGAATTGAATGTAGCTGTTGTGTGAGAAGATAATGGGAGACAGTCTTTGGTGGGTGCGGTGGGAGACAGTTTGGTGGAGACAGTCTTTGGTGGGTGCAGTGGGAGGGTCTTTAGTGGGTACAGTGGGAGACAGTCTTTGGTGGGTGCAGTGGGAGACAGTCTTTGGTGGGTGCAGTGGGAGGGTCTTTAGTGGGTACAGTGGGAGACAGTCTTTGGTGGGTGGAGTGGGAGACAGACTTTAGTGGGTGCGGTGGGAGATAGTTTGGTGGAGACAGTCTTTGGTGGGTGCAGTGGGAGAAAATCATTGATGGGTGCAGTGGGAGACAGTCTTTGGTGGGTGCAGTGAGAGAGTGTTTAGTGGGTGCAGTGGGATACAGTCTTCAGTGGGTGCATTGGGAGGGTCTTTGGTGGGTGCAGTGGGATACAGTCTTCAGTGGGTGCATTGGGAGGGTCTTTGGTGGGTGTAGTGTAACTGAGCAGATAGTTGCTGCTCCAGTAGTGAGTAAAGTGCAGGTGCAGAAGAGTTTATGTTGTGTGAAGGTGTGATGAGACAGATGAGATGAGCTGTGACTAGCTGTGAACTGGAACACTGGGCTTTTAAAACCGGGTATTCTTTATCTATTCCATACTCACTGCTTTGAAGTATTCCATAACTACTAACTATTCAGTACCACTGTGAAGTATTTAGTACTTACTGTGACTTATTCAGAACCTCCTCCTTAGTATTCAGTACCTACTGTGAAGTATTCCATTACTAATGCTTTGAAGCATTCCGTACCTACCCTTAAATATTTTGCACCTCTGTGAAGAATACTGTGCAGAATTCCAAATCTGCTCTCAAGTATTCCGTACCCACCCTGAATTATTCAGTACTGCTGTGGAGTATTCAGTACTTTATTCAGTCCTTCACTGGAGCAGCTTGGACTGCTCAGATAACCAGCTCCAGAAAGAGAAGTCAATTGAAAGTGTGAACTGCGGCACAGAGAGTGAGAGAGGTGCTGGAAAAGCCCGGGAGATTCCACCAAGCGGAGGCTTTAATGCTCCCCCACTCAATAATTTGATAAACAAATATCAGCCCTGGATCCATTAGAAATGCAGGTGTTGGTCATATTAAAGTGGCGGGAGGCAATAATGCACTCTTCAATTATGCATACTGTGTTATACATACTCCTGGCATAAACAGCCTGCATTAAATATTTAATCCTGCCAGCTTCCGGTCGTCTCTCAGCCTGTTTCAGCCCTTCCTTTCTTTCTGGCTGCGTAAACTTACAGACCGCTTGCAGTTTCGATGTACCTCATCGGAAACATGTGCGGCGTTCCAAAGAAGCAAAGACGGGAAGGGACCAAAAAAAAAAAAAAAAAAAGGAAAAAACTGCTGCGCTAAATGTTTGCTTCAAAATTCATAAAGCGCATTACTGAGTGAGATGGAGCGTGAAAGGATTCCATCCAGTGAACGCGCGCACACACACACACGCACACACACACATGCATAGGCTACACTGGCTCTGAGCGCACAGGGCCCTGGCTGCTGTTTCACTCCCTCATTTAATTGCACGTTTCCATGGATACTGCCACACTGGAAAAAAAAATAAATAAATAAATAAATAAATAAAAAAAAGGACAACACACACCACTACCACCACCACCACCTTCACCTTCACCACAATAAGCAATGAGACCGTAAATACGGGAATCCAAAAAAGGAATAATCCCGTGGCCGAAATGCGACCAGGATAAGGCGGTCAAGCAGGAAGCACGATTATCTCGCCATTCCCCCGGAAAAAAAAAAAAAAGAACGAAACGGGCGAGTGAGTCGTTTGAAAATTAAAGTCAAAAGGCTCTGCGTTTCCTCGAGGGGAAGGAAAAGTTTGCTTAGTCACCTAGGAGACTAGTTGTATTTTTAGTTGTGTAGCCTCTGGTGTTGTGCAAACACATTTCTTCCTTTGTAGCAGATCTCCGTGCTCGGCTGCCGTTCGGAAAGGTAATTTCAGGCGGAGGCCTTTCGTACACATGCAGGCAGGGGTTTTTTGGTCAGGGGAGCAGGGAATAGAGCGCACGGTGGGTGTGGGGGTGTTGGTGGGGCTGGAGGCACGGCCTAGACCCTTTGTAGTCTCGATTTAACTGATGCAATTCCAAAGCGAGGACGAGGCAACCTGGCTGCAATACGCTCCTCTTTTCCATCATGCCGAGCCACTTGAAACCCGTCTGAATGCTCCCAGAGCGACGGGAGGGAGCTCAGTGCTGGCAAGGCCATATTAACTAGGCATGCGACACTATGTAGTATCCAGTACCTACCGTTAAGTATTTAGTACCTACTGCTTTGAAGTATTCTGTACCTACCCTTAATTATTCCATACCTACTCTGAAATATGGTGTAGTATTCCATGCGGGATTCCATACCTACTGCTTTGAAGCACTCCATACCTACTCTTAACTTTTCAGTACCGCTGTGAACGATGTAGTACTTACTCAGTACCTACTGTGAAAATATTCAGTACCTACTTCCTTAAAGTGTTCCTTACTTATTCTTAATCATTAGTATGTATCCAGTATGTATTGCAGAGTAACTCATGAATTACATATTAACTAGACATGTGAAAAGTGCATGTGTGTGGTACGCTGTGGTATTCCTGCCCTGCGCCCCATGACTCCAGGTGGGCTGTGGATTAACCGTGACCCTATTCAGGAAGACGCGACCAAGATAATGACTGATTGACTGACGTAGACTGACTGCACTAGATTTCCATATATGAATAAATGTAACAGAGTAAGCCTCTTAGTTTTTGTCCTTCTTCACGGTGTTTTGTCATCCATCTTCATGAGGTACCGTCACCTCATACAGGGCAAGCATAGTCATCTCTGTGTGGACATAAATATTTTCTGAACCACAGGGAAATTTCAATTTTATTTTTTTGAAATATCTGGCAACCTATAGACAAAGCCTTTTATCCCTAAAGCTCATGAATTATGGTTACCGTAGAGGAAATGGACCTCCTCTTTTCTGCTGCTGTTTGATTTACCCACAGGTCTATTGTGAGCACTGTCCAGGGCAGTCTACTGAAGGTGCTGAAAATATTGCTTTGAAAGCCATTGAAAAGCTGTATTTCAATCAGCAGGCTCCAATCGCATATTCAGTCCTGGCAGAACACAGGATGTGTGCAGCTGGGCTTCAGCCTGCTCTACTACCAATCGCTTTGGGAATGACGCTAGGAAAGTGCGTTGGTATCCCAGTATTGGTTGCATTAATTCACTAACTTTGAGAGGAAAAGTGATTATTGGAATGGTCTTGAGCAAGATGAAGAATCCATCAAATAAAAGTTCAGTTCTGATGTTGACGGGAAGCATCTGTCTAGGTGTTGAATCACCGTGCCTCTGTCCAGCCTTGGCTTCGGACCTTATGAAAGATGTCACTTGACTAAAACACAGAAACGTCTACAGTAAGGAATGAAGAATAAACCGTAACCCGTGAATCTCCCGGACAAACAGGAGCACCTGGGCGTTCAGCCTCCGATGAGCTTAGTCATTTAGTCCATCAAGAAGCCCCTTCTTAGCATAATGTCAGGACAATACCCCTGTCACCAAGACACCATCTGCCACTTACCTCGCCGCATTCTGCAAGGGCACGCGCTCATGCAGAGGAGACATGCACTGGAACACAGAGACAAACAGAGCAAAAACATTTGATCCTCAGTGCTGCAGGAGCCTTGTCAGGATACATCACTTCCACAGAAATGTTCACTGGGCTTCTTTAGTCCAGCAGAGTCCAGCTGTACTTCTCAAACTCAAGCACACACACGTACACACACACATAACCTTTCTTAAACAGGTAAAGGTGTTTCAACCTTTTCCACATCACGGCCCCCCTATTCATAACTAGAAACGTAATGGCCCGCACAATAACAATTCTCAAGTGCTGACACTGAAAGCACGGGAATCAGGGCCTTAACAGGAGCTTAAAAAGGAGCTTGTTTTTAGGAAAACGTGTCCCAAATGTCCCTCACAAAAACAAGCAATATGGATGCGTTATTCTCATCAGATGACACATCTACTTCCAAAATGTGGATTGAAAGCTGTCTCTGTCCGTCAGACCCCCATGTTGAAATTCCGTCTACTTAGGCCAGTACATGACGATGATTCTGCATTTTCCCAGGAACAGCGCCACCATCATTTCTTCGTTTAAGACACGTACACGTCTCTGGTTTCATTTTCTTTGCAGAATGTGCAAGGAACCAAGGTTTGTATTTTTGTTACATTGTGTACATCTGATCCAGTTCGTTCTGGTTCTGTAGCTTCACACTGTGTTATAGTAAAGAACTTTGTGTCTCCCTGTACTTGACATTGGTTTGTAGTGGTGTGCATGTCTGACGCTGGTCTGATAGCTGCCTTCCCTGGTGTTGCGAATCCTGCCACCCCTATCAGAATTTGACTCTCAAGTGTGTTGCACATCAGAGTGAGCATGGCAGATAACCCCTTCGTTTCTGATCATAAAGTAGGGTTAATCTACAGTTATATTAGATACAGGAATCACCAGCATAATCATGTGATGCTCAGGCATCAAGGGGACGTATTTCGGTTATTTTTCAGCTTCTTTTGTTTGATTTGTGACCTCAACCTGATTCAACTTCCTGCAATTGGTTTGCAAACAATCCCCACCATGGTTCCGTTGATCCAGACCAAGACCACCTTTTTTGATTCACATCCAATTTTGGTCCTTTGGTCTGGACAATGATCTGTGGCACCTTTTTACCTGCTAGTTTGGTTCAAACTAAACTGAAGGTTATGTTTGAGCAAGCAACACTGCACAACAGAACAGGGCACCGCCCACCGCCCAACTGGCTCTTGCCAGTTGAATAAATACATGGTCATGTTTTCAGTTTTCATGCAGAGATGTAGAAAATTAAATATGGCTGCTTTTGATACATAAACACACATAATAATACAAGTGGACCAAAAAAGGAAAAGTGTAGGATATGAGATTTTAAGGAGTACAGTACAGACATAAACCCATACAGAATGGTGCCAAAATGGGTTCTTTGGTGCAATGCCATTAATGCATCCATGCCAAGAACCACCTGAACTTTAAACATGCTGCTCACAACGGTAATCATAGTCTAACTGTTCATAACAGTTCATAACTGTATAAAACCCTTAAAATACGCGACAGAAAAAGAAACCTGGCTTGGAAGCCCAAGCAAATACGCATCTTAGGTGAAAAAGAAAAGGTAAACTGCAGAGCAAGGAGGCATGCTTTGTGACGCCTTGCCAAGGTCAAACCAGGAGTCTCTAACTCAATAATCTGTTGGCTCAGATATAATCAGAGAGAGACAAGTAGTTGTTAGAGGTCCTGGCGCACTGGAGAGAATGAGTCAATCCATCCAGTGACAGTACAATTCCACAAGCCCCGATCAGGTTCTCCAAGCCCAGATGACAGGCACCTCTTCGTGATTGGCCATTGAGCAAGATAGGTCGCCAGAGGCTTGGGCTTTGCCGAGAAATAAGTGCAATAAAGTATTTCTGAGATGAAGTTTCTTGTGAAGCTGTAGTGGATTTTAAAAAGAGAAATTATCCCCCAGTTACCCTTATCTGGTGGGTCTGGGGGAGGATAGATTGGTTGTGTGCATTTATTTTCGTGATTACATCTGAACTATAAGGATAATAACAGCACTGGGCCAACAGTAATGGAATGAAATAAAGCTTTATTTCCCTTGAACCATCTAACCTCCAGAGTATAGAGCATGAGCTCTCGAAGCAAAGAAATGTAGCATGGTATAAAAAAAAACCCCTAATCAATAAATCTGCTCCTAATATTTCAGCATTTCCTTCCTCTGGGTATATTTAGAGCATGTCATGTATACTTTCACTGGAAGTAACAAATAGTCCGGGATGTAGAAGGTATGGAATATACCAACAAATGTTGTTCCGTTTTTGAGCTGCAGCCAATACTTTAGTTGTTTATTCTTATTATACACTGAAGCCCTCAAAGCAACACATCAAATCACAGAACTATGTACTGGTCTTTGACAAACTCTGTATTCCTGATGAGTGTTGCTCTGGGAATGAAGGGATTTCGGGTTAAAATAACCACAGCATGGATGATTCTCTCATAATGATGTATCTCAAACACTGGAATATACATTGATTATTAGGTCCCCCAACATGGTGGAGATATGGACTCCACCTAGACCTCTGAGGTATCTGGCACCACAAAATTACCAGCAAGAAATTAAGGTCCTGTAAGTTGTGAGGTGGGACTTCCATGAATCAGACAAGCTTGTCAAATGGATCCCACAGACCATTAATCGGGCTGAGACCTGGGCAATTTAGAAGCCAAATTTTGGTAGGTAGGCTCTAGAAGACCTGGAGTTTTGGAGATGCTCTGATCCAGCCATGTTCCCAACACAATATGGCCCTTCAAAGTGCCACAGTCTCTCTGGAGAAGATCTGACAGTTCACATGCTGCCCAAGATGTAGATCCCACCCCTTGACAGCTCCCACTGTAAAATGATCATCAATTATAATGGCAAGACAAGTGGATCAGATCTCCCAAACACCAAGGTACTGAGAGACATCCAAGGAGGGACAAACCATGGACCAGTGACCAATGTTGGGCATCCTTTGGAGGTCAGGTGGCAGAGTCGGCTGTCCAAATTACTATTTCATAAGTGATTCCTTCTGTTCGTAAGACTGAAAGTCAAGTTACTAAAATATTACATTACATTTATGCAAAAATCCGCAGCCAAAATTGCTCTGTTTGGCTCAACATCGAACTCCCGACAGACATGCAGGTGAAGAAGCATGTCGTCCTCAGTCACTCATTTAGCTGCTGCGGAGCTGAGAGATGGAGGCAAATAGAGATAGAGTGTTAACTAATTAGTTTAGCTGGATTCCCAAAAGGCACAAACTGTTGTGAATCTAAACGAATTTTAGATTCATTCGAGAGAACTCGCAGAGTCACCAGTCCTATGATGTTCATTGTTACTTGATGCAAGTCAGCAACGCAGTATGAAAAAAGCTGACCATATCTTGTCCATAAACAGGAGAATTATTCCATTACCATGACACTTGTACATCAGACAAATGATGGCTTTGTACGGAAGGGCTTTGTATCCAAAGCACTGGCCTTTTTTCGCTCTAGTAGTCTAAATGCTCTTATTTGGTACGATCAAGGTCACTCTTTTCTATTTATTCGGTGTAACCAGACCACTGTCGCAACAGCCCTTCTCTTTGTCTGACTCCCAACAGATGTAAAATGACCCTGACTACCATGGCCAATAGGAGCAGTGTGAAAGGCCTGAATTGCCTTGTTGACTTGGGCTTTGGAAGTCCTTAAATTGCACCGGACAGATTGAACATCAGTCCTTGCTGGACACAATTAGCCACGGAGACGCTGCTGTAGAGCCCCAGAAGAACCCAAATGCCCTTCAGAGCTGAGGGATTCGGTGTGGGGTGGGGTGTGAAGAGGGGAGGAGGGGGTTATATCAGGTGTGCCTGTAGGCCCCTGATAAGGCCAATAAAGTCAGCGTGGAAAAAGCACTCCATTCATCCTCAGTAGACTCCGAACGAGCCTTTATCACTGCCTTTAGTAGTCCCTCTGCTCTGTCAATATTCTCCCGCTGCCGCTGCTGTTTGGCCATATAAAACAAATGATTGGCATCAAAGGCAAACGGCAGTCAGAATGGAGCGAGTCTGAGGGACTAGGGTGTTTAGATGGCGCAAACAGGCAATGGATCTTTGTTGGTAACAGAGAGAAAGAGAGGGAAAGAGTGTGAGAAAAGGGGAAGGGAAGAAAGGAGAGAGAGAAGACAAGGGGAGGAGGAGGAGGAGGAGGAGGAGGAGGCAGAGACGGAGATGGTGAGTGAGCTAGAGAGGTAAAGAGAGAGAGAGAGAGGGAGAGAGAAAGACTGATTCTTACCGGTAGAATACTGATGAGCGTGTGAGCCAGCTGAGATGTGATGTCATTGCAGACTGAAAGCCTCTGCAGGCGGCTGAAAATGACAACAGAAACCTGACGGCAAGCCCTGTCTCCAGGCTTAACTGTCTGCCGCAGCTTACCTCTCCCGGCACATTAGCATATCAACAAAGAAGAGTCAACAAGGAGTCGAGAGCTGCATGAAATGTCTTAACTTCTGCGAGAAAAAAGAAAGCACTGTCAAAAGGATGCTGAGTTTGGCTAATTTTGACGCCTCTCTAAAAGCCAAAGGCAAAATCCTTTTGTTCTGAAGATTGCAGGTGATGCCTCTTTCTACAGTTATTACACATTTCTTGTCATACCAGGATTTCAAAGTGGCTGTCATGCAGGTAAAAATAGATCATGACATTTTAACCATATCAAAGAGGAAGAAAAACCAATCAAAACAGGAATATTAGATTTATTCTTTGTCCACCACAAGCTCCCTGGTTCAGTCATGCAAGGCATGAAATTAATAACATTCAAATCAGTGGGCAAAAGGGAAATGCATTTCTCTGGATCCTCTCTCCCCCACCCTCCCCTTCCTCCAGGCACTTCTCTACAAGACTATCGTTCACAGTGAAAGCTAACAAATGCCTTAATGGCCCTGGCAGGAACACATTAAATGAGAATTTGTTTGCGCACTTCCACCTCTGCTAGTCATCGACGGAACAACGCCAAATAATGCTTTAATGCTTTCTTCGCTCGCAAAACTTCCAATTTCATATTTGACCCCCATTTGAGAACCTCAGGCAGTCACCTTGGCCAGAACCCACCACTGAATGTGTCGCACTTTGTATTAAAATTACTCGCATTCATTGGAACATTGGACGCAAATCCATCACCTTATTGAACAATGTCACACAATGCATACATTAGGCCCCCAGCAACGGTGTGGTTCATTTTGCTCATTCGTTGTGCTTAACAAAGCTGAGCACCTCTGCAGTCACTCATTTAGCTGCTGTGGAACTAAGAGAGATGGAGGCAACCCATGCCAATGGGACACAGAAGGTGAGGGTCCTTAGGAATGTTGCCGTGGATAGATGCTCATGGGCGCACAATGGAAGGCAAAGCTGGAATGGATGGCGAGCTCTACATATGGATGGGCTTCTGCTTCATCAAGAATCCCATTCTCCAGCCTGTGGTATTAAGAACAAACAGCCAACCAACAAACAAACAAACACATGGCTCGGTTCCCAAATGAGATAACCAAGAGCATGTTGATGAAATGAATGGCATCTATTATGTATGACAACCTCTAAAACCTTGCCCAAGTTCAGACAGTTTCCACTGGATGGCAGTGTCGGTTCAATGACTGGTGAACAGATGGCTCCACAATCAATCTGAACCTCATGTCACCACTTAGTGCAACCTAATTTCTCTGGCACAACATTCCTGCTGCAACCGAGAGTGCTCACTAGAGAACAGAGAACCTTACGTTTTAAGGCGAGCCGATTAGGCCTCTTGGCATCTGAACTTCTGGTTGGTGGCCATCTGCATCTGGCTCTCGAATGTCCTGACATCTTCCAGAGACATGGCTGAGATGAATGAATGAATAAATAAATAAATAAATAAACTCGGAAAGTGATGCATCATGACAGTCCTGAATAGCAGTAGACAATAATTTCATACATTTATAGAAGTTCTAAATAAGAACAAATGAGAGAGAGAGAGAGAGAGAGAGAGAGAGAGAGAGAGGACATTAGGTTCAACATCATGAGACATGCAAATGATTCTGACTGCCTATATATGGTCCTCCCATTGGATGTTCTTTCCATTCTGACTTGTGCTTTTATGTTGGTAGCATCCTTTGCATCAAATCCGCTTATCAAAGTACCATACCAGTCATGGTGATAATACAATAGAACACCGTTGGCAGCAGTGGGTGGAAGAAGGCACATATTTGACATTAGAAGACAGGAATCACTGAAAGATTGTCCCCCATGTGTGGAATAACCCAACGGCCGCACAGACCATTATAATGACTGCCCTTAACACCACGTCAGTATCACCAAAAAACAACAATGGTGTTGTGCCAGACTGCCATGGAGTCCCACAGAGTAAAGGTCAACTTCAGTGATGAGATGCTTTCTGGTGGAGACAGCCAAAGAATTAAGTCTGCAATGCCAGACCTATCTTATTGATGTGTGGGATGCTATTGGACACACTATCAACACTCCACCCCTACCACACAATCTGCAGAACTGAGAGAGAACCTTCAAGCTGCATGGAATCAGAGAAGACCATAAGGTCCCTCTACAACTCCATTCTGAGACATCTGGCATGTTGCGTTCAACCCGATGTCATGTATTGTTGTTGTTAATCTTTATCTTCTTTACAAATAGCATTGCAATCCGACACTTTCTTCTGGGTGCAACTATTTATTTATTTTTTTCATTTTCACAGTGCTAGACAGCTGTTTAGAAGAAGTCATGTCTGCTTGTTTTTTGGGACACTCTTAAATGGTGCAAAATCACACTGGTAGTGCTTAAAATCTTGAAAAGTTATGCCCTTTGGAGGTCATTTCATTTCATTTTAACTGTTCATAGTAGCAGCCATATTCACCAGGCGTGCCCAAATGTTTGCATGCCACTGTCCTGCGAATATCCTGGCACCTACTAGAGACATGGCTGAGATATATAAATAAGGAAATAAATATAACTCAGAAAATGATGTATCATGACAGTCCTGAACGGCAGCAGATAAGAAGTGCATACATATGCAGAAGCTCTCAGTAGAAACTACTGTAATAATGTGAATATAGTGCAGAATTAAATATATAAACAGATGTTTTTATACCATTTATTCTGGACAAATAACAGTGTAAGCCTGTATTTTTGATCCCAGCACAGAAACAGATTGTTTCTAAAGCATGGCATCCATATATGGACTGAATTTACTGAAGAGAATGGTGTTTACATGTGTCCAGCTCTTTGATTTCAAAATGTTCTTGGAATGTAAAGGACGTTTCTCAATCACACGTCATTAAAATGAAAACAAGGGAAGACCTTCATCCACTCTAGCTTTTCCACACAGTCTCTGCACATCTCAGTGTTGCATTGTTCTCCGTATTATAAACTGTGCTAAGCATCTCCCCCACCCACTGCTAGAGGGGAATAGCTATGAGATAATTATTTTTAACAGGATGCTCAAGCAATCCATCTGCGTAGTGCAGAGTCTCGCTGAACTTTAATCCCACATGCATCTCAGCCATGCCAGCACCCGTGACTTGCCTGGGGAAGCCGTATGAAAGCTGATATACAGGCACGTACTCTTGAACAAACAAACAAACAAACACAGCCCCATAGCAACCAAGAGGCATGGAGCGTGCCCCTCAGTGTGTCCAATCATGGTGGACTGGAACATTGGAGCCCAGCCACGTACGTGGGTGCAAATCTCTAATTTGAATTTTTATTAAATTACATTTAAGATTTAAAGGGCAAATTATATTATTTCTGTTGCAAATCTGATTAATAGAAAGTACTGTTGGTTTTCCAGAGAGATGATGGCTGATCAGAGTGAGAATCGGAATGGGAATCGGATGAATTGGTCATGAATGTTGGCACACATAAGGAATTTGGTTCCAACTGTTGGTGTCTCTCTAGTACTTAACACAAATATACTGTAGATATTGAACATACACTCATCATCAACAGTATCCAGAAGGAATTTACCAACTGACAGTGCATCACTGCAAAGATGTCATGCCAGTCTGTCATGGAGCCACTCTAAATAGACCTGGTGTCATGGTCATGGTGCAATTTTGTATGATGCCAGATCACCTTTGGTCCTCAGTACAGACACTTTACATGACAGCATCATTACAACCCAAAGTTACGTTAATGAGGTTCTTCAACCAGTGGTCCACACACTCCGGTGCTCTATTCCAACAGGACCACGCTCGCCCACATACTGCTGCCGTCTGAAGATCTCATTTTTTTTTTACATTAAATATTTTACTTGTTTTAAGTTAAGTTAAATGCTTCTGAGATGCTAAGATGGAGTCAGAGCCAAATGGGTCAAACGAGCCAAATCTCTACTCGAGGGTTGATTACTAGAGTTGTCTTATTTCACATATAGTGGATTTGAAGGTACTTTAGATGTTCTAGCACTGAAAGATTGATTGTTTTTGTCCCATTTAAAACTATTGTACACTGATGTAGTGTTGAACTATGTGCAATTGTATGTTACAATAACTCAAGGTAGGAAATATGGTGAAAACATAATATCAGCAATTTCATATTTATGGGCCAGTCGTGCCTCAATACAATATAAAATAACTCTTATTGACCTTTTCATGGCATGATGACCATGATAACAATAAACATCATATACCCCATTCTAAATTACACTTGACTATAATCAGTTCTTACATTCCAGCACTGATGCTGCTGAACTGCCACCTTTAGATAATTTAATTTTTACACCCCTACAGTCAAGGGTTTAACAAAGATTACAGAGGGCAATTGGGTAAGGGGGCGGCTGCCACATGGCGTTACCATTTATGAGGTCAGTGCCATTCCCCTGCTTCTGGCCTTGCAGCTATTTTGAAGCAGCCTGACCTATTTCCTTCTGCCAGCCAGCGCTAGACCTCAGCCTGACACAGGGCCATCTCCAGGCCAAGCGTCCGCGTCACCTTGAGCTCGTAAATATCTGTTGACAAGCCCAAAACAAGCCCATACCTCGGGTCCAGCAGAGTCTTCTGGGAATTCAATGCAGCAGATTGGAACATTCTTTCTCTTATCTTTGCACAGGTCTGATTGCAGGGTACGCACATACACACACACACACACACACACACACACACACACACACACACACACACACACACACACACACTCAACATAGTGTTTGTTAATCGTTAAGGTGGCCTTTGCAATACTGATGTCACAGTGTTTTTAAGTGCTGAGTGAACACTGTAGCTACTCTTACTGATGTTCACTAGATGTTATCAAATGTTACCAAGATTTTAGCTATATGTTTACAACTCTGAATGTGTCCATAAACAATGGAAAAATATTTATTTTAAATCAAAATCAGCAGATTTACATGAACAAATGCCAGATATTTGTGCCCTGATTCACATATGAAGGAATGCGAAGCGCTGTAAACAAGCAATCTGTTGAATTTTGTAATAAATTAGAAAAGGGAAACTTTTCTATTAATTTCTATTAATAAATTAATTAATCACTGATGATGATGATGCTTTTTGTTGTCTCAAAGGTGATTATTGAGTGTTGGTCAATTATAGATTGTTGGTTGAGCAGGAAGTGAATGAGCAGCTTGCCAAATATCAAAAATAAGGTCCTGAATTTATTGCATTATTAGATTAATAAAGGAGCCTACGGCTGAATTCTGTAACTCCTCTGCTATAAAATTGAAAATGACCTCCTTTCTAATATAGTAAACTGGAACCTTTGGATTTTAAGAGTTTACTGTCCCATAAGCCTTACCATTGTGGAGACGGCCCAACTCATGTGCCTTGTCCCTTACCAAAGTCGTTCAGGTCGCTCATACTTTCCCATTTCACACCCAGTGTCAACTGGCAACTGACAAATGACTGTTCACTTACCATCTAACATACATTCCACACCATGATGTGCTGTTTTCACAAGGTAGTCAACATTATTCGCTTCATCGTTGGCACAATGTCCTGGCTCATGGGTGCACACACACTGCCACCCCCATAAAGCAGTGTATCCATTCAAACCCTGACTGTGCAACCCTGAGACACCAAAGGAGGTCATTAATCATTAATGGCATCTTGACTGTATGTTTCATTTATGTAGGACGTGCGAGACAAAAAAAAAAAAACACAGCTTTCCACGGATGCAAGTGGGAATTCACAGCCGCTCTCATGACTCAGTGGGTTGTGTTATGGAGTAAATCTGAGGAAAACAAAAACGAATTGGAAAAAAAAAACAAAATCCCTCTACATCATCCATCTTACTTCAAGCCCAGACAGATTTCCCTCCCCAACACACAAGCAGCAGACACAGCAGGGTGTGACGTGAGTCAAAGAGAAACCCTAACAGTTTAGCAGGGGATGCGAGCGCCTCTCAGAACAGCCAAGCACTGGATCACGCAACACAACAGCGAGGCAGCGTGATTTCAACAGAACAGCATGAAAACATGCTCAGGCAGCCTCTAAACCCAATGCCCCAGTCGACAGCAAAACAAACCGTATCTTAATCCTCCCTCTTCCCAGCGAATCATTCCGCTTTTGGAGCTGCTCGAAAGCTGCGGGCTTTCGTCTAAAAAGTGCCAGAAACGTCTGACTCATCCACCTGACTGTAATCTGCAACGATGCACAGCCACTAAATGTTACACTCGGTTAAATAAATAAGCAGGACTTACAGTACCACTCGTCCACCCATGCAAAGGCCTGCCGGTGGCCCACCAACAGCACATCCCTGATAACCTGAGGAAAGACAAGAAGCAGGGCTGTCAAGCAATTAACTCTGTGATTAATTAAATATTTTTATTTCATCTAAAAAAATCACTATAAACCATTTTGTCATAGCTCTACTTATCGTAAGTCACAGAGAGTGAAGAAAGTTTCATCATCAACTTCCTGAAACAATAACCATGACAGTCTTGTTCATACATTTCTTGATACTGAAAAGCTGTTGCTTTTGTTAGACTGCTGCTGGTTGTCTTGTTAGAACGGGTTGGTTCTATGGGTTGGTTCACACCTAATGTGTTTTGTTTCCAGAAAGTATCTGGATCTACTCTGAATTGGATTCCATTTATACTTGTTGTTAATTTGCCTCCCCAGCATGACCAGGTGAGATCCGATATTACTTTCCCGCGTGTACAAGCACACAAATGCATATATAATTTTAATTTTACATCCTGTAAACAACAGTTTCTCATCAAAAACTGTCCTGCTCTGCTGCTTGCTATCGGCAGTCAGAGTCTGGGAGACAGCAAGATGATGCTCACTCAAAAGGCAAAGGCATCTGTCAGCCTTTGTATCAGAGCTGGGGACTTGGCACTTTTCTCCAAGGCGGTTGGCCGCCCAGCAATGGTGCAAAAGGTTGTCAGTTCTGAAAGAGGCAGTGTTTGATGTCACATGTATCAGAGGAAGCATGTTCTCATCCTCATCCTAGTGTCGGGAGCATCGTATGTGATGTGGGAAGAGTACTAGTGAGGTTGGGGATTTGCCACTTCCAAAGGGGGGGGGAAGAAGCCAAGATCCAACATATGTGCTCGTAAAGTTTCTTTGTCTATCTGTAGTGGATGGAAAGAAGACTTGTTTTATAGATTTTCTTTTTATAGATTTTTCGGACAAAATTTCATTATTGCACATAAAATAAAATCCAATCCAAGGCTATTTCCTGTTATGTTTGATTAGGCTCAATTAGGGCTTAAGTGCAAACAAAACAAGAAGCAGGGCTGGTGACAAGCACATCAAAAGTTTGGGGACAGGTTGTTGTAAGTATGTAATAACTTTTTAACAATGAATAAGGTTTATTTAGAGAAAAACAATATCACGCCTGGAATTATGTGTTGTCATATGCATGCACATATTCAGTGGCAGTGCTAATGCAATGGGCTGCCCATTTAATCCCTTTGCTCTTCAGCTGTTTAAACCACCTTTGGCCCTTTGGTCCTTATGTGAGGGTACAGTACACACATAGGACTTGTTTCAACAAAGTTACATGCTCAGAGTAGCAATAATAGAGACGCAATTCCCTTTAAAATGCTGCTTGAAATATTGCATAGTGTTGCTTTAAACATTCGAAGGTGGATTCTCACTTTTGCACAGGACAAATAGAGTAAACAAGGCTTAAAAAGACCTTCTATGCATGTTTCTGCCTCTATAAGCGTATTTACCTTTATCTTCCCCCTTTTCTCAAGCAGAACAAACTCACAGGACAAAACATTTAGCTTGACATTATGGAGCGGCCATGGCTGCCAGCCTTCAAAGTGCTGATCAAAATGCTCAGGGTGACAGAAAAACCATGAGGCGATTCTCGAGGGTCAATGGCTCTCAAAAGTTTCAAACAAGTCAGGCTGCTTCAAACAGTTCATCCAGAAGCCCTTTTGCATTTGAGAAACTCTCCTGCACTGTCAAAGAGGGAATTTAAATGCTCTAAACGCAGCCGGTGCGGAAAACTGAATGGGCGGTCATCAATCACCCGGCAGCTCGGATGGTTGGGAGCCTGCATGGGAATGGCATCTTTACCTTTGCCACCCAGATGGTGTGCAGCGGTCCGGCAGCGATTATGCTCAGAGACACTGGTGCTCGTAAATATGGTCTGCCAACCTGCGAAAGTGGCGGCGTGAAAGGCGGAGGGCTCGGGGGGAACATTTAGTGTGCTAACAGAACCCACGAGCATACGCAGATTAGAGTGCTGGCTCTTTATGCAACTGCTGATGCGCTGCTTAATGGGGGTATGTTATGAAACTCATCACCCTTTCATATCACAGCTGTGATAAACAGATATATTTTAGAGTTCTAATTGAAAGCATTACACGTGGCGCTACTTTAGCAGTGCAGGATCTTCTGAAATGCATGACTAGTGTTACGATGATGTTAAAGGGCGTACACAGTGGAAAACCAAATGTTCCGCACTTTAAATAAAGTGGTTATGATTTATTATGGAAACACTGTCAATTATTGAAAACTCCCCAGTTCATAACTATGCGGCAAAAACAGCCTGAGAACACTTGTACAACTATTTGAAGGGATGGGACTGGCCATCTGGAGGACCAGGGAAAATCCCAATGGACCATTGTAGGTGTGGGTGGTTCAGACAGTCGACATACAGTTGTGGACTAGTCTTTAAAAAATCCAGGTCTGAATTTAATTCCCAGTGCAGCCCTGACCATTTGAATGGGTGATCTCAGGGATTCAGAGGGTGGTATGATTGTTAATACTAATAATAATACAAAGACTGGGGGAGATCTGAACATTATAGAATTTCATGAGAAGAACACCTCTCCAACTGTTAAACATGGGGGTTTGGGATCAGCTTTGGGGTGTGTTGCAGCCTGTGGCACAGTAAATTTCTTACTTGAAGAGTGGTTTTAATTAAATACCAGTAAATTTCAGAAACAAATAACATTATGTGTGTGTGTGTGTGTGTGTGTGTGTGTGTGTGTGTGTGTGTGTGTTTGTGTGTGTGTGTGTAATGTGAAACATTGGGGGAGATCTGAACATCAAACCCTTTAGTCTTCTGTTGGATTCTGAAAGCTTGCTAAGCAATGATGTTTCAGGTGAACCTACTTTGTGGATATACTGCTCCACTCTGCTCTGCAGACCGAACACCTCGAACTGGACCCGCACCAGTTTGTATGAACACATGACCGGCTTGCTGTTTTTCCACCAACCCGTCTCAAGAGGTCCTCTTCCTGTCTTCATGGAGATGAAGCGTTTCAAATCCTGAAGAGAGAGTAAAGGTTCAGGAGATGTTTTTAACCATGTAAACTCATGTAAAATACCTGTCCAACTGTGAAATACAGGGGTGGGCAGATTATGCTTTAGGTTTGTTTTGCAGCCAGTGCCAGGAACATTTTAATGGTAGGATTATGGCTTGTATACAATCATCTAAGGAAATACCAGCAGATCTTCACCTGTGCCCACACTGCACAATTCAGCATCAGATGTTCAAATAGTACTTTTGGTTGCAATGAGCAGAGCAGACTTTCAAAAGCAGAACACTTCTTGAACTGTTAAATGTGGAAATATTTTTATAGATGCAAACATCACATTATTTGTAAAAAACACTACAAAATCCTTAAAGGACAACCTCAGGAGCAGTCTCCTGACCTAAATATTCTCAAACGTACCTGGATAGACACCAAATGAGCAGTGTATGTAAGCATGCCCATGATTTCCCCAAACCTACAAGTCTTTTTCAAGGAAAACCGGGCAGCAATCCTATTTCCCAGTGTATATTACCTGCATAATAAAACACAGCTCACTGAATGGTAACCTATTCCTCTGCCATGTGCTATTAATTTTGCAAATGCTGGTAAATCTGTATATTATATGTATCATAATTCAAATAACGTACCCTGAAAACACCTTTAAGTACTTATGAAGGTCTATGTCTGTCATATTTAAAAGGGAGTCAGTCAGGCTAACTGCTCTTCTAACCTGCAAGGCTCCAAATTCTTAACTGACATGAGGGTCGTCTTGTGAGTGAACGACCCATCAACTTGATTTACAACCATCTGAAACGCATCCTTCAGCTCAGTGTCAGCCAAATCAACAAATCACTATTTAAATGCACTTTAAATGACTGAATGGACACAGACCTGTCCATCTGTCAGTAATTTGCCGAAACCGCGGTGGTCCACAAGGTCTCCAGTGCTGTTGGAAAACTAAGCTGTGAGGTGCATGAATGAAAAGACTCTTTTACTGCCAAATGTTGTAATAAGTGGTAATGTCTCTACTGCGGAAACTGTTTGTTTTATGCTGCTTCAAGGCCAAGGTTATTTTTCTATGGATCCACTGCTGAATATGATTGACAGGACAATAAAGCTATTCTTGATCTTTCATTCAACATCCCTGAACTCTTCTCTTCTACTAAAATCTAAGTCAAGCTGGTGTGTTTGCCAGTTGGAGACTTTAATCACAACACATACTCACTAAGCACTTTATTAGAAACACTACAGTAAGCCTGTGGCTTATGGCTGTCAATCAGCTTAAATTTTTCATGAGATGCACAAAGATCCGTGTTGATATGATTGCATCATGCAATTCCTTTAGATTTCTTAGAACCACCATGCTGCCAATTTCTCATTCTACCACATCCCAGGTTCTGTTCAAATCCAGTTTCCGTTAGAAGATGGTCAAATGAAGGGATTCACATTGTCATCAACAATACTCAAATAGTCTGTGACACTAAAGCGATGACGGACTGGTATTAATGGTAAGTGTGCTGAGAAAATCTTCTGTACATCATTACAGCACCTCCATTAGCCTGGACTGGGAAGGATGGGTCAAAGGATTAATGGTGCTGGTGCCAAATTCTGACCCTACACATGTGTTCCTCAGCAGAAACCTACACTCATCAGTCCAGACTATGTTTCTCCAGTCTTCAGCTGTCCATTCTTGGTGGGCCTGTGTCCACCGCAGCCTCAGTTTTCTGTTCTTGGCAGACAGATGTGGACCCTGGTGTGGTCCTCTGCTGTTATAGCTCATCCTCCTCAAGGTTGCATGTGTTGCTTATTCTGAGATGCTTTTCTGTTCTGCACAGTGGTCCTCTAAGTTACTGTACCTTTCCATCAGCTCCAACCAGTCTGACCATACTGTTGACCTTTCTCATCAACAAGGGTTTTCTTGGATGTGTTTTCTTTAGTACACCAGTCTGAGAAACTCTAGAGACTGTTTTGCTGAAAATCCCAGCAAATCAGCAGATCTAGAAATACCCAAACTAGCCCTTCTGACACCAACAATCATACCATGTTCAAAATATACAAATCTGATTATGTAGGTGTACAGAACTATTTTTGGTGAATGTGTGTCATTTCCATATGGTTTTGCATTATTTTTTTAAATCGTATTCTTTATTATATTTGTTCATTTATAATATAATTATGATAAATGTTTACTATATGTGAAATATATCTGTCCTCTCTGGATTTTGTTGTCTAACGCTTTAATATAATTTTTCAAAAAAAAAAAAAAAGTAATTATGTTTGGAAGGAAAGTCAGAAAGACACCTCTGTGATTTTATAATGCCGCTCTGGGACATCATCATAGGCAATGTCCACAAAGTCCACTTCTACTGCATACTTCTCCTTCTCCACTTTGAAGACCTACAGTGAGTAATAATAATGAGAAATACTATGTAAAAAATAAAGAATATTTATGTATATTAATATATGATTATATACTATAGAATGTTATGTTTATATATATTAACATTAATTTCTTGCAGTCACTCACATTTTCATTTGTTCCACAGTTGTCCTCATATTTCGTCTCAATGTGGATGGAAAACTTGGGTAAGAATGAACACTACGGGACATAAAGGGATTAAGTAAATGTTCATAGCACACAAGTCTCATTTCCTAATGTGGTCTTTATACAGACCCTCAAACAGTGTATTTCATTGTCCATCACACACTGTCTTATACTTTGTATTTATTGTTTCTGTATTTTGTTATTGGACTTTGAGCCCTGTTTGTCGCTGATGTGGTGGTTATTGTAGTGTAGGTAAGCAATGCACTGTAATTCCTTTTTTTAATTAAACAATATGCACCGAGGCCCTGAAGGAAAACCCTATACTGTATATGGTTGGCATGACAACAAAGCTCTTCTTGGTCTTGATCTTATTATGTCCTCATCCCTGAGCTGTCTGCGGCCTTCAGAAAGAATGTTGTAGATGCATATGAGTCTGAGAAGAGAATTAAATTCTTTCTATTGTTGCTGAAAGAATTCCACATGGAGGAGTGGGAATATCTTTCTTCCACTTCATATCAGACTGGTAGAGGGTAACTGGAAATATCCAATTGACATTGTTTTAGCTGTTATGGTATAAGGTGTGCTAACATTTTCATTTTTTTTTTTTTGTTTATTACATTTTGAAAATTATTTTAAAAGACATGTCTTCAGTTTTATGTTTAGTTATATCACCTCCTTGGTGTATTTTACTTAAAATGAAGATCAAATATCCACATGTTTAAAATGTCAAAGGTGTTCATGCTATGTCCTAACTAATATACAGTACATCCAGAAAGTATTCACTGCACTTTTTGTTACGGCCATATTCCAAAATGGATTAAATTATTTTTTTCCCATCAGAATTCTACACACAACACTCCACAATGCCAATATGACAAAGGTGTGTTTGTTCTTTAAAATGTATTAAAAATGAAACACAAAAATATAACATGTGCACAGGTATTTACAGCCTTTGCCTCCAAACTAAGCTAAAACAAGATAAAGAATTGAACTCTTCGGCCTCAATGCCAAGCATCATGTCTGGAGGAAACCAGGCATTGCTCATCACCTAGCCAATGCCATTCCTACAGTAAAGCAGTACTAGTACTACAGTACTAGTGAGGGTTGAGGGTTGGCTTCAGGACAACTCTGTGAATGTCATTGAGTGGGCCAGCCAGAGCCCAGACTTGAACATCTGTGGAGATATCTAAAAATGGCTGTGCACCAACTCCCCATCCAACTGATGGGGCTCGAGAGGTTCTGCAAAGAAGAATGGGAGAAATCAAAAAGCCTTGAGGCTGTAATTGCTGCCAAATATACTTCCACAAAGCATTAAGCAAAGGCTGTGAATACTTTTCTCATGTTGTCATTGTGGGGTATTGTGTGTAGAATTGTGAGGGGAAAAATGAATGCAATCCATTTTGGAACAAGACTGTAACAACAGTTTGATGTAATCTGAGGTAGTCCTGCTTCAGTGCATTGATACTTCCTCCACCATGCTTAACAGTTGTAGCACCTCTGAATTAATCATCTTTGTGGGTGTTGGATACTTTTGATGTTTTATGTGTCTCTTGTACAATTCTTGTTTGTTTTTTTTTCTATTAAAGATGCACGTTTCACTCAGTTTGCCCTAAAAAAGAACTCCTGACCACAACTCTATAGATCATTGCTCACTAATTCAACTGTCATACATTCCACACGGGTTTAGGCCTGATTTGAAGAATGAAGTGTATCTCCGTACAAGAACAATTGAACAATTTAGGAATATAAACTTGCCCTTATTTAAAAAAGGACAATTGGAAACATAAAGGTAACCATTCCTACATTTGTTGTAAGCATTTAGAAGGAGGCCTTACTCTACCCTACTGCTGGGAAGACGAATACTACGTCTGCTTTTATTAACTTCCACACCAGTGGCTACATTAGTAGTCAGCATTTCTTTAACATTCCCAAGGGCTGTATGACATCCGTGTGCATTGTAAGCTGGATATCGTAGCAAAAGAACAATGCAGAAGAAAGTATATGAAACAGCCACCTCGGTCAAACTGATTGTCCCTATGACTGCAATTTTCGTAAACAGTTGCACATCCATGCAGATGCAGATACAGTTTTCAATGTCCACCAAGTAGCTCCTCATCCATTAAGGGCATCTTCATTCTCTGTACTTGCTGCTGGTTCTGACATAGGAGTATTAATGTGCTGCATTTTTGCTGGTAGCTCAAAATCACCAGCAAAAGTGATGTTTGATACGTTCAAATCATCTTCCGAATGAATTTTAATGTAAAATCATTAGTAAAAATTCAGATATAAAATACACTTACCGTATATTCTTGATATGAGAACATCCCAGCAGCAGTCAGATGGATAGAAAGACACAGAACAAAATGAATCATCTAAAATGTGCGTACAATTATGTTAACAGTTTCAAAAACAATTATGAACCTTCAACATCATAGAGCACATGCACATAGAACAAGCCAGTTAAAATACATTTTATTAAATAAATTCTGAAATATTCATCACAACCAGGGACTATCATATAATGTGAAGGTGAATAAGAGTCAGGTGTTTTCAGTCAATGAGATAACTTCATTTTGTTGATGGATTAGACCAAAGTTTTGGTTCATATTAGAAGCATAAGCAATCCAGCATCTGTAAAACATGGTGGTGGTACTATCAGAGTTTGGATTTGTTTTGTTGCATCTGTGCCAGGACTGCTCGCCATCATTGATGGAACAACGGAATCTGAATTATGCCTGCAGATTATGAAGAACCTGAAGCAAGCAGTTCATGGGAGGAAAACCAACATCACAGAGTTTTCAGATACCAGATACATTTAGTTGGAATTATTTCTGCAGAAGTGGGTCAGAAGAGATACTTTTGCCACTCACAGATGTAATATTGGATCATTTTCATCAATAAAAATATGAGCAAGAGGAAGTCTCATGAGCTTGATTTGGTTCTCCTCATTTACTTTAAGGACTTCTCTGATTCGATGTCAAATTTATGTAGAAATATAGAAATTTATAAAGAATTCACAAACATTAAAGTACTATTGCGTGTATATAAGCTTCCTTTCCCATATTTCCAACACACTTTGACGCTGAAGGGCGGGCAAATCTCACCCCATGATCTGCTTTATGAATAATCTATAGGTCAGTTGTTAGTTGTAGGTTAGTTGTTGCGTTGAAATCAGCTTCACATTTGTACAGATGAACCCACAGAAAATTCAGGGAAACACTTCTTAACTAATAAACATTTTTTTACAAAAAATACAACACATTTCTTACAGTGTTACACAACTTTTAGGAAATCACCTTTGATTATACGGGTCAAACTGCCCAGAAGCAATGTCTACGTACCTGTTACAGTGTAAGGGTAGTAATTCCTGGCTTTTTCTGTGATGTAGAAAATGCGTGGGATGAAAGAACGGGCCCAGCTCGGAAGCTTACTGTAAAACATCACAACACATTAGTGCTATGCAAATCTTTCTGTGGTTGTGTTGTACTGTATAATGTTTGACATTATAATACTCTACTGTATTTTTATACAACACCAACATTCAGACAGAGAGAGAGAGAGAGAGCATGCTTAGTATTATTTCACACCTAGCTCTTCCTGAAAGCAACACCACAGCAGTAATCTTCCCAAGCTAGCGTGTGTCCCTGGCACACACACGCACACACACACACACACACACACACACACTGTAATGTGATTCTTATTGAGACGTTGGTACATTTATAGAGCAGATGGTGTGAGAGTTGTAATAAAGCGACTGAAAGTGGAGGAACCCGAATAAACAATCCGGTCCAGCAGAACGGACCAGAAATTGTCCACTGCAGGACACCCCCTAATTCTGTCATTCTAGCTGCAGGCCAAACACAAAAGATTCATTGTCAGCAGCAAAGTTCTGCGCCGGCAAAGGAAAAATCCAATTATGCTCCTCGCAGTGTCCGACTCGACCCCTCCTGGCCAATGTGCTAGATGATAAGGCATGACAGCACAGCCAACAGCACAATCGAGCTCTACGGGACAGCCCTGAACAAGCAAACAACTACTACTGATCGACCCAACTTATCACCAATTAACAGCCAAGCTAACCCTGGCAGGGGACCTACCAACCTGCCACCAATTAGCCTGAGCCGACAGGCGCCGAGGGCACTTTTAATGTTTGGAGATGCAGCAGCAAGGCCTGAACAACACAGACAAAATGCTGTTCTGCAGTTTTATTACTACCTTGCAATAAAGTGAAGCACTTTGGAGAGTGCATAATAGAACACGGGTAATGATGGGAATGAGAAATGACAGTCTGTATGGTTATACATCACACAAAAAAGGGTTCCACCCTCAAAGATCTATTTTTTTCAGTGCTACATAGGATCCTGTTTTGCTTAGAGTGCAGCACTATAATGAGCAATTAATTCCCAATACAATTTTATAGGCGTATATTTGGTACGTGGAACAACATACTCAACCCTGGTCCTGGAGGCACCCTTCTCCTGTACAAACCCTGTAACTCTGGAGGGCGTTTTAATAAGCTGATTGGTTGAATCAGATGTGATGGGAGCAAGGAAATCTCTGAAACATGCAGGGCAGGGGTGCCCCCGGGACCAGGGTTGAGAAACACTGACACAGCTGATAAAAGACCAATTATAGACTGCCTGAAAACAACAACAGTGTATAACAACTATAATCGTGTGAAAAAGTCACAACACCCTTATGAACACTTGCATTTGCAACATGTGTTTCTCTGACAAGAACTGGAAGAAAGATTTCCCCACTTCCAGCGTCTGTCTTTCTAAAGCCCCCTCTGACACAATAAAGATTTCATAGTGGTCTCTATGATGGAGAGCTCTCCAGGACCCAAACCCTGACACTTTCACCCCCATGCTTTAAGTCCTTGATATTGTTCCAGAAGTGCTCACAGACCCACTGTGCAGCACACAGGCAAATGTATAGTCCGCATTCAAACCATCCACACACAGTGATTCACACACACACACACATACACATACACACTACTGAATTCACACACACAGCCCTATTCCCCGTGCACAGGGAGCAGCTTTGGAGTTAAATCCCCTCCTAAAGGGTATATCAGTCATACCCTGCCAGTTCAGGGATTTGAACCAACAACCTTCCAGTCACAAGGCTGGTTCCACAACCACTAATGTGCAACTAATGAGCTGCATCTGATTCTGATTTTAGGCATTTCAAGTAGTAATAGATGTAGGGGTGCTCAACCAAAGCCAGAGGCTTTCATGCATTGCTTCATTATTTGTAAAGTTGCCTACTGCTACTTAAGCGAGGAGAAAATTCTCACAAATTAAGCATCAATCGAGTCGGAGTTACCAATGCAAGAGAAGTGAATTCTCAACTTTTTGGAGGTGCACAAGCTGACGTGGGGCTCCCAAAAACGTTGATATGGCTACGTATATCTTTACTTCAATTTCAGTTTGTTTGCTTTGCTATTGATTAAAATGAGTGGAATCAAAAATGGTAAGATCCCAATAACTCTCTGAGATCTTCAGATTGAAGGTTGAGGTTGCAGACCTCACAGAACAATTGGAAATGAGATGTTCGGACTGCGTGCTAAATCATTTACAAGTGAAATGATGGCAAACAAGGCCAGATTAGGGTATTCTCTTCCAGCCCAAGATCTCCACCAAAACCTGCCACGTTCGAACCATCTCCAGCTGATGTGCTGCACCTGATTATTATGTTACACTTTTTAGGTTGTAATACATGTGGGTCTAACCTTTCCACGAGTGAAGGTTTAGGGTTTATGTCAGGTGTAATTAGAGGTGTCATGTCGTAAGCCTTTTGAACGGTGGCCTACAGGAAAGTGCTGGAGCGATCCTCTTTGACTGCCGTTTGAAAGGAACAAATCTATCGAGACTGTACTTAAGTCCGTGTAACTGAGCAAATGAAATCTCGCTGCTACCCACCACTGTAGAGCACGTATGACTGGGGTCACTGATTGTGATGTAGAGGCCTTATTCAATATGCAGTCTTGAGAGAGGGCTGCCACTGACCCAATTCTAAAATCTAATTTCGTTCGTTTCACAGTTTCACTGCCAATCCTGAGGATCTGGCTGCAATGACTCACGAGCTCAGTGACTGCTCCGGTGATTCTTCCCCATTCGAAAGAAAAGGAATGGCAATGAAAAACGACATGAGGCTGACCTTAAAAAACCCCGACCACCAAATAATACACACACGCGCACACACACACACACACTCACACACACAATAACAACACTGATATGCAAGATTAAAACCACCGGCTCTTCTGGCACACTGTTGCACCAGATCCAGGCAGACTGTGGAAAATACATATTTCATGACCAGTCACAACTAATTCACTGCGCGCAAGATTAAAATATCTCATTCTCTCCGTCAGTCTCTTCTAAGTAATGCCTCTCTCATTCTGAGAGAGTGAGAGAGAGAGAGAGAGAGAGAGAGAGAGAGAGACAGAGGAAGAGAGAGAAGGAGAAAGAGAGAGCGACAGCAGCCGGTTATTAACAGTACAGTTCGTTACACACTGTATGCTCACGTGGAAAGGCCAAGTAAAAATAGCCCCCACGTCGAGATTCGGTCCGTAAGCTTTCATAGCTGATGAACATAACTAAAACAAAACGTCCTAGGAGGTTGCCAGGCAACAGAGACATCACGATTCAAATTTTGCTACTTTGAGTTGAGAGTTGAGTGGGTGGAGTACAGGAAAAAAAGAGAAACACTCCTTGAAGATATTTCTGTCAATGCAGATTCTATGCAGACAAGGGAATTGATATTTCCATTTCACAGGTCTGTGTGCAAAACAACCCACCACCCCACCCCGCCCCATCCCATTAAAACCTTCTCAGTTCTTTGTGAACATAAACCCAATTTTTACGCTCATTTATAAAGCCAATTGCTCTGAGAACTTTCCTTGTCCTTGGCTAATGGCTCTGCCTCTTTTTAGGAGGTCTAATTGCCGTGACTGCAGGAATAAACGGATTTAGTGCCCCATAGGAATGAGTGAACTTTCTTTTGTTGGATGTTCTGAACAGATGAATTGGGCCGCAGACTAGTTTTCCAAAAGGCCATAGCCATAACCCTGCTTCTGGAGAACATCATTGTCATGTTTGGTGTGGTTGCAGCATCTACTGACCTTTCAAATGAATGATATAAAAATGGTGACGGAGTGGTAAGAGCACTGGGTTACTGACGACAGGATTGCGGATTTAATACCTGGATTTGCTATTTTACCCCAGTTGGGCCCTTGAGCAAGGCCCTTAACCCTCTCTGTTCCCAGGCTCTCCACCTCTCCAGGCACTTGTGTTCACCCTCAGTATGTGTGTGTTCACTGCACAGATAAGGTACACCAGTCACCCCAGTGTGAAGTGGACTATGCAGGGAATTCCAAACCACAGGGAGAGAAAACGTTCCATTTTGAAGGGAATGGGGAACTGCATAGGGAATATTGAATGGTTTATCACTATGCAGGGAGTTGGTGAAGGAGTGGTGATAGACTGTTGTGAACCTGACATGTGGTCATTTACATGATAATGGTGCAGAGAATTTCAAATTCCAAATAAGAGATTTAGTCAACTGGTCAAGTTTCCTTAGCCAATATCATATGATCCCTTTGTAGGGAATGCATGGCCACTGCTTAGGAACCCTGTGGAATAGAATGTACCTTACCTTAGTCTTTGATTCTTCACATACATAGCAAGTTCCCCTTAAAGGAGTAGGTCACCCAAGAACACATCTAGATCGCTGTTAGATGTATTTTGTAAGAATTCTAGATGTACCAAACAGCTGTGAACTCTATGGAAGTACCTGGATTTCTGCATTTGTTACTCTTTAATTGTGGTTTGAAACTAATTACATAGTTATTACAACAGGTGTGCTGTTGACCTGATAATTGTCCAGAAGATGAAAGCTGTCTCAAAAAAGATGAATGGAAAATTGGGAAAAAGTGGTGGAATAAGGTACTCCAGCAACAGCGCTGACCACAGCCTTGAGAGGATTTGTAAGAAAAGTCTATTCAAGATCTTGGGAGAGCTTCACAAGGAGTGGACTGAGGCTTTTGTTAGTACATCAACACTCCAGGAAGGTGGCTACAGCTACATCAATCCTAATATCAAGCTCTCTTGAAGCAGAGACGTGTCAAAAGTCTTGCCTTGGCTAAAAAGAAGACGATCTGGGCTGTTGCTCAGAGTTCTCTTTCTGATGCAAAACATCTTAAAAGGTGTCACTTTATATCTAATAATGGCAAAATGTATGACAATTTACCCTTTGGACATACAATTTGGTAGCTGCAAATAAGATTTTTATACCACTGTGGAGGAATTCTGGATCCTACAAACAAGTTTTAGTTAATCAGTATCTTTGGGATGGTTTGGGAGCACAGCTCTCTTCAGGTCATGCCACGGCATTTTGATAGGGTTAAGGTCAATTCTCTGACTCCAACATTCCAGAACACAAACTGTCCTCTTTTCAACCATTCTTTAGATGACTGACTCGTGCTTTAGTCAGTGTCTCCTTGTATCACCCAACATCCCTTTGGCTTGAGGTCATGGACAGTTCCTTACACTCTCCTCTAAATAGCTTTATATATACCCCTCAATAATCTGTGCCTTCGGTGATGCTCCCACCATCATGTTTAACAGTTGGGATGAGGATTTGGTGTCCGTGTACAGATTTCCTTTTTCTCCCAAAGTTAATTGTGGTACACTGACACACACAGCTTAATTCTCTGGTTTGGTTAGAGCAGTACTTGGTTAGATAAAGAATGACAATATTGTCCTGGAATGTTGACAATGTCAATGCATTTCATCACTGATATCTCTGGGAAATCAGTTCATTTAATCGATTTATAAACTGAAGTGAAATAAAGGAAAAACACAACAGGGGCCTGTCCCACAAATGCCTGGACACACCATTCTCAGCACAGACAGAGTGCCACTGCGGTCAGATAATAATATTGGATGATCGGTGGCACTCTGTCTGTGGCTGAATTCAATCAAATACTCACAGCAGTGTTCAACTGCACATGCAAAGCATGTACTTGAGGCTGTAACTGCAACATGGGCAGGACAAACTCTCTATTAGACCTAATTCTCCTACAACCTATTGGACACTCAGTGCACTCAGTACACAGAAAAATACCTTGCTAGATGAAGTCGTTTCTCACTGAAGTGGCCTTGGCCGTACTTTGGGTCACAGTGGGTTTCGTTTTTCAGGACCTCGACTCCTTCACCAGTGTCGCTCTCCTGATGACTGTGCTTGCTGATGGTGTACAGCTGACCAACCCTGTACTGACAGCATCAGACCAGAACAGTGTTTTATTGACCACTATTAAATCAGAAAACACTTCCTTCTATAAAATTATTATTATAAAGTCTATAAAATTACAAAACAATCTATTCTAATTTCTGTACATTGATTGTGTTACAAAAACAAATGCTTATTATTTTGTTAAAGTGGTTTAATATGAAATAACAGGTTGCAGATAAATTCCTCATGTCAGAATTGTAACAATGCCAAACATCGTGTGGAGGTATACAAAGCCCACCATTGAGTTGGGGAGCAGTGGAAGTGTGATGGACCCCTATTCAATATCTTTGGAATGGGTTTGAGTGGCATTTGTGATTCAGAACCGTTCAAAATCACCTCCGCTCAGACCTCACAGATGGTCTGAAAGCCACCAGGTTATCAACGTCATGTTTCAACATCTAGTAGAAAAAGAAGAGGTGGCTCCTGCAGGACTTAAGAAACATTTGAAGAATTCTAGATAATATACTGTTTGTACAAATGTTTCCACTCTGATTTACTGAATTACCAACAGATTTCATTCGAAATGTTCAGTTCACATTTAATTTAATAAATCATTCCCACAATTTATCAAATTATTCCATCAATTTAACAAGACATTCTCTCAATTTAATAAATTATTCCATCAATTTAATAAAATATTCCCTCAATTTATTAAATTATTCCTTCAATTTAACAAAACATTCTCTCAATTTAATAAATCATTCCCTCAATTTAATAAAAATATTCCCTCAATTTATTAAATTATTCCATCAATTTAACAAAACATTCTCTCAATTTAATAATTAATTCCTTTAATTTATTAAATCATTAATTCAATTTAATAAGTCATTCGCTAAATGTATTAATTAATTCTCTCAATTTAATACATCATTCTGTAAATTTATTAAATCATTCCTTCAATTAAATAAATCATTCCCTCAATTTAATAAATCATTCCTTCAATTTAACGAATCATTCCCTCATTTGAATAAATAATGTTAATAAATAAATCATTTTAATACATTTTTATAAATTTAATAAATCATTCCTTCAATTTAAAACCCATTCACTCAATTTAATATTAATAATTTAATATTAATCATTCTGTAAATTTGTCAAATCATTCCTTCAATTAAATAAATCATTTTAATAAATAAATAATTTAAATTAATTTTTATCAATTTAATAAATCATTCCATCAATTTATCAAATGATTCCCTCAATCAATCGTTCCCACAATGTCTGCTCCCGATTTATTCCAAAGTGGGAAGAAATGCTGAAAGTGAGGGGATGATTTCAGTCGAATTGTTTCGGAGCTTTGAGGAGCTGTGTATAATCAGTGAAGAGCCCGTCTCTCAGCTCATTCATCTCAGGGTCTGACAGAGACAATGGACAGAAGGTGTTTGTTACCTGAATAATGGGAATGATGTTCTCTTAGAACAGAAAGTCACATTAATCCCCTTCAGTCACACATTTGCTTCAGAGATGAAGAGCAGCTCACCTCCTCCACAGTCAGGGGCATGCATGTGCGGTACTCCTTCAGAAGCATGGCTCTCTGCTCCTGAAGGTCTGGATGACTGATGGCTCCTTCTTGGTGTTTACAAGGAGAAAAAATCCATAAAAATAATCAAGGAAAAATGATAATGGTGAGAAATGGAGTTCCACTGACTGCTCCTTCTTCTCCAGACTAAACACAGAGTCCGGGAGCAGCCGGGAGTCTACCTGCCTTATTAATCACTCAACTGATCAATAGATTAGAATCAAAGTTCATGAGTTCATCTCAACTACAGAAGAATGGGACCCCCTTTAACTGGGGGTCTAAACCCTAAGAGTGGGATTAAAGAGCAACTGAGATAAGAGAGTGAGACCTACCCGAGCTGACTCTTCCACCCTCACTGCTCTCTGACTGATTGAAGCCACAATAATAACTCGGTAAATAGGAACGTAAAGTTTCAGTTCTACCAAACACTGCTCAGTCAATTACGACGACAGACCACTACAGGCGCTGTCCCAGTCCCTTACATTCTGTGCAGTTTATAGCTGTGTCTGAAACTGAAGCTGACTGGATGCCTTGCAGCCCAATGTCTTTCAGAGGCAGTTTAACCTTTAGATCCCTTTAGACCCCACGTTTGAGGGACTTTTTTCAGAGTTTTGATGTGCTTTTATTCGCTAAAACTCTAGAAACGTATTTCTAGGAAAGGCCAGATTTAGGCCATTGAGGTTGGTCTTCGATTGAGATGCAAAAATGAAGAGAATTTAGATGTTTGTGTGAATTTGTCCATGTTTTGATTAAAAGACAAACCTTGCACCTACAATTCTTTGTGTTCATTTTGCGTATGAGGAATAAAAAACACTTTGCATCTCAGAAATCCTTGGAATTTCGATTCATTCATGATAATTGCTAATAATACATTCTTCAAAATAATGGATTGTTGTCCAAATAAAATTAAAACACAACCCGAATGTCCTTTAAAGATTTTTGTTGTTTACACATGTCAGAATTCTCCATTTTTGGGACTTTTATTCTGAAATTTGAACACATTGAGAGTAAAACCTAATTTCTGGGTCAGAGAGGTCATTAGCCCTGATCACTGATTAGTCTGCATGCAGGCTGAGCATGTACGTATGGACAGAGCAGTAAACATACACTTGATGCTCATTTGGGATTTAAAAAGGGACGAAATTTTGGAAAGTAGTGAATTTTGTTTTGCTGTTTCGCAGTACTTGTGGTGTCTTGTCGTTTGATATATGTGTATCACATCTACACATTATTCTGCTCATGAGATATGAAGCCTAGAAAACACCATATCACTGCCTGCAAAGTGCAGCTCTCTGGTTCTAAGGATTAATGATGAATGTCTCTGTAACCGAATTGCGAATGCAACAACACGTTCTGACATTGCTCAGATGTGAGCATTACTAGTTTACTAACCTTCCATGAAGACATGAGCTGGTGCCTTCATGACTATGAACACTGAATAAGTAGGCAGCATTTCTTATGGTTCAGACACAGCCTTTAACTGTTTCTAAACTATTTGGACACACGCAGTGTCTTCTGTTAAGACACAATTTACAATAAACAAGTAAGACATGCTTAATATTCACACACATTAATAAGGGAAGGAGGGGAAGAAGTAGAATCTTAACATTTATGACAGCATCTCATGGAGGTTTCGTGTTTAGAGCTTTAATGGACAGAGGAATGAAAGAGTTCTTAAAATGACTGAGTCTGCACTGGGGGTCTCTAAAGCATCTGCCTGCTGGAAGGAGCTGATACTCTGAGTAAAGGACATGTGTGGGGTCTGAACCTATTTTTGGGCTCGTCTTTGGACGGTTTGACTGTTTCAAAGACAGACTCCTATCATTTTCATAGCTCTCTGTGTTAGTTGGGTAATTTGGGCTCTCAGCTGTACACTGAGAAACCAAACCAGGTTGAGATTCCATGTTGTAAGATGTTCACAGTTACAGTGTGATAAAAGAGAAGTAGCACTTCTAGTAGCCTGGTGCAGACACCGTCTACCTGAAATCTCCATGTCAGATTACTGTCGATATGTATGCCCAGATATCTGTAGGACTCGACCTGGGCAATGGTCTGATCATGGATTATCATTGGAGAGTGGTCTCTGATAGATTTAGGGTCGAACACCATCTTCTCCGTTCTCCTTCGTGTTCTTCATGTATCTAGCCGTGTCTGATGTATCAGAGTTAAGGCCCAGAATTGTTGTATCATCAGAGAACTTGAACATGTAGTTGTTCATGTGCAGGTATGCTCATCAGTGTACAGGGAAAATAGGAGTGGAGAGCTAACACACCCCTGAGGAACACCTGTGCTAGTGGTCAAGGGTTCAGACAAGTTCCTGTTTACCCTGACCTGCTGAATATGGTCAGTCAGAACAGAACCATACCACTTAATTCTAAATGGATTGACCTTCATCTGGTGCAGTGTTTTTAAAAGAGCATGGGGCTGCAGGGTGTCTAAAATCAGTAAAGAGCATCCTGGCATAGGCCCTTCTCAACCCTGGACCTGGAAGAGTGATGTTATGGAGGAATGGGTCCTTTGGTTGAGGCGACAGCAAAATTGAACCACTGGGGCAACCAGGTTAAGGCTTTTGTTCATTTACAGAGGAACATGACATTCCTTTCCTAGTATTCCGAGATGACAATGCTTGTGTTCACAATGAATGGACCAATAGACATGTTCCAAAATAAGAATAAATCTTTTTACTTCCACTGAAGGTTAACTCCATATTTTTTGTGCCGTTACATGCTGGAGCTTCTAGGCTTCATTCTCAGGATCACAGTGACCTTCATACATTATACACCTTCATACACATACCCTAGAAAACAACAAGGTTTACGAACCATGGTGGTCTGATATTTGATGAATTATCAGTAAATAATCCAGCTCGGAAAACAGATAAAATTCACTTGTTACCAACTGAATTAAATCCCAGTTTAAATACCAAAGGAGCGTCCAGTGCATGTTTACTGCTGATTTACATATGGGATAATGTTGCTTCATAAATTGATTAATTTGAAAATATACTATTAATAATAGTGAATCAGGGTAAATACTTTTTTTTACAGCACTGTACATCTGTGCAGTGTGACATAACAATAACACTTGATTTGATTTGATCTCACCTCCTCTTTTGGAACATTTTTATAACCTGAAATTTGAATTTGAATGGAATTGTATTTCAGAAAAATGTATTGAAATCGAATTAAATTCCTTTCCTCCCAGTTCAGCATAAGTCAAAAGGAAAACATCATTCCTCCTAAGTATCGTGTCCGATCAATTTGAGGTGTTGTGTGACCATGTTGCAGATGAAAGGCCACTTCAGATCAGATGCAGAATGCGTCGGTCAGTTTGAGCCGTCCGCAACCTTTGCCAGTGAGGGGGTGGACTGATGTGTAGGCCCACGCTGTGGATTGCTTTGCTGCTGACAAGACATGGCATTTAATTAAAATGGGTGAACAGGGTGGAGGTGTATTTCTGTGTGTGTGTGTCTGTGTGTCTGTGTGTGTGTGTGTGTGTGTGTGTGTTAGTGTGTGTACACGTCATTGCCTCTCAGGTTCTGTGCTCTGCTCTTGTTTACACTGGGACATTATTATCACACCTCAGCCTAATATGGGCAAATGGTGAGCAAATATTTCAATAAGCTGTCACAAACGCACCCGTCTTGTTAGACCCGCCAGGTGTTGCCTAGTTTTGGTGCGGTGTGTTGCTCATATCACACACACTCAACATTATTGTAGCTGCTTGTTGCACACAATGGTTTTTATCACCTATAATTAAAATGCTTTATATTTCTCCTGCAGGCAGCTTAGAGAAGAACAGTCTATATAGTTAAAGAGGAATCCAATTATAATGACAGTGTAACCATTAATAGCTCAACTGCAAACATACCTACTTGTTTATTTCTCTATTAATCCCGCAGTAATCACAGGAGAGAGATTTTATGGTTTAATGACCATTATAGCTCCTTCTGATGACATATCCTAATTTTCAAAGCTACTTTGCAATGGAATTTGGAAGGGCAGGCTGTTGCGAATACATAAACATACTAAATACTAGTTTGAGAACACAATACTTCTTTAGAGGAGCAAGAAGTAGCATAAACTGGACTTGAAAGCTAGTCCTAAGCCTGGCCTAATGGAATATTTGGTAATAGGGTATGTTTTTCATTTATGTTTGATGGTTTAACTGGTCAACCCGACCAACATTAGACAACCAGCATAACCAAGCTTGACCATGCTGGTCAACCAGTAACACCAAGATGGTTGAACATCATGACCTGCATCACCAAAATCAAATGCAACACATATTATACTGGTCAAGAGCTGGTCAACCAGCAAGCTTACCAGTATGGGATATGTTTTGTCAGGATGACCAGCATTTTACTTCAGCTTTAGTGTCAAAGACCAGCTCAAACCATCTGAAACCAGCTACCAGACACTGCTTGAGATCTCAGGCTTTTTTATTTTTGCACACATATGACCTCAACGTCTGGAGTTATAGTATTTGATATCTTGGTTCTTCTTTATCAACAGAGCAAAAACACCAATAATAACCAACGAAAATCAAGTAATTGTAGTTAAAATGTTATAGACTCATGATCAACCTGGTCAAGCTATTTATGCAGAATATAACCAAGCTTGACCATGCTGGTTGACCAACAATACCAAGTTTGTCAGTGTTAAGTAACACATCTATAAATGTTTACCCAAAATTACAGAATTATTGTCAGTTATTTTTGGAGGGTTTGTTGGTGTTATAAACTCATTATGTCTAAAAGCTCATAAACAAGTCACATGTGATTTTACACAGTGGTTATCACCTGTTATAGCCGCTGTCTTCCTCCACTGGAGGCAACTAACTTTTCATAGCCAGTTAAACAGTGACTCTGCCTGTAATAATGAAATGTATCCATTGCTTCTGCAGGTGACAACATGCCTAATTTTACACAATCCCACACAAGTCCCTGCAGTGAGATTTTGAGATTTTATCACTTGACTTACTGTATGCCGAAGGTGGAAAGTACTGCTTTGGGGCAGAAGTCTGTGGACTGGCCCATTTGAAATGCTGATGAAAGCTTTGTTGTGTTAATTTATTTTTAGATCAGATCACACTAGCTGACAGGATTGATTGAGCAACACAAGAATTCACAGTGATGCATCTGTATTGTGGTAGGGTAAACAAACAAACAAACAAGCAAACAAAAAACATAATTTACAACCTCAAATTCAGTCAAAACATTGAAGTCGAGGACTGAGACAGCATGCAACTACTAACAATTACTAAACAACTAAAAGAAACACCCACCCCTTTAAATGAATAGTGGAATGAGTCTTAATTAAAAGCTAGTCTTATACTTGGACTGACTATATGTTGGGCTAAAGTGCGGAAATTCCACAGAACAAAGGTTCAAATAAGTGTATTTTAATACAAATAATCTGGACGTCTGAGGTTTCAGGTTTTGATATGATAGTTGTTGTTTTTTTACAGAAAAAAAAAATATCAATAAGAACCAAGAAAAATATGCATTGTTATTAATATTAAAATGGTTAAAATTGGCATAAAAAACAAACTGTCTTAAAACACAAACTAAAAAGTGTTTTATTTGTTTATAATTAATTAAAAGAAACATAAACATAAGATATAACATCATAACAACAAAATCTCTCTCTCTCTCTCTCTCTCTCTCTCTCTCTCTCTCTCTCTCTCTCTCTCTCTCTCTCTACTGTATCTCTCTCTGTCTCTCTCTCTCTCTCTCGCTCCCTTTCGTTCCCACTCGCTCTCTCTCTCTCTCTCTCTCTCCCTTTCTTTCTCTCTCTCTCTCTCTCTCACACACACACACACACACACACACACACACACACACACACACGCACACGCTCCATCCAATTGCGAGCCTCTGCTGAAGTTGTGAAAACTGTTCAGGGGGCTGAATCTTGTCCCAATCCACCTGAGGCTAGAGATGTGGCAGGCAAGAGGAGGAGATGTCAATTCTGCCTCCCAAAGAAGGACTCCTCACTGTATGCTGCATCTGGATGGCAAGAAAAAAACAGTCAACCCTTTAGGAATGAACTGGAGGTCAGGGAAGGACGTCATGAAGGAAAACAGTGTTTAATAATATTTCTATGAACATGTTTTATAGACAGATGAGAGAAAAGTGGAACAGTGTAGGACAAATGCACAATGCTGCTCTGCTCATATCGCAACTGTAAACATGGTGGTGGTAGCATTGTAGCTTAGGGCTGCTTTTCTGCCTCACGACCTGGACACCTCATCAATCACTGAGGGAGCAGTGAATTTAAATTTTATAAAATATTTACAGAGTTATAGAAGGGCAGAAGTCACTTGACCTGATGTAATAAATGTCAGGATGGGAAACAAGATAGGCAGCTTTAAACATACAAATAATTCCAACTAAAATGGCTGAAAAAGAAGATTTGTACTGTGGAATGTCCAGGTCAGTCCTGACCTAAACTCTATTAAGATACTGTGGCATGACCTGAACAGAGCCATGCACATAAGGCATCCCAGAAATGTTGATCTGAAACACATTCGCAGGGTCTAATATTTCGGCTCATTGTTATGCAGGTCCTGTTTGGAGGTGAATTCTACTAAAATGGGATCTACAGGGTATTCAAGTTAAGTTCCTTTTTTCTACTTTCTGCCATGGATGTTACTCAATCTGGACAATAAAAGACCTGAACAGTATAATTATTAATTTGTTATTTAGACTGTATTTCTTCATGGTTGTAATTTACATAATGGTAAGATAATTATTATCCTGGTACTTTCAAAGGGTTCACTTATTTCTTCCTGCGACTATGTACTTGCACCTAAATGCAGCCCAGTTCACTGAAAATAAAGCCACTTTAATGTGCACTCAACCCAAACACTCAATGTGCACTCAACCCAAACAAAAATAAACCCTTCCAATTTGTACTGAAGTACGAGGAGCCATTTACTGCCCACCCCTGGTTCTGCAGGGTTCTTATCTAAAAAGAAAAATCGAGCCCGAGACATTTGAAGACACTAAGTGTGTAATGTCCTTGGGGTAAAGGCAAACTGACATCTTGTGGTGAATTGTCTTTCATACCAAAACGTATGACTTCTCATATCTGTCATGGTTCGCTCTGGACTCAGGCATGATAAATGGCCCCTAGCCTGCGGGATTTAGGCGATTGCACCTTCACAGCTTTGCGAGTGGCTGCGCAACCTGAGAAATGTTTCAGCTTACTGTCTTCTAGTTGTCTTGTTGGAATAAAAAAAAAAAAAAAACGTCCGTGAGCCATTCAGATGCATGAAATTAAATTCATTTAGGCATTTAGATTTGATTTGATTTTATTGTATGCTTGTTTCGCTTGTTTCCTCTGTGAAGACTTCACGGGACAAGATGAAATAAACAGTCCAAGAAAAAAAAAAAGGCAAATCAAAACAAAAATACACATAAAGCTGAAGAGTACTTGGAAGTTCCACAATGTTTCTGAGAAAATGTTCTTTACGCAGATAGAGATGGAGACAAAATCGGAACTTTATAGCATAAATGCATAGTATATTTGACCAAAACAGAACCCCAACACCAAAATCCCAATTTCATTCCTGTAGAACATGGTGGGAGTATCATGCTTTGGGGCTGATTTGCTGCCAAACATTTATAGGAGAATGTAAGGTACAGCAGTCTCTGACCTCAATCTGAAGAGATGTTGTTGATCCAATTAAATTTGTTTGTGTTTAACTTTAATTTCATTTCTAATTCTACATTTCTGCATTCTCTGTATAGAGCAGGTTCCAATATAAAAATATGTCATTCAGTGTTATTTGGTGTGTCCTAGAGAGACACATATGTTAAGACTATGCACATAACAAAAACAAAACAGGACATATATCATATATATATATATATATATATATATATATATATATATATATATAATCCTTTATATAAACAATATAGTGGGATAAATATATGATACATAAATAAAAATATTTTCTTTTTGTGTTGTTGTCATGGTGACCCCTGGTTTCTGTCACCACCACTGACTGTGTGTATCACATTGAGTGAATTACACGAACCTTTTGAATAGGTAGTGGAATTCACCTTAAATATAGATTTGAAAATGAGATTTTCCAAAATTCTAAAATTCTAATCGAAATAAAAATAATTGGAATTGTTTGGCACTGAATGGTTCAACTTTCCCAATATTCCAAGTATAGAAATCAGCTAGAGCATGTATGGCTGTAAATGTGCTTCATTAAGTTAGTTAACTGACCATAGTGGACATATTTTGGATTTCAAAATTAACTACAGAGGTCACACACAAGCGACAGGCTTCAAATAGGCCTAAGCTGTAGGAGATGTAGGCTTACACTGCTGCTGCAACAGTACCTTCATAGCTCAATACCTACATAATGCAACTTAAGTAAATATGTCTTGTCTGTTTGCCTACATTCAAGGTGGTGTGGTCCACACCGTACATTTGAGTTCTGGTCAAGCCACTAAAGAACAACAAGAGCAGGTTTACAATAGAAGCAGCCCTTTTGAGCTCCCCACCCAGTGCACCTGGCCAGCAGAAGCTGAATTTGGGCTTAAAGGGAATCCTCCATCTGCTCTGCTTTGTTGGCGCTCCAGTCCCTCTTCCCTTTCCGGATTTGTCATGGTTCACCGTACCCGTGCAATTCAGTAGATGGTGATGATAATTAGCAGATCAGACTGAGCTGGGAGAGGTCACGGGGGAAGAGAGCAGCTAAACGGGCCGCAGGGCGGCTTTCTCCTGCATGTCGCACCCTCCCTTTTCCTGGCCTGGGTCAGATGACCCACCGTCCATCAACGCTGCCTAAGGTGCAGGTCTGAAGGGAATCAGATAATTAGAAACAGCAACAGACTGGTTCACAGCATAAACACACTACAGGAACTGAGGCAGGTCAGCACTAGTATTACTTTTAAGCATATAAAATTACAGTGATCGGAAACTGACTATTGGTTTTTGGGTTGATTGGAACTGATTTTAGTAATATTCAATAATGTGTTCAGTTATAATGTATAGTATATAGTGCTCAGTTCTATAAACATAGAACTTCACCAGCTTAACTATGCCCTGGAGACATTAACTCTTAGAACCATAGATCTGCATTTTGCTGGCTCTTACATTACATATTCATTAATCACTTCATATCTCAGGATCAGAGTAACCTACAGACATGATTCACATATCATAACAAACTACAAGACTTACCCGACTATCCATGGTCTTAACAAGGTGTGATGAATTATCAGTGACTAATTCAGCTTGGAAAACAGCTAAAATTCACTCATTTCCAACTGAATTAAATCCCAGTTTAAAGCTTCCAGTGCATGTTTATTCCTCTGTCCAGATGTACATAACCTGCAAGCAGACTCTGACTGATCAGCCACAGGGGGCAGGGCTAATGATGGCACTGACCCAAATATTGGGTTATAAATGAAAATGAGAAGGAAGGGACTCTTTGTTTGTTTGTTTTTTTACTCACACAATGTTCAAATATCAGAATAAAGGTCATGAGATGGGATAATACTGATACATATATAATAAAAAATAACAAAAGACATTTTTTATATTTGAAGAATTTAATATCCTCATAAGTATAAATATCCTTATGAATCTAATTATTACAGAAATCTGAAAATTACTGCATTTTCATCTTTAAAACACTGGATTATCAACGTCCAACGGGATTTTTGAGATGTAAAGTGCTTTAGTCTTTAGGCAAAAATAACACACAAAATTGTGTTTGACGTTCTCCTATGTATACTTTTCTATTTACCGTATTTTGTGGAATATAAGCCACACCGGAACATAAACCGCACCCGCAAAGTTAAAAAAAAAAACCTGGAAAATAACATATATAAGAAGATAAAGCTGCACCTCATTATAAGCCACGTGGTTTAAAGCGTGGAAAAAAAGTAGCGGCTTATAGTCCAGAAAATACGGTATTTGGCAAATAAAAACACATCAAATTATGAAAACATCTGACAAATTTGGAATAGAGTTCTAAAGGTTACTCTTAGTATAGTATACTTTAAAAGTAGTTTTGAACAATTATTCATAATTAAATAACTAAGACATAAACAAAGACTTTTGCTGTCCAGGGGTTTGGTGTGAAGGGTTCCAGTGTAGGGAAACCTACACTGTCAGCATTATTCATAGTGGTGGTAACAGGAACCAGATGTCTGAAGGGTTAAATGTATCTAATAGTTTTTAGAGGAAATGGTTACAAATACTTTGACACTTTACAAGAGGTTTGGCAGAAGTCATCCTCCGAGGGGCGTAAGGGATAAAAAGCCCACAAAATACATTTCTTTCTTTACATTCGTTAAACTTAATCTAGGTTACTTGCATTACATGAGCACTGATAAGACATGAGTAGGTACGCTGGCCAATTTAGAGACCCAATAAACTGGCAACATGCCAACTCCTGGTTCCCATTACCGCCACTGTAAATATGGTTCCATGTCAAATTGTTCTAAATGACCATGTTTACACTGAAATTGGAGGAAATATGTATGACAAGGACTAATGGGGCCCTAAAATAAAACATGTATTTGCACAATATGGACAAAAGTATTGGGACACATATTCATTCATTGTTTAAATAGACTTTATCCTGCATTTGTTGGGGAAACTGTTTCCACTGTCCAAGGAAGGCTTTCTACTAGTTTCTACTAGTTTGGAGCAATGCTGTGAGGATTTGATTGCATTCAGTGCCTGGAGTGTTAGTGAGGTCAGTATGTTGGATGATCACCACCCCACCCTCATCCATGATGGAGCATAATGACCATGACAGAGTTCCACTGCTTAACAGCTCAATGCTAGGGGGCTTTGTACCCGTCTAGCTTGGCATAAGACATTATGCCAATAGGTTTATGTTTGTTCATCTGCTCCAGAGAGTCCTATTCTATCGGCAGCACTTCTCCACAAGGCGTATTGTTTCTTTCATTAATAAAAGACCTTAAACGTTCCGAATATTCCTAGAATAGTACTAGAACCAGGTCGTCTTCCCAGGTTTCACGATGCACTGAAATGTTTCCTAAAGAACCATAATCGGATCGACTCACTGGGAGGTCAGAGATTTACACCCTCCAAACACACACATACACACATCTCTTAGGGCCTTCTGACTGAGAACTCTTTTACTCGGCCCTGTGTGTCAAGTGTAGCTGCGTCTCAGCAGAGGATGTAATTGGATCTTGGGAAAATCCAGCGGTTTTGCAGCACATCACCTCAATCCGTACTGGCCTAAGGCAGCCAGGAGCCAGAGAACGATCTGGATAGAGAGAGAGGAGGTCCAGAATGGTGCACTGCCACTGAGGGAATACACTCCCTCTCGTACTCTCTCTCACTCTCTCGTTTTCTCTCTCTCATTCACACACACACACACACACACACACACACACACACACACACACACACACACACACACACACACACACACACACACTCCCATGCTCTTTGATCAGATTCCATTTGCCGCTCTGGTCAGTGGCATGCTACCAGAAAGCGTGACAAATATTAATCTCCCATTCCAGTCAGACTCCTGCTCCCGTAGCTCTGCTGAATAATTCAACAAAACCGATACAATGATGGCAACAGAATCATGGGGTAGAAAAGGTTGCTAGTGGTGATAGCCTGGGGAATGAAAGAAAGTGTATTTTCTTGTGCACGCTGACTCTGGCGCCGACAGCAACATGCTTGGGGGGTGTGGGTGCTGGGTGTTTTCAGCTTCATCTGGGCCTCCAGTTCCAGTCAGCAGCCAACATAAAGACCGTACACTCACTTCCGTGGTCAGTTGTCAATATGAAACTTCATATATTGCGTTTTGCAGTAATAGTGCAAATATATCTTGCTTTGTTGGAGCACCTGTCTCTGGTGTCCAGGAAAGGCTTTCAACTATATTTTGAAACATTGCTGTGATGATTTAATTGCATTCAGCAATGGCCAACGCAGAGGCTTGGAGGTTAGCACATTCGCCTCCCAGCACTGGGCCCTATCTGTGTGGAATCTCCACGTTCTATCTGTGTCTGCGTGGGTTTCCTACGAGCACTCCAATTTCCCCCCATAGTCCAAAAACAAGATGATCAGGTGAATTGGCTTCACTAAATTGCCCTGGGTGAACCTCCCTAGATGGATCCTCCAGGTGATTATAATCATAATCATATCTTCCTAAAACCTTGTTACAGCCTGGAATAATGCTCTATTATGATTTATATTTTATAATATTCCACATCATCAAGTTACAGTACCTTGCTTTTTGAGGTCTTGCATTCACTACTATTTGAAATCGAAGCAATAAATAAATAGTGCACCAGTAAGGAGTTGCTGGAATGGAATGAAACTTTCTATGTGTGAATGTAATGATGATATATGTAAGTGATGGCAATATTAGAGCGAAAGAATAAGTATATTGGGGACAGCTGTACAATTGAAAGGAGGTTCTAGTACCCTGTTGGTAGCCTCAGTACAAGATGAGATACGGTTGGGCATGGAGACATTCAGGTTCCGTATGGCATCCTGCAAAAAATGTATCCATATATGTTGCAGTTGGACCTATAGATCCTGCGCACTCAAGCTGTTAGTGTCCCTCATATCACTATTAGGGGTGACCAACTGTTATATGGGATGGCTCCTCAGATCATCACACCCCTGGCTGGGACAGGGAATTGAAATTCTCCTTAAAGGTGATGGTGGGTTGGTTCATATCTATAATTATGTATAAGAACTTATACAGACATATGCTTGATATTATAAATATAATAAGTATATATCGTAATGTTTTATGACTGTAGGATTCAAAGGAAGTGTTCTATCTTTGGTTTGAAGAACAGAATGAAGCATTTTATTAAATACATTGTTTAAAAGGTTGAGCTTTGCAAGCATGTAGCAAGTATGGCTACATAATGTAAAGGACATCTAAAAAAGCATGTCTAATTCTTTTTGAACCTTCTAAGCTTCCTTTTAACCAGATTAGGGGTACAGATTGCACAGCCCAGCCCATGGAGCATTCATACTATGCAAGAATCACCTTATCTGTGACCCAAGGCAGGTGAGGCCTAGGGTCAGAGGTCACCTATTGTCCAGCCGCCAAGCCTGACCTAACCTGCACAAGCCACCTTTAATTGCCCACTTCAGTGATTGGCTAGGGCGTTGTTGGGGTTAGTGGGGTGGAGGGGTGGTTGGATGAGGCAAATTCAGTGGAGCATGCTTGACTTTCTCCTCCAGCTGTCAGTCCACTCCTTCGATCCCAGATAACCCACCAATCTGTCATTCCTCATCCACGGCTTCCCACTGAAGGCAAAAAAAACAATAGAAATAAAGCAAATTTACCATGGCAATATCTTACTTTAAACAAATCTCTCTATTCTGTTTTCCATTTTACCCATTTTTTCAGTTTTCATTTTTCAATTCACAGGAATTATACAATGCAATATATTTCCAATGTATGGCTGTTTTCTATATACCTACTTGCATGCCTTGTTGTCTAGACATCTTAAGTAATGAAACATTCACAGCAATATTCTAGTCAGGAAGTGTTTTTCATGTTTGTTTGTTTTTTTTTTTAATTTGTCATTAAGTTTGTTGGCCAACATATAGGTCTCAGACGCTCATAGCAAACATCGGCTCTAATTTTTTGCATGCATTTTTGGTTCCCGCAGATTAACATGGATCTGGGGTGATATTGCAAGCCCCTGCATTTGACCCCTGAGATGCTTCTTATTTGTTTGATTTGGGAAATGAAGGCTGAGCCCACTTTGAGTCCCTAACCAACCGGTTTGAGAATCATTCCAGTCGTATATAGCGCACAGGAAATTGAGTGTTTATAGGCTGTGGGTTAGCACTGCAACAGCTGTGTTTGCTTCTATGACATTAACTGATTGCAATGGGTGGGCACTGCTACAAACTCAAGGCTCTAATGTGTTTGATGTTTTACTGTGCCAGATATGGTTTCTGAGTTAGAGCCTGATAGTGTTGAGTAATGTACTGGATCATTACCAAAGTGGCAATTTTTTTGGGTCGAAGTTCTAGGCATAAGAATACTAGGCCTTAACATACAAGTATAGTGCTCAACGATGATATATAGTGGCTGACGTTTAGGAATTACAACTATTCAGGAATTACAGTCATTTTTACAGGCGCAAAAGCCATTGGACGGTTGATTGAAAAGCAGTTTCGAGGCCTGGTGTGGCCTGTTCTCTTGTTACATCATGACAACTTAAGAGGATAAAAAGGTCTGGAGTCTTTAATATGGATGACAATTGGTAGTTTTCCATGGGAACTCTCAATATGAGGTCCATAAAGGTGTTCATGGAAGTGAAGGAGGTCATTATTAGTTCATACTGGATTTTAGCAGCTGCATTGCCTCAGGAAATTGGCATGGTCAGAAATCAGCATTGTAAACAATCCTCCTTGGTTAATCAGTTTGACATCTAAAGAGCACTAATATAATAGTAAAAGCAGTGAAAATTAAGAACAGAGAATTGCCTTTTAATCCCATCTCCCGACGGACTGTGTACCATGCTGCCTCTTGCTTGTTTTGAATTTTGTATTCTGCAGGAAATATGGAATATCTTCTGTTTTAAAAGTGCAACAATCAGCACCTCCTCTGTTACCAAGGTCCATTGGCAGCAATACATGCCAATGCCATAACACAGCCACCACCATGTTTGACAGAATAGGAGACAGAATATAGACAGTACAGGGCATATCATAGGTCACACAGCCAGTGCAGCCATTTCCAGTACAAGGACCAAAACCCAGCCAATCACAAACCACTGGAAATATTCAATAATGGAAATACTACAACCAAAAGCCTGTCCAGTTCTGAAACCATTTTATTTTGGATGGATGAAACCAAGGAAAAAAAAAAGAGTTTTCTCAAAAGAGATAAGAAAAGAAGAGCATGGAGATAAAAAGGAAAAGCTCATGGCATCATCTGTCAAACATGGTGGAGGCAGGGTTGTGGCTTGGGCATTCATGGCTGCCAATGGGCGTGGGTCACTGGTGTTCATTGATGAGATGACTGCTGATTGGAGTACCAGGATGACTTCCAGGTTGAAGAACACTGACTCTCAGGATTTGCGAGGTTCTCAGTGAAACATATTGCATATTGCATAAGAGTACGTTCTGGACATTGGAAATTTGGACAAATGTAATGGGACATTGTAACATTGCTCATTCATTTATTCATTCTTCCAAAATCAAGAGAAATAGTTGGGATAACTGTTCAGGGGAGTCTGCTTGTTGGGATAACTTCTATTTTCTAGATTTTAGAGCATTGCCGTGAGGATCTGATTGCATTCAGTCCCGAAAGTTAGATCAGGATGATGGATGATCACCACCTCACCTTATCTCCAACTCATCCTACTGCAAGAATACTGGATGGAACACCATCATTCCAGAGAACATGGGTTCAGTGCTCCACAGCTCAATGCTGGGGGGCTTGATACCCCTCTAGCCCACACCTTGCATTAGTCATGATGCCATAGGTATATAGTGTATTTATATGCTGACTGAATGCTGTAAAAATGTGAGATCTGGAGCTTTATGCCAACTTTGACAGGGGTTATAAACATGAAGTAGCCTTTACTCTCGGGTCTCCATTTGCCATTTCCAATCACAAGATTTACTGTGATCACACTTTGGCAGTGAGGATTTGAAGCGTGGACGTACAGATCCTCTAAGAGGCTTACATCTTGAATCTTGACTATTTTTGCCCTTTCTACTTCTATCTCCACTTCATTGCCCTTCCACTACTCAGCTGAATTAGACAGCATTCACCATCACTAACACTGCAAACTCCAAACCACGCAAACCTAACCCTCTGCTTTCATTTCTGTCCACTTCTCAGATAGGCAGAACTGCACTTTTCAACTTCCACATATTGTGGCTTGCCTCCTCGACGCCTGCGGAATTTGACGTATTGCCGTTTCTGGGGCCTGGTCGAAGAACACACTCTCCCCTCCAGCTTTGAGGAGCAGCTTGCAAAGCCCGCGCCCCTGTTTCCCCTGGGGATGAAAAGCCTGTGTGACACTAATCCCCACTAGAGCATGCTCATATGGCTAATGAGGGCCACTTAAGATCACGGCCGGGCGCTCGGTGTGAACAGTGCTGTGTATGGGAATTCAGTCACATGGTGGCCCTCTGTCTGCCATTATTTTTAATTGGTAAGGGCTTTTTTCACTGCTTGACGGCAATGAATGTTTAGAAACACACAGAGGAGGCAGTGAGAGAGAGAGAGAGAGAGAGAGAGAGAGAGAGAGAGAGAGAGAGAGAGAGAGGGTGAGCTGGTGAGCGATCAAAAGAGTTTTCTTTTTCTGTGTTCTTAGATGCCACTCATTTTGACAGTGGACAAACTTTGTTGTTTAAGATTAAGATCATCCTTCAGAGTCATTGCACAGCAGTACCACAGTATTCAGCCTCCACATTTAACTCCTAGAAGTAGTGACTTATAGAAGCAGCCATTATAATTCAGGATAAGGGTAACCTACATTGAACCATTGCAGTCCCATCATGAATGAGTGAATCAGTGTGTAATGAAACTAAGTTCAATCCTAGTTTAAATGCCAAAGGCAATGCATGTTTACTGCTATGTGCACGTCCAATGCACAAGCTACATACGACTGATCATTGAGATGGGGTGGGGCTGACGACATCCCTGACCCAGATAATGACTTACAGAGGAAAACAAGAAGGGAGAGGCTGTATGTCAAACTACAAAAATATCCCACAAAGTTGGACTAGGGTTCTAAAGCTTAACCCGTCTGTGGCATTAAATACACACACAGTTGATTAGGGAGCAGTGGGGAGCAACTGAGGATTAGGTTCCTTGCTCAAGGGCACCACAGCCCACAGGACAAGACTATGGCAAGGCACTCCCTCTGCATCCCACTGTTTGCTGATCCAGGGAGTCAAAACAAGAAATGTCTGATTCAATATGTTTCAGGCAGATAAGCAAATGATGCCATTGTGATCTGATTAGACACTGGGCCTGGTACAAAATGGTGTGTTTCACCCACTGCCCTATAAAAAGGCTCTCAGAGGCTACATTTGGGTAGTGTACCTCTTGGGGAGAGATGCTGCTAGTTAACTGCTAGACATTTGCTACACACTTGAAGACATGTTGCGCTGTGACAAATTAAGGTTCTCTTTGGGATCTCATGATGGTCAAGTTTGAGTATGGGATGTGATGAGCACTTCAATCATGGTTTTGCTGTGGAATGACGTACTTTCCCATCTGCTGGTGTCAGGATCTGAGGAGTCAAACACCCCTTGTAGTCATATGAGGGACACTAACAGCTCAGTGATATGTGCAGGACATGACAGGACTTCCACCTCACATTTTTCAGCAGGGTAATGCTCCCACACATAGCAAGGGCTTCCTGTAGATGTAGAAAGCCTGGTGTCATGGTTTGGCTGCAACTTCATGTAATGCCAGATCAATTTTGGTCTTCATTACCGGCACCTTGACAGACCAACATTATATTAATAAGGTCCTACAACAAGTGGTCTGACCTTTTCTGAATACACACTCCGGTGCTCTATTCCAACAGGACAATGCTCATTCCCATACTGTTGCCATCTCAAGAGCTCACCTTGAAGACACAAATACTGTGCTGTGGTCAGACCTATCTCCAGACCTATTCCTGATGGAAAATGTGTGGGATGATATTGGATGCTCTATCAACACTCCACCCCTACCACACCATCTGCAGACCTGAGTGAGAACATTCAAGCTGCATGGGATGGATCATCACAGGACACCATTAGGAATCTCTACACCTCCATGTAGAGATGTCTGACATGTTGCATTAAACCCAATGCTGTACTGAGATACACAACTTCTGTGTGTGCTGATCAATAAATATTGATCATATCAGGCAAAAAATGATCATTTATTGACAATAATATGAGCACTACTACGAATAATAATAACATTATTATTATTATTATTATTATTATTATTATTATTATTATTGTTGTTATTACTACAAATTATTACACAATAATATTAATAATAAATATAATATTGTTAAAAACTTTAATAATAATAATATTAACATATTAATTATATTGATAAAACAAAATATAATAATAATAATAATAATAATAATAATAATAATAATAATTTTCTTACAAAAGTGAAAACAGTGGCAAAATAATGAAAATCTTTGAAAAAAACTTTTTTTTCTTTCAGTCAAATGTCAATAATGATAATAATGATGAGAAATAATGATAATGTTATGATATTGAAATGTTATGATAATGAAATGTTCTAATGATAATGTTATTATAATGAAATGTTAGTATCTATGTGACTCTAATGGTGAAATCAGTACTTCCAGTCGTAACCTGCACTTCTATCAGAGCAGTGATCTCAGTGAAACAGACGTGTTTCCATAATAAAGGTGTGATTAACAGAATAAACACCTCTCCACCTGCTCTCCGGCTCGAGGGCGTGGCTACGCGCTGGGCGGGGCAGCGTGGGCGGGGCCTCGCCTCGCTCGAAGTGCGTGCGCGCTGTTAGAGTCGCTCGAAAGAGGCAGAGAGCAGAAATCCCAAGTTTATTCTGTCTGGTATCACAAGCAGAGACAAACAGCTGGAGAAGCTCCTCTTGATTCCACTCCATTCCCTGTGAGACACAAGAAGCTGGAACTTTATCTGTGGACACAAAGTCAGGATGTCAGATATTTCTGTGAATGACCACCTTGAGGGGATATTGTCTGATTTTGAGGGTGAGTGTGTTTTGATTTGAGAAGATGCTGGAGGTTGTTTTGACCTTCTCTCTGGTTTTCTAGTCTGGTGTGAAGCAGTTAGAGGATGCACTGGAGAGGAGTTTCTGCAGCTTGGAGCACAACTTCTGAACTTGCTTTGGAAGTGGGTGCTGAGTGTCCTGACCAGGACTCCAGTGAATGCAGGATTCTGCTGTAAAAATGCTCAAAAGCCTTCTTGAACCTGGTAAAAGTTTCAGGTTCATGTCAGAAGTGATATCAGAGAGTTTCTGCATCAGTGACTGGTTCACAGGACTGGCTTTTGACCACCTCCATTGACCCCATCACTATTACTGTTACTGGTAGTTTGCAATGCTTATATTGAAGCATGTCATCACTGATCAGTGATCAATGAAAAACATGCATCTCCAAAAGAGTCACTTTACTGGAGAAGGCAAAAAATATTCTTATATTGAATGGAAGTCAATGTAAAATGAGTCATTAATACTACATTTAGAGCATTTCTATTGGTCAATTCATCTAGAACTGTTTACACTGTGTACAGAGCAGGTAGATGGTTCGAACCAATGAACAAACTAAAAAAATGGACAAAAAATGGAGATGCATACTTTTGGATGTGAAAATGTTTCTATTTTTGACCCGAAAGAAAAGAGAAAGCTTCTAAGAAGCTTCAGTGCCCATGTTGATGATGGCGGGTGTACTGAGGTTCCCTTGGAGTTGTGCAGTACTTTAAGGGGGCTTTATTTTACTCAACTTTGTTGGGCTGTTTTTACATCATCACTCAAACAAGGCATTTTATCTACTTTAGGGTGTTTCTAGCCTAATTTTCCCTCCTGAGTGCTGACCACAAATGCAGCCTTGTGCTCTCTGCCTGGTTGGGTTGTGATGACAGTGGTTTTGTGATGAATGGAGTGTTCAATTTCAGACCCAACAAAAACACAGTGTAATCACAGAAAAAACTGCACTATCAGTTCTGACTGTAGGGACTGCTGGAGCCTTGCCGTCGGACTCTGTGAAGGTAGCTAACAAGTGATTGCCTGCTTCGCAACTAATATAAGTGAGGTCTGGAACTTCCAAGTGATTACTCGTTGTTTTCTGGCTGCTCCGCAAAGAGGACAAAAGTGAATTTTCTGAAACGACTGAGCTCCACAGGCTTCCTGACTCTAAGCCGCCATACATTCCACTGGTGTGGGACTGTAATTAGCTGCCAGAGCTCATAAACTAGCCCTTCTCTTTACATCGGCGAGGCGTGCCTCTGCATTTAGAAATGCGGCCTTCCTGGCCCTTGCCGCAACTGCATCCTCGATCGGATTGGACACACTTTTCTGTGGAAGAGCGAATCCTTCCCCACTAGATTCGTCATGGGCCGGCACACAGCGGGGTCCACAGAACAATGTCCTCGCTCTCTCTCGACGCCTGATTGTTTAGACAGGTGCTGATCTGGGGAGGAAAACAAATTAGTTGAAGCCTGCAGCATAAAAGGCCAACCATTATTATATCTGAATGCATGTTGTGACTGTTGCTGGCTAAATGGAGTCGCAGTGCATTGGTCACTTCCTTCAGCCTAAGGAACTCCACGGCCTGGAATCGGGGCAACTTTTTGATGCTCTAGCTGGAACTTACTCTGGATCTACCCATCATTTATCCCGATAGGCATCAGTGCAGTTCAGTATAGTCTATCTCATGGCGTTTAGCTTATGTACTCCCACATACAATGCATATAAATTGGAACTTCTCAGCCAGAGCCATTAAAGCAGCTGCCCTCTGCATTGCAAACAAACAAATCAGACAAGCTCTCATACCCCCCAGAGTTGTAATAACATTAAGGAATGCCTCTGTGGCCGATGGAGACATAGAGTCTGTGATGCTGGAGGCTGATACTCACAATCCCCATTAATCCTCGCTTCTCGGCCGACCAGATGTGTTTACCGATGAGATACTTTGCATGCAAGCAATTAAAAAGAAATGCCTTGGAATTTGCTCGGACTCTCCAATCTCGGTTATGCTGCTGATTCCGAGAAGGCAGTATCAACTGTGACAGCAGTATATTAGATTTCGTCAAAGGATGTACTGTAACGGATGTCGTTTAGGGTCTGGAGTGTGCACGCCTGTGTTGAAAGACGCAGTGTTTTGCCACAAAGGCTTCAGTTAGTCTCCTTTTTTCAATCAAACCCGTACTGGAGCCATGTGATTCCTGGTAGAAGATGCCACAAGAGAGGCGTTGCACTCTTTCAGCTTCACCTCCAACTGGGCCAATTGGGGTCACTTCCGAACAAGGGGCCAGTGTGCTGGCTGGTGCTTGAGCAAAGATATACAGTGCTTTCGTTCACTCTTGATAGACTGCCTGCCTCTAGTATGTTTGACTGGGGTGTCTTGGGTTGTGTGGTGAGCTGTGCAGAGCTTGTATGTGGGCGTTTGTGGTTTACATGCCTTTAAAATGTGGCCTCGCACATCAAATGAGGGTAGTGAAGGTCCTCTGGATGTTTTACTCTATAGATGATGACTTTGCGCTCGCTGCATGTACTAATGTGTTGAAAAGAAGGAAACTAGAACTTAGGCCTTCCCTCCTTCCTGCTGAGTCACGTAATCTAAGAAGACCACCGAGTCCAGTCTGTGTAGCCCAGAAGTTTGGAGATCATATGCTCATTAGTCATGCTTACTCTGAAGTCTGAAAACATGAAAACAAAGAGTTTCTGTTGACGATGTCTATCTCTTTCTTTTCTAAAGCAACTTGGACATTCCTGGCAGCATTAAAGCACTGGTGCAGGGCAAAAGATCTGGTAGACATAGGGGCCCCAGTGAAGCTCGACTGGAAGGGACGAGGGGGTTTGTGTGTGGAGTGGGGGGTGTTAAATGGAATGAAGGTGTGTTAGTGTTAGTGTGTGTGTGTGTGTGTGTGTGTGTGTGTGTGTGTGTGTGTGTGTGAAAGCGCATGTGTCTGTTTACGTCTAGTTTATGGCTGGGCTATTGCAGAGGTAATTACAGTAACTCTGCCTCTCTTCACCACCTTAGACTAGACAAGCTGCCTTCCTATAGTTCCCCTCCGAATGCTCGGCAGTCTGGCCTGTGGTCTCCATGAAAATGGTCATGGAGGGAAATAGTGGATTAAAGGTATGTTTTTTTTTACCAATCAGGATGAATCACAAAGTCTTGAAGGCAGTCGCTTGGTGTTTTACCCTGAATGGCCTATCCACCCAATAATCTCCCAATCAGGTGATTGATTAAGGTTGATTAAGATTGATTAATACCAACCTTTGAGCTTCCATCCTCATCTAATCCAGCATTTAGATGAGTTATGGAACATGCTACAAGATAGCTATCAGGTTGTAAATGGATCTGCCATATTACCCCATCACATTTCCCAAGAATTTGGCAGCTAAACTCTATTCCATTAATGAAGCATGCACATGAACTGGCGTGTTGACTTATTCTTGTCTTTTTTAGATTGCATGCAGTTCTCCTTAACTCAATCAGCAATATATATACGCTAGAGGACCACTGCTGCACTGTAAGTGTAGAATGTGGAAGCATCAACAAAGAAAAGAAGAACTGTAGAGGATTCCGATACAGAATGAGAGAAAGTTTTGAATGGTGTGAAAGTTGTAGCCCCGGGGACACAAACAGAGGGCTATTTTGTAAAGCAGCAGAGCTACAAATAGCGGCTCGGAATTTGGCTTCCAGATGTGCCACAGCAGAGGTGGTCTTCTGAGGTAGAGGGCTCAGCCGTGTGCCGAGGGGTCATCAGAGTGTACCTGTGTGGAATGTGGAGGGGGGAGAGGGGAGAAAGCCTCCACAGCAGGTCTGGGCTTGCCCCTCCGTGCCTGGCCAAGTCCCTGCTCTCCCTGTTGAGCACTAGCTCCTAACACTGGTGCTGGAGTGCATCTATCAGGTTTACATTTATTCATTTAGCAGATGCTTTTATTCCCGGGGTGATTTAAAAAATGTGGAAAGCCAAATTGAGGACACCCAGAAGACCTGCAAAGATTCAGGATGGGGAAGACAAGAGGTCCATACTGGCTTGATCTAGTTAAACAAATACAAATGGAGAATTTATTAGTATACCTATTGCAGGGCAGGGAGAAATGGATCATTAGCTTGAAAGATGGATCAGGTATCATAGAATAGGGAATCACACCATTAGAGGAAGCACTGTGACCTTTCTACCTGAGGATCTTGATGCCAAGAGCTGGCGCAGCTCTTTCGTTTGGTGGAATTTGTGAGGGATGGTGTTGATCATGAACATTGCTTTCCCTTGTTGCATTCTTGGAGATCGTAGAAGTTTATAGCCAGATGGCTTGATGTTTCAATCCTGTTTAGTTCCCTCCAGGGCCTCTCTTTCCCTGTTTGCCCTGGGGCCATCGCTAGCCATGCACAGGACCCTTCCATGTAAACTGTTCAACACCTCAAGCCAAAGCAAATATTTGAAACGGCATGGGTCCTAATGTAGTACCTGCATGATCCCCCAGACATTTGAAAGCATGACAAATGTGAGATAATCTCTTTGATTCTTCCCTTGTGCTGCCGCTCATAAAGAGCTGTGCATGACAGGCAAAATTCACCCCGCACTGTGCTTTTGTTGTGTCAGTTTTTCCAACATTTAACAGCCTTTGCCGCAGAGCCTCACATATCAGGAATCACTATAGTGATCATATTCGTCTGCCTGCCAGCTGCAAAGCAGCAGGAATCTGCTTTTGCTCATGTATGATTTAACCTTCCTCACCTCCTGGTTCAGAATAGCTTGAGCTCATGGTGTGCCTCTTCAGCATCTTTTTCCCAAAGTCCTGAGGTACTTTTATGGGTACAGACTGGCTGAATTACATTGGTACTACTAAGTGCCAGTTCACTTGGTCTCAAGTGTGGTTATATGAAGTGACATCACTCTGTGGTACTGAATCCTAGGTGTTCCAAGGTCCAGTGTGAACCTCACCCAGCCCTTTTCCAAGTTTACCAGATATTGACAAGTCAATGTAATGCCTTTAATGATTGGAATGTCAACAGATTTTGGGAAACAGGATGGCTGCCATCAACGCCCATTTCCCAGAGTGCCAGAGAACCAAGCAGCCTCAGTAGGCCAGTGCAGACGTGCCAGGGAGCAGAAGGGAAGTAGGGTGCTTCTATGTTCCCCTCTTCTTATCAGATCAGCGAGCACTGTGGTGTTCCTTGTGCAAGCAGAGAGGATAACACCCATGCAAAGTTGTGAGAAAAGAGTGTGGTGCAGAGCAGAGATGGGGCGCTTGGCTGCCAGCGTAATTATTTCCTGAGTGTTTGACAGGGTGCCAGTAATTACCTGATACCAGCCCCTCTTTATCTCAGTCAAAGGGGAATGCAAGTTTACACTTGCATGTGCTGCTCTGTGAGGAGAGCTGTTAGGCTGTGTGCCACTCAGATTCCACCTCCCCCTTATTTCTCGCTCTCTTCCTGAAACGGCAGTTAGCTAAAGTAGCATGAGCTCCTCCATCACTTTGAGTGCCATTGTACGATCACCTACGGTGCCTTCTTCGCCTCCTGTATTGAATCAAAAGGCCCCCTAATGGTGCCCTTCTCGTGACAGATCCCCTTCCACAGCCCTGAAGGGAATAGCAGCATGTGTAGCTATCATGCACCGACAGACGTGTGTCTACCACACAAAAGCATCCCCACTGCTGGAATCTGATTAGTGCTTAAACTCTTGCAGCTGTGTGGCTTGCGATGTGTGAGCTGAAACAAAGGGGCTGTGGTCGACCCACTGTACAAGTGGAGGCTGTGAAATGTGATTTGATTTAGTCCTTGTAGGCTTGGTGACTCTAATTGGCAGCACATCGTACAAGGAGACGAGTGCTCCAGCTCTGGCAAGAAGTGATAAAAATCAGTGCTGCTTCCCAAGATAGTGTGATAGGTGTTCGCTGATAGCAGCACGTTTACACAGTGCAGGACAAATGCACCCGAAAGGCCGGAAACGTATCCAACTGAGGCTTCTCCTCACCAGCTCTATCAGCAAGCTGTCATGGTGCCTTGGTTTTTGGCGGGTTAAGAGTTAGCCTTGGCCCTTGCGTAAAAGAGACAATGAGCGGATGAAAGTACCAGATACGAGGGCGACTTCTTTAAGGTGTCAGCTGCTGGTGTATTTCAGCTGTCGCAGTGCGTTGCGCTGAAGCCCATGCGAAATATTATGAGCTGCCACTTCTGCTCGCATCCTGCCGCAGAGCTCTCAGGACACTCTTATTGTCCTCCGAAGGAAAGGAATTCTGGGTCATGGCAAAAGGCTGCTGTAATCCAAGCCCACGGCCTCTGACACTGTGACTGTGAATCAGCTCTTTGTGCAGGAGGAAGAGCCACTGCCTTTCACAAAGAGAGAAGGTCGGAAAGCAGTGTTTGCAATGGGCTTTGTGTCGCAGGTTTGTGGGAATGGGGGGATTATACAGTGTCACCACAATTTACATGCTCCAGGTGTAGACTTACCATTCAGAAACACAAGGGCCTTTTGCACAAGCTGCTTGTACCCGATGTTTCCTTTCGTTTGTATTTTTTTTATCAAGCTTTATCTGCTGTTTATGCCCTTCAGGTGCCTTTTATTGTTTGGCAATTGTTATGCTTTTTAAATACTGCACTAGTCAATACCATTTGCTCTGGTATAGCAAAATAATTGCCCACAGTTTCTTTTTCAAACTTTGAAAGCAGTGCCCTGGCTGTGGGCTTATTAAAAAAGCATAATAAACATACAGTACAGATTGTATGTTTTATTAGGGGCATGCTATTATTTGAAAGCCTTTGTTGCTGCCATTAAAAAGTGGTTTTGTCTGCTTTTAGTTAACAGGGACTCTGAGTTACAGTGATTTTGGGACAACAAGCGCTTGCAAGACATAACTTGGCCAATGGAATGAAGCATATCTTTACATGGTGATGTCATGTTAGCCTCAAAGCAAGATCAAACAGACACCATCGTAATTATGGCCTGGCCTTTAACAATGCGTCTGACAGTGGTCCATTCAGAGAGGCATCCAGGTTGCCTATCTACACAACGTGGGTCTTTTAAGATTTTAGTGCCTCTATAAAACCAATCTGGGAGGTGCCTGTTATGTTGGATTGGATATTGTTGTTGCAAAAAAATCCCTTTGATTTACGCAATAATATAGTTTATAGTAAAAAAAGGCAATAAGGAGATTGCTAGATATGTTTTTGGTCTTTGAAATGCAATATCCAGAGCCAAAAAACTGTAAGCAAGCTGCCAAAAGCAGTCAGTCAGACCACAACTTGTTTTTTAGAGCATGATTTATGTATACATCACAAATGCAAATAAAAAATGAAACTGTATTTTGTTAACTTAATCAAATCCAAATGTAAGTATATGTACTATTCTTAGCCAACAGCCTATGCAGTCCACATAAACACAGCTATAATCCTGTCATAATTCTATGTCCTAGTTTTGCCAAACATGTTTTGTTTGCTGTAGATATTTATTTGTGCCTGGTTTTGTGTTCCGCAGCCCTGAAGAGATCTTTCGATATTGATGATGTTGATGAGATCCCAACATTCTCAACAACTTCCTCTGTCACATCCCCCATCAGCCCAAGCTCCATCCTCAGCAAAGCCAGTGAAGTGAGGACTGGGGTCAACCACATGTCACCGACATACCGCTCACGGATAAGCCTGAGTTCTAGCCCAGCTCAAAGCCCTGCCATGAAAAACAGGATGGTTTCTAGCCTGTCCTTCAATCGAGGGACCATGGGAAAGCCCACTGTCAACTCCAACACTGGAATCAACCGTGCTGCCTCCTTCCAGAACAGATTCAATCCCAATGGCTTTAATTCTTGTTCAGGCCCTGGCAGTGACAACGACAGCCTTCATAGTTCCTCCTCCAGTCTGGAATACCAGGCATCGTCCAAAGTGAGCTCCTACACCAGCCCTCCACAAAGCCCAATGGGGGTGGGTGACTACAAGACTCAGCGCTTAGGAAGCCCTGCCTTGAAGAAGTTTTCCTCCCATGGGAACATGTTCCACTCCGAGTTAGAGGGCCCACTGGTGATTCCTACCGAGCCATTGGGAATAAGCCACGGCTCCATGCCCTCACTTGATCTCCAGATGGCTGAAAGTGGAGGAATGAGGCAAGTTGTGTCTCCTGGAACAAGGCTGCCCAATAATTCTGTTACCTGGAACATACATCGTCTCCAGAACCACAGCACCATTGGGAAGGATCCCCCCATGAACCATCTGCCTCCTAAAAACAAGGAGCCTGCTCGACTTAACAAGTTCCCACTTGATCTTGACAACCTTGTGGTGAAATCCCAGACGCCTGAAGGGCCTGTGGCACCAAAGCCTTTTCCAAGATTTCACCATGTATCCCCAAGCCCCACTGTATCTGCAAGTCCTTCTGCTTCTGTCAGCAGCTTAGACAGCACTGATCTTCCCATGGTCCACAACTACACTGCAGAGAAACGTGAGCCCATCACATCTCCAGGAGCTATCCCGGTTCCCAACATCAGTGAATCTCCTGTGTTGCTCTCGCCAGCTCAGACACCTCTTCTCAATCTGGTCTCTCAGCCTCAGGTGGTCCAGATTGCTCCTGCTACATCCCCATTACCCACACAAGTCAACATTGTCAGCAGTACTTCATGCAGTGAGTCTCCGGCCAAGGAGAGCGTGGGGTCCATCCTTCAGAGGATTGCAACTTTCTCCAGAGTAGAAGCTAAAGTGCCAATGCCCAACCCAAACCCCATCGCCCCTCTGAGTAATGGAATCAAGAGAGAGTCTCTGGCAGTACAACACAAAGAGCTGAAGAGATCGGAAGGTATGCTTAACAGTGTCTTATTTTTATGAACAAAAGTAACGAGCTACTAGCCACCTTTAAAGAAATCAATTATTTAAACTATATATAAACAATATAAACTAATTATTGTCATGTTAACATACATAACATGGTTACACTATTCTTTTACGAGGGTCTGCACCCACCCAAGACAAATGAGGTTCCATTTTTTATTCTGTTGTTGTCAGTTGTACTGATTTTTCCCACCCACTAAGCATTTACTTAAAAGCAGCATACTCATTCTGTAGGGGATACCATTAGCTAAGTAAACAAATATGTGCAGTTTAGAGGCAGGCCTTGTAGCTGAAGTGCTGCTGTCACCACAGCTGTCTTTCCACATCTCTCCAGTATACAGCAGGGAAGGGCAGAAAAAAACAAAAAAGGGAGGAATTCCTGGCATATCAACAAATAGCTGAGTGTGAACAGTGATAACAGTGCAGGGAGGCCTGTCATCACCGCCTCTCCAGTACAGGGGTCCCTTGCGGCCGCAGCAGAGCAGAATCCTGCCGGAGGCAATTGAGTCAGCCCTGTTTACAGCACAGGCTCTCAGGTGTGCCACCCCCTGCTTTACCACAGCCCTAGACCAGCAGCTCATAGTCCCCGTCCACCATGGGGATCAGTTAGGGAAAAAAAGCCTGTCAGAAGTCTCGGCACGGCAATTTAATGGCTTTGTGGCCTGATTGACAGAAATGTGTTATATGTTTAGGACCGAGGCCACAGCCTGTGGGACATCAAAGGAAGTGGACTGAAGCGTTGTGGTCTGCGGCGTTGCAACAGAGTGTGCAAAATTACAGCTCCGGCAGTGTATCGTGTCCTCTGGGTCAGGACATCTGGGTCTTCAAAAAGCTGCTGATGAAAGCAAGATGCATGAACAAAGAGCTGCATCATGGAGCCCTAACATGATGCGTAGGCTAGGGGAAAAAGAAAGGAAAACGTGGTTAACGAAGGCAAGGATGAGGGCTCGTCTGAATTAGTTAGAAGGACAACATGAGGATGAGGTCTGCTTTCCATGAGGTTTGTTTACAAACATCAAACAGCAGTGAGGGAACATTTGGGGCTGTGGAGTTGGCACTGTGGGCCAACATGCGGAACTGCACATTGATTAGACTTAATCAAAGCCACCAATCCTTCTGAGGAAACTGTGATGAGGCAGCAAGCAATGGGACATGAGCAAGAAGTCAGACCAAAGGCCCTCTCAAAACACTGAGTTTGATTTTGGTTACAATTAAATGCTTTAGGGAAGACTGTAAATAGAGTCTAAAGGCACGGACGATAGTTACTCCAACCCTCTTTCCCACATGTTTTCCTTTCTCTTCTTGCTCCACTCCCTTCTCCTGCACTTCCTGGGGTCATGTAATAGGAGGGAGCGGGTGCTTTTCCTGAGAAGAAAGGCAGGGAAGCATGCGCATGGGCCCTGTGGGTACCTGGCACTGCGTTTGACTGCAGACTATCCATGTGCAGCTTGTCCTGCGGCACTAGTCTTGGCTTTCTCATGGGGTCAGCATAAACTAAACGAAACCTCAAGGCATGCGTTTTTTTTTTTTGCTTTGACATCCGCGTGGACCCCGGGCAGCTGGGTTGCAGGCGACCCCCACATTGACGGTGTTTTCTCTCAAACGTAAACATGCTTTCGTTTGTGCAGGGTGATTTATAATTTCCAGAGGAAGTTGAAGGGGAGGGAGAAAAGGTGCTGCCTGGAGCCAAGCACCCCGGATTGGCCTTTGCTGTGTTTGCACTCCGGAGGTGGTGTTATGAATGGATGTGTTGATGGGTTAGGCCATTCTTCTTCTGTGCTGATTCTGAAACAGAGGTTGTTTGCTCACTTTTGGCTAAATTCAGATTTTTGGGATGTAGGTGACCCATATCTGCTGTTTGGGTAAATGCACCTGTGGTATGAAGGAACCTGCATGCACATCATTTGTGGAGTACTAATGTAATGACTGAAATGCCCTTCATAGAGCCACTACAGGTTATCCACTGCACTTTCTGCACGTAATATAAGATCATGCACATCCATAGTAATCACATCCTGTTTATAATACAGTGATGAAAATTGAGAATTGTTTCAGATACGCTCTTCGTCTCCTTTGTCAATCCTTTACTGCAATTTGTGGATTCTGCTGTTAATGATTATGACATCTGGGAACATCTGATAAGAGTTATGTGGGTGTGAAGGAGAAGTGTTTTTCTATAATGTTGCTGTCCAGTGTAGCAGATTTGGTGTTGGCTAGTGGTTGCTAAGTGGCTGTAGTAGTGTGGATTGATGATTGCAATGGAGTTGTTTGATGATTGTTCTGGTGTTGCTTGGTGATTGCTACGGTGTTGCTCAGAGGTTGCCATGGGGTTGTTTGGTGAATACTATGGTGTTGTTTGGTGGTTGCTATGGAGTTGTTTGGTGATTGCGAAGGTGTTGCTTTGTGATTGCCATGGAGTTGTTTGGTGATTGCTATGGAGTTGCTTGGTGGTTACGATGGAGTTGCTTGGTGGTTACAATGGAGTTGCTTGGCGATTACTATGGTGTTGTTTGGTGATTGCCATGGAGTTGTTTGGTGATTGTTCTGGTGTGGCTTGGTGGTTGCGATGATTTCCAAAGTGGTTGCTATGGTGTTCCAAATGTCTGTAGAGTAGAGTAAGCCAAATCAATCTTCCAAATCAACCCCCCCCCCCACACACACACACAAGTAAAACATCAGTCTTGGTTGCCATGGCCACATATCATTTATAAACCTTATCTAGGAACATGGATGAAAAGGGATGAATTCCAAATGGAAAAAATGTGATTAGTTTTCTTTTTTGTATTCACACAGCTCAGAAAATATCAGATCTGCAAACAGTCAGATTTGTGTAGTTGGAGCTGCCTGCGGGTCAGGCCGCGTGTGTGTGTCTGGGACGTGGGCACTGTGTGTGTGTGTGTGTGTGTGTGTGTGTGTACAGTGTCTTGTTTTTCTCCTGCTTTCCTCCTCTCCCTGAATATCTGGGCACACACTGCAAACAGATGTTCCAGTGTGGTGAGGCTGATAGGAAACACCCGATCATGTTTTCGACACAGCATGTTTCGTAGCTGGTTTTATATCTATTTTTTCGAAGCGGGTTATTTTTAGATGCGAGCACTCACGCAGGATGTTGGGCTGTTCCTCCTCTTCCTGCGATAACACGGGGAAAAGATCATTCATTCACGCTGCTGGAGCCACTCCTGACACAATCCTGACTGTGATATACCACACTTATCTGCTCTGTCATGGACATATCTTGGTCTGGGCTCCACAGTGGAAATACTGAAGCAGGAAACACACACCTGATAGCTTACACCTGAAGTTTGGAGTTATTTTTGGAATGTTATCGCTTTTGTTGAATTGTTTAAACTCGCAGTGATCACATTTGGGATTTGCAGTCCCTCTTATTGTATTCGTGTTTTAAGAGTAATAAACACACTCCGTTTCTGGTTTCTGGTGAACACAGACAGGTTATAGGTTTGGAGGGTCATCATTTTTGTTGTAGTTCTGAATCGAATCCACACTCAAAAAATCAACCTGTGTATGTTATGGCAACTTGAAAAGATGATGAGTCCCAGTTGGTTGCTGTGGTTCCCCAGTTTGCTGCTATAGTGTTTGTAGGGGGTTGCCATGTGGCTGTATAAAAGTGATTGATGTTGACATAGTGTCCCAAGTGGTTACTGTGTCGTTTCAAAGTGCTAGTTCCAGGTGGGTCTTATGGTGCTGCTAAGAAATGTTGCGGTAGCTACAATAGTGTTGCTAGGTGGTTGCTAAGGACCTGGTAGGTTGTTTCAGTTAGGCACTTAAGGGCTTCCCTTGGAGTTGCTGTGACATCCCATGTTGCTGTGATGATGCTAAGTGACTGCCATGGTGTCCCCCATTGTTGCTATAATATTAAGCGGTTGTAGTTGTTACATGGTTGCTTTGTAGTCTATGTGGCATCTCAAGTACTTGCTGTGATGATGCTGAGTATTTGCCATGATATCCCAGGTGGGATACAATCACACTCGACAATCTACAGTTCCGCAGGTGTGGATATCTCAAAAACTGCGTTAGAAATATAGTAATTAAACAAAACACTATAAATTGAATACAAATATAGTTCTCAGCTTTGCAATCCACAGCCATAAGACTGCAAGTAACAGCGCTTTGTCACATATTTTTGTGGCTTCCTACTGCTTCTGGCAGGCGGAATGATGAGCTTACAGCTGTAGTTTTTGAGGATGCTATTGTTCATTGTGAGGGTTTGGAGCATGCAGAGTACGTACGTGGTTGTTTGGAATGCCAAAACAGTCACTGGATGCGCAGCAGGAGGTTTCCACACTTTTAATTCTCAAGCTTCAAACGGAATTAAATAAATTATTATTAGGGCTTATGAAGCCAACAGATCAGCCTCTGCTCCTATCTATTGCAAAATTGCATTTTGGTGATCTTCCATCGAGATTTCACGTGACTCAGTTCCAACAGAAAAGGCCTTTCAGCATAACCAACATTTTAGCTCAGTGAAGAGCGCCGCCCTTTACCTCTGCTGTTTATGAACACAACCAATAGACATGTCTAATAAAAACCTGCCAGTTAGGAAGGACTGTAAAGATGAAAAACGCTCTGCTAATTCATGTTCGGAGCCTAAATTGTTGTTTTGTTCCAACTCCCTTATCCTCAAAGAGGTTCTGCTTTCTCAATAAAAAAGAGCATGAAAACAAAAACTAGCCAAAGGGCTTCCCTCCCCTTCCTTCCTTCCACAGAGCGAGGGAGAGAGAGAGAGGAAAGAAGAAGCTTTGAAGCACTAAAATGCAAGCCTTGTTTATGGATCCCCTTCTGATATGGCTAAAAAACATTTAAATCACAAAATATTGTTCATTGTATGGTTCTCGATTAATGAAGTGCTGTAGGCTGCTTCCTGTTTTCGGAATGACCTTAAAATTCCTGCAGTCCAAACTTGACTGTAATCTGATAAGAATTTTGTCAGATTACAGTCAAATTTAGATAAAATCTTCATTGATAAAAAACTGTAATTGCATACATACCTGAATATAGTCTGACAAAATTCAGTCCAAATCGTACTGTAAATTCTGTCGAACCGTGACTTTAATACTGCTAAATTATGTGCAGATTAGACTGTAATGTGACACAATTCTGCCTAAAGTGGACTGTAATCTGACAATTACTGTGGAATCTCGACTGTCATCCATCAAAAATCTGTCTACACCTGACTGTAATCCCAAAACTTTCTGTCCAAACTGGACTGTAATCTTTAATGTGACAAACTTTTGTGGAAACCCAACTGTAATCCAACAAAGGTCTGTCCAAACAAAGCTGTAATTTATCAAAATTAATTATTAAAAAAAAGCTTTTTAAAATTTGACTGTATTACTGTCCGAATGCAACTGTATTTTCACAAAATTCAGATTAAACCCGACTGTAATCCAACAAAATTCTGTCCACACCTGTCTTATCCAACAGAAATCTGTCTGACCCATGGAAGCTTTGTGCATGTCTCCACTTTGATTCAGATAAAAACACTTAAATGGCAAAATATAGCCCATCTAATGGTTTAGATAACCAAAGTGCCATAGGCTGTTTTCTTTTGTTGGAATGACCTTAGAATTCCTGCTGGCGGATTTATGGCCCTGAATGTTAACCGTCTATCATCTCCTCAGCTCACGGATGTCCAGAAATATGTTTATTAACACTTATGTTATGCAATGCCGTGTTTGTGACAGTTCCAGGTACCATAAAGCTAAATTAGGTAAAGAGCACTTTACGGAAACTATACTATAAATATCTTGCTCTCTCGCTTTCTTGTCCTCTCTCCTCTCTTCCCCCCACTTCCCATCATGTCCCCACTTGTCTGAAGGCTCTGTGCTCCCTTATACAGCACAATTTATTCTGTGTTTAATGACAGTGATTTAAGGAATAAATTCTTCTCCAGCAGATGTTTTAGGCCACCCCCCTATTATCCCCTCCGGCTTGGCTTAGAGCGAGTCTGCAGACTTTGCTGCTACTGTCTGTAGCATAAAAGATAAAAGAGAGAGTTGATTTCATTGTGGAAGGACCCACAATCAGTGCTGAAAGACAGTGATTTAGTTAATGCAGGATTTGTCCAGTGGGGTATTTGACCAGTATTTAGTTTTGCTCCCTGTTTGCATGAGGCAAGTTGTTCTCCCATTCAAGCTTATTCACCCAGGCTGGTGTTATCCATGGCTCAGTGCCATTTCCAGTTATATCTCAGCTTTCTTTGTACTGATACTGCAATGTGTTTCCCACTGCAGATAAGACAACATTAGCTCGCGACAGCAATCTTATCACTCCAGCATGGAGGTGGGTTAGACCAGCTTGTTTACCAGGCCATTTCAACATGGGAGAACTGTGGGATCTCCTGTGAGAAAAATCCACAATGGTGCACTTTAGTATAGTGTGACAAATAAACCAGACTCAAGACTGTACAAACCCAACTGTAGCCTGACTGAGTTCTGTGTGAAAGTGTAGCAAAGCATGCAAATGCAACTGTATTCCAACCTAATTATGACAGTCTGACTCTAATCTGGAACATGTTTTTTTCCAATCCTGACTGTAATCCAACAGAATTTTGTCTGAACCCAAATGTAATTCAGACAAAACTTGGTCTAAACCTTGCATTAATTAAATACAATTAATTTCAAAATTTCATTTGTATCCAATTATAAATTACACAATTCCCTCCATACCTGATCATAATATGGGCAAAATTCTGTCCACATTAGATTATAAATATTTGTCAAAACGTGACTGTAATCTGAAAAAGTTCTGTTTGAATCCAACCATAATCTGACCAATATCTATCCAAATTTGACTGTGACATGACAAAATTCTGCGTTTTCTTGACTGTAAGCCAGCAAAATCTTTCAGAACCCAGCAGTAATAAGTAAAAAGACACATTTTCTACCCAATAGCAATCTGTTCAATAGTAATAATTTTACACATGTGATGCAAAAATCTTATATCTCAAAAAATGGAAACTTTACAGAAGGAAAATCCTATTTAACTGAAAGCCAGACTAACGTTTTTTATTGGTCTGTTTATTGTGAAATTTGGACACAAAGTAAAAATCAACTGCCAGAGTCACATTATGTCAAAAAAGTGAAAAATGTGACATTGCGTAGCAGCTCAACAGTGTGAAGTGGGTGTGTAATTAGTGTGTGGTGCATTAACACAGTGCTAATTGGTGAAAACATGGTCAAATTCATACAAACATCTGAATTCTGTTAATATTTACAAGAGAACAGCCGACTTTGAAAACATCTTGCAAAACTGGCCTAGGGATCTTAAGGTTAAAGGTTAAAGGCACTAAATCAGATTTATTCCCAAATCAGTGCCTTCAAACAACATTTCGAACTTCTGGAATGTATTGTTCTCATTCTGACCTCTTACCCTGACAATGTGCGTCAGATTAAAAAGTGCTTAAAGTCGAAAAAGTAAAGTAGGGTCAAATACAGGGTATTTGAGCAACCATCGTAATGGCATAGACATCCACAACATCCAGTAAGTTTCCATGGTTTAGCTTGATCCTGCACTCCAGAAGCAAATGACACTGTCTTACCTGTGGCTATAGCTTGAAATGTTTGATAGATGACTAATGATATTTTGAAGGAGAAAGGAATGTGTAATGGAATGACAAATCAGAAATTTTAAATGGGTAAATTGTCTTGCGGGTACCATTCATTACATGGTGCCTCCATGGAGCTGTCATATTTGAGTGAGGATTAATCTGACCGCTCACTCTGACATTCTTCAGACACACACACACACACACACACACACACACACACACACACACACACACACACACACACACACACACACACACACACACACACACACAGAGAGAGAGAGAGAGAGAGAGAGAGAGAGAGAGAGAGAGAGAGAGAGAGGAAAAGAGGAAAGGATGTCCCTGTGGGTCACATTTGACCTCCTCTAATCCTCCCAGCCAACACAATCATTGTTGATAGCTGAAGGACAAGCCTTTCATGGTTGTGCTCTGTCTCTTTTCCCATAGTTGCCATCTCAGGCATTGTACCGAAAAGGCCTTTGGGTCATTAACCTTTCTTTAAAGTGATAGTTTTACCAAAAACAGTTGTACCCTTACCTTAAAAGGAGCAGAAACCACAAACCAGAAAATGTACAGAAGGAAAACATAATTAACTTTAAATGGAAGTCAGTGTGAAAAGTTTCAGTTCTGGGTCATGTTGTAGCATTAATATTGGTGTATTTATGGTGTTATTTGGACACCATGTAAAGACATTTCTAGTGGAAGACACTGAGGAGACCAAAGGTGTACAATTTGAAGGTTGATACTTGTGAGTTAAAGTCTTTGCACTGGCAGCACAGTCAGACCAGGTCTTGAAATGCCTGGACGACCAATGGGACCAAACTGGTGGTGGTGGGAAGGAAGGATGGATGGACAAGCGAGATTTCAACATGTGTAAGGCAGCAAAAGAGGTTTGTGAGTGAAAGCCTTTTAATGACAAGTGGGCGCAAGTGATTGGTTGCGGAAGGTGTGGCATTTGAGTCTCCTGGTACAACCTTCACTAAAGCTTTCAGGTACTATTATAACAGTATAGGAGTAAACCAGATATGGATAACATGACAGCTGAGTGCGTTTTTATTGATAGTGAGAAACCTTTACTAAAATAAAAAAAATCTTAATATTTCTAATGAATTTTGCTGTAAATGTATGATATAAAGTGTAATTGTGATGAATATGATATCTAGTGCCATGATGTACCTTGTATTCTTTGTGAATCTTCAATAAATGTATTTTAAAATGTGAAGGTGTGGCTTAGTGAGGAGTGAGAAAGTCTTTCAGGCCTTTCTGCTTCATCACGATGATCTTGATGACCAATGCAAAAGTTATGATTTGGAAGGATGCAACTACTATGTAATAAAGGGGAAAATCCTTGCAATGTCATCATCAACTGAGTTTGGGAAAGCAAAATTTTACTTTTTCAACATAAAATAACATGTTTTTTACAAAGATACTACAGGACGTTTGAGTGCACTTTTTCTCATACAATATATTGTACAAATGGGTTATCATTACAGGCCTGTGAACAGACGAACATTACCCTTAATTAAAGTTATAAAGGAATGCGTAACTATCTTCATACACCAGGGCAGGCCTTGGCTTGGCTATATTTTGGGGTAATGGGGAAATATTGGATTTTTGACTGAATTGTGGCCTTGAGCAAAAAAGGTTTTGAAAGTGGGATGGGTGACTTTTATCTTTGAGAGTGTAAAGCCTGTTACTGCAGTTGTTCCTATCAATATAGTGTGTCTGGAAAAAAACGTGGAAAAAGATGTTATGACAGCCCTTTCTGCCGCTGTCTTGGTTACGGGGTCAGGAAAACACTATGGTTGATTTCACATGTTCGTGGGCCGGACAGGAAAAATAGCTGAACTCGAGGGGCTCTCGTGACAGTTACACAAGCCGAATCTTGAATCTGATTGGGTTAGGCCGTGTTTATGGTAGGAAAGGTGTGTGTATGCGTGTATTAGGACATATTCCTGTCAAAGATGAATGGCATTACAGTTCTACGACCTTGTGTAGGATTTGTGGGAGGTCGCCCCCTCAGGCTCTTTCATGATAACAGCTTCCATTTTGTCTTTATTTGGCTTAAAAATGGATTAAAGCTCCTTTAGGGGTAGGGAGCTTAAAATGAATCCATAATTACATGTATATAGATGACGTTTTTCTCTGTTTACCTGGAATGTACTTAAACAGACATGATATGTTTGGAGCTACGAGACTAATATAGCTGTACTGTATCACAAAATATGGTGTTATGTCACACTTACTAGTCCATTTCAAAACGTTAAATATATCACTTTAAATGTGATGAATATGACATATATGACAATTTCCCTTTTTCAATGACAGTATGAACAAAATGCATAGTGACATAGCAAAATATAGTTACTAGTGTGTTGACTTGTGGTTAGAATTCTAAGTTGGTTTAAATTGTTACCTGTTGGCTAAAATGACTTCAGGACAATATGAAGCCTGGTGTTGTTTCAGATGTCGTATATTTGTGAAGATGAATTCACAAAATTAACATTGTTGTTTTCACAGTAGAATTCTGTCCAAGATAACATGTCCATGTGGGGCCGGTATCAGTAGCTGGGGAAATGGAAATGGACAAAAATGTTGATACAAAGTTCTCACTGGACCATGATGATATGAATGTAGTAATTTTTGTTAGCTTTTATTTTATTAATGTTTGTTGTTTGCAACTAGTGTTTGTTAACTTGTGGCTAGTGTTTGTTAATTTCTAGCTAGTGTTTGTTAACTTTTGGCTAGATTTTGATAGCTCTTGGCTACTGTTTGTTAGTATTTGGCTAGTGTTAGTTTTTGGCTAGTGTTTGTTAGCTTGTGGCTAGTGTTTGTTAGCTTGTGGCTAGTTTTTTTTGGCTAGTGTTTGTTAGTTTTTGGCTAGTGTTTGTTAGCTTGTGGCTAGTTTTTTTTTGGCTAGTGTTTGTTAGCTTTTGGCTAGTGTTTGTTAACTTGTGGATAATGTGTGTTAGGTTGCAGCTAGTGTTTGATAACTTGCGAATAGTGTTTTTCAGTTTGTGGCTAATGTGTGCTAGGTTGCAGTTAGTGTTAATTTGCTTGCGGCTAGTGTTTATTTGCTTGCGGCTATTGTTTATTTGCTTGCAGCAAGTGTTTATTTGTGGCTGGTGTTTATTTACTTGTGACTGGTGTTTATTTGCTTGCAGCTGTTGTTTGTTTTCTTGTGGCTGGTGTTTATTTGCATGCGATTATTATTTATTTGCTTGCAGCAAGCAACTTTCTTCTTGCTATCAGGATTTTGGGACCCAGTTGGGCTTCTCAAATGGGTCTCATGATATAACTCCCTCCTGGTCCTCCTACTCACAGGGGCTACGCATGAGCATGCTATCTTCGAAGTATGTTATACAATTCAGATGTTAAAGTATCTTGTTTGATTGACAACAGTTATGGTAAGAGGGAAACTCGTAAACTAGATTTTTTGTTAAACTATTTTTTGCATTGAGACTCATAAATCTAGTCTAACAGTTTTCTCCATATTGTGGAACGCCAGCGCACAGTATCATTAACATACCATGCTTTTCTCACCATACAGCAAATACATCCCATATACCACATGAAACAGGGTACTATAAAGTGGATGTACAGTATAATCCTATGACTCAGACAAATGCAAGGTTCTTAAATGAAATGTGTCCCCCTAGGGCTGGAATTCTTACAAGCGTCCATGATTTTACAAATGGGCGGTGGGTGGACTATATGGAAAAAATGGGACAGTTTGATGGGATTAATTAATTCTTAGTGGAAAAGTATTTCCTGCCCCAGGGGGAGTATGTACACATCATGCAGGGGATGTGCAGTCGTGCTGACACTGGGTTTGAGTTCATGGAGACAATACTTTTTGGGCTGGGGAATGTTACAGCAGTGCCACTAACTTCAGCAGACAGGCTTTGATTAGACGGCAATTGTAAATGAGAGGGCTTTTCCATAATACTCCAACTGAATTTCTTTGTGCACTTACGGATCCTTGTTGAAACTGGCCCTACTCCTAAGCAAATACATGCCGAATGGGCTTAAGAGTGATATTACTTATGTAGACATTGCACCTAAGCTGCTGAGAATAGCACAGTCTTATCCTGTGCTGTCATTATGTGAATGCTGTTTTGCTGAAGCAGAAAGAAAGAGTTTACACTGTATTGTATATTATTATATTTTTACACTTGTTTGGAATAACATGGTTTATCTGTTGTGTTTGGGTTTGAAATTTAAAGCAGTTCTTAAAATGATAAAAAATGCATCAGATTACCATGAATCATCAAGTAATTTGCATAAACAGCCTTTTAACCTACTCTTCTGTTTTAATTCAGAAACATGGGAATAAAATGCTGAGAAAAGCTACTGCATATCTATAGTTATGATCAGTTAGTTCCCTTGGTCCTGTAAGACTCTATCTGTCTTTTGAACAGTTTTGAGATACTGAGCCTTAAAGTCTTGATAATGACACTGATATATATGGAGAGAGAAACTTTCTAGGCAAAGAGTGTAAAATGCAGCTCACATAATGTTAAGAAGTCATTAAGAATATGTAAATAACTCAATATTGATAAAAGTGTCAGAAACTAATACTTACAAGGGAATGATTTGTCTTTTAAATCAAGTAAAACTATTGAACATTTCAATGATTTAGATTCCTAAATACCAAAAAAATAAAAAAATAAAAAGATTTACTTTGATTTATATATATATATATAGTATAGTATATACATATATAGTATATATATAGTAATGTCATGTGATCTGTAAATATTAAGTGTAACTTATTATAAAGACCAAATGCAGAAAACAAACAGTATTTAGTCAAAACAGCATTCAAAACCAGATTTGATCCTTAAATGCAAGCCGAGCAGGGGAACCAGAGATGAAATCAAACATGAGTCAAACATGAAAATACCAACCAGAGATATAATATTTGATATGTCACAGTTTGCAACAAGTGAAACAATCAAACAGAATATAAAGAATGAGAATTAGTATTCTGGTGGTGATGAATGTGATCAGTGATAGGCTAAGTCTGGGTGTACTTTTGGATAGAGCAGAGGAAATGAAAAATGAACAAGGTACCAGGTACAAGAAAAAGAGGAGAGTCGAGCAGAGTAAAAGAGTGTACGTACCCTGTAGTTGAAAAACAGGTTTATTTCATTTGAAAATTATCACAAACAACACCGAAGGCAGGATGGCTCTTCTTCTATATAGTCATAGAAAACATGGTAGTTCACAGAAAGCTCTAATGTCACACACTGATCCACTTTTCTTTGTGGACAATCAGTTAAGGGGCAAAATGCCTGAATTGATTACAAACAATATATTGGGTACGATTGGATTAAGCATGGTTTTCAGAGGTGAAGCTGAATATGTTCTGCATATTTGCTCATGGGCTGCACTAGGAGCTCATTCCAAGCATGTGACTGTGGGTAAGTACATTGTTCAGGTGCACGGACAGAGCCGCTGATTTACTAGCCAGTGTTAATGCATGATAGCTGCTTCGGGGCGTTTTCTATCTGTCTGTTTCTCTTCTGCCAAACAGGCGCAGAACTGGAGTGTGAGAGGGTGCCTACGGTTCAGAATTTTATGATTCAGTGTAGGGCAAAAACATGTTTCTACTGCAGATTTATCACTGATCTCCATCGTAGACAAAGTTATAATTACTCAAAGAATATCAACAATTTGACAACCATGACCAAAATGTTTTATTGGGGTACCCCAAAAAGATCTGTGTTTTAAAACAGATTGATGTTTCAGAATACTGAAGCAACAAGTTATACATGTATAGGCAGCCTTTAAGGCCCATATATTATACATTCTTTAATATCGTCTTCCCTACTTATGAACATTGTAAGTTTTTTTTTTGTCCCAATTTCCCCCCGAAGTGCTAATTTGCCAACCCCATTGGGACTCTCCCTCTTTTTGAACTGCTAAAAGCTTCACAGTGGCTCCAATACAACGGCTACAGACGCCTGTGCCGGCCACACGGAGAGCGCCACCCAATTATGGCCAATTATTGCTCTCTCAGACTCTCAGGCTACTGAAGGCAAGCAGCATGACCTGGGATTTGAACCTGCAATCCTCAGATCATAGTGGTAGAGCTTTTGAGTGTTGAGCCACTCAGAGCCCCAAATTATTTCTTTTTATCCCTGTTTTTGTTACCGTCAAGGCTTATACACAGTATACAAATGACCTCTGTTCTGATTGGTTGCCCAGTAATTTGACAATTTTATCTATATTACATAATACTCACATTAGCACTAGTTTTAGTAATACAGTATACAATTGGGATTCGCTGGTCATCTCCACTACTCCACTACTCTGAATGTGTAGCAGATGAATTGATCTCCAAAACATTCATTGCTAGTATGATTAGTTTACACTACACTAACAATATTAGTGCATTGTTTTCTACAAATGTACTACATAAGGACCATGCAAATGTCAGACATCAGATTTCCTGACTGTAGAGCTGAATGTGTTTATTCATAGTTTTGACGCCTTCAGTGAGAATCTACAATGTAAATAGTCATGAAAATACAGAAAACGCATTGAATGAGAAGGTGTAATTGGTGAAATTAATATATGGGTACAGAATGTTTTTGATGATGGGGAGAAGGAGGGTCATTCTACCCATCCAGAGACTGAGGCAGTTATGTTTGCTTTGATTGCGGTAGACCTTTTTGTGGTGGTTTATGTGACACAGTTCCTTAAAGTCTAAGAACCTTTATTGGCTTCTTTGTATATAAAGGCAGCAGAAAGGCTGCAAAGTTCAGTTTGAGAGCATACCAAGATCCTCTGGGGGGGTCCTACCGAAGGGGGCCACAGCAAGGAGGCCTTGCTCCGTGGGCCTAAGCGGAAGCAGCCGGTGGTGGGCCTCTTAGTGGGGTTGCATTGGATGCCAGAGACGTAATCAAAGACCAGATGCTGTAATCAGCAGGGCTGTAAATCTCTGACCTCAAAACTATACAACTTGATCCAATTATTCTGGGGTGATTTAGAATAGTTCTGGAAGAGCTGTTTATACAGTAGTAGAGGACAGTAAAAATAATGCAGTGATTTATTGTGTTTGAGAATATGCTGGTAATTTAGTGAAGCACATAATTTACTGAAGGTTATTATTAGCTCAGTATTTTGTATATTATTTTTTATCATCTTAGCCATTCTCTAGTACATTACTGGCATTTCTCACGGTTCAGGCTTTGTGTCATTCACATTTAAAGCCTTTAAATAGTGTTTTACTGGTATGCATGCATTTACGCTTGTCATAAGTCCCGTTAACAAGAGAATGATGACAGAGCATTTTGTGGCCACTTTTCTCAGGCAGTACAAAACACTCAAAAAACTCTCCCATTATGTCTACACTTGCAAAACTGAGAAAAATACAGAAGTCATTACAGTCATCAACATTCACACTAATGTATCCACTGCTGTTCACACATGAACCATGTAAATTTTCCAGAAAGATGGTTAAAAGGCTTCTTTCCAGGATGCCCATTCATCCATCATGGAAAGAACCTCTTTGAACCTCTTCTTCACAGTCACCAATTTCCAATTTAATCAAAAGTGGTTTCTCAACTCCAGCACTGTTGGTGATTTTCCTGCTCAAGCACACCTATTAAACTAAACCTGTCAATGAACCAGTTAACTGAATCAAATGTGTTTGAGAAAGGAGATTACCAAACTGTGCAGGACACTGGACCTCCAGAACCCTGCCATAGAAAAACCACTTAAGGTTTGTTAAAAAGCCTGTTTGAGATTTTTCATATGAAGCTTCTTCACATTAGTGACGGTGAACAACCTTCTAAATTTTTTGTAGGGTTTCTTTAGCATCAGCTTTGAATGTGATTAGTTCATCTAACCTGCTTCCTGGTTGGAGTTATTCTGATTTTCCGTCCCATCTTAAATGGTGCCACAATGTAACTGGTGCTTTTTTTATGGAATTTCAGCTTCATGTAAGGTAACGGCACAGCAACCATTTGCCATTTTCAACCAAATAATTCTAGTTGCTGATTATCCAGTGCATCACTAATTGAAATCCAATGAAGGGTCCAGTCCTGAAGGGTCAGTGTGTAGTAAAGTTTAATGATTTTGTGATTTCCTTACTCAGTCACAGCTACTAAATTATTAATTATCAAATTTAAATTAGGGGTTTCAGTAAGGAAATCATCAAAGCCTCCAAAATCCTACCTAAGAAGAACCACTTTTGGTAAAAATAAATAAATAAATAAATAAATATAAAAAACAGTTCAAAAGAGTAACTGTGATTTTCACTGTGAAAATCTAAATTCCCCCCCCCACACACACACACAAAAAACTCTGAAAGGGCTTGTTAATGAGCTGATTAGTGGAATCAGGTGTGTTGTGAGCAGGGAAAGTGCTAAAATGTTCAGAGCAGGGGTGCCTCTTAGACCAGGGTTGCAAAAAGACATTCTGCACACATTTAAAATTACAAAGGGTTCTTTGAGCAGTGCCATAGAAGAACCATTTTTTTATGCAGATATCAGAACTGCAAAGGCATGTCAGATCACAGAATGATGCTGCTAATTTTGAAGACAAGACCACCCCATTAATATTTTTTTATTGTTATATAGCCATTTTTATTTAATAAAATGGGGTCATTTCATGATTTCAATTTATGTATTCACTGGATCTGATTGAGATAAATGCTTTATCTTATAGAGTTTTCTTTAGCACACAGAGCTTAAACAAGTTTAAACGAGCAAGCGTGTGATTGTTATGAGGTGCTGGGGCTGAGCTCAGGTAAGCCTTGGTGACGTAAACATGTGCTACCTCTGATTGGTTCTCTGGCTGATCTGACGTCAGCTGAGCTAAATTTAAGCCCGTTCGATTTGAATCCAACAGACAGACTCTAAAGGAAAACCAGCATCAGTTTTTTTTTTCAGATTGTTCACAGTAAATTCATCACAAAAATGATAGATAATAGAAGAGAATCATGAAAATGAATAGACAGAGGCTTTCAGAGTCTACGGCTTCATGACTTCATTCAATATACTCAGAGCCCCTAAGGCGACATGCTGATCATTTATAATAAGGTGGGGACACAAGATAATCTGTGGAGGCCATTTCTTATTTCAAATAACCATGATGTCATCTTAGGGGCTCTGTAAAGAACCCTTTGCGGCCCCTTTATATTAATTGTGGGAATTGTAATAGATCTCCTGCAGGTAAGTTAACATGCCTACTGGGATGTTGACTGGAGTTTTCATTCACACTTAACCCACATTCCCTTCATTTACTGCTTGGTTCACTTGTAACACTGAACGTGTAAATGAGATTTGCAGTCAGGTAAATTTGTTGCAGGGTTGTCCGTTGTAACACGTACCTCCATTCCGCAGGCGTGACTCACTGACTCTTGGTGCCATTCGCTGGCCAGTAATGTACCGTTTGTCATGGTTGGCAGAGCATTTGATGTTTAATCTGCAAAATATGTGGTTCCTGAAGGACTGCTCTCCAAACAGCGCAAAGCCTTGTGCATTGTTTTGACAGCTCCTCCAGCCCTGTTAGGCAGACTTTGATCTGAAAAGGGCAGGAGCATGTGCTATTGATTGAGCTTTTTTTTCGCACTACCTTTTCGCTTGACAGCGCACTTCCCGCTCTGATACTGATACAGTACACGAGGGTGTCTGTAACGGGCCAGAAGACCTCCAACGAGGAAGGAAGCCTGCATTGAGACGCTGAAAGCTATTGCTTTCATTTTGGTTTACTGTTCACATGTAACCACATATGTAAGGTAATATTGTTGTCGTTCATTTTATTTTATTTTATTTATGAAGACAATATCCTTCATCCATGTGGGATATTTAAGTAAAATTCAGCTGGACACACAGCAGGGTATTTCAATCATGGTGGTGCTGCAGGCCTGAAGTTGTGGGTTGAACTCCCTCGGGTCACTGTCTGTGAGGAGTTTGGCGTGTTCTTCCTATGTCCATGCAGGTTTCCCCCAGATACCTCCCAAAAAAGCACATGGTAGTTGAATTGGCCATGCTAAACTGCCCCCGAGGTGAGTGTGAGGGGTACACTCTGATGGACTGGCGCTGTGTTTCTGTCTTGCACCTGATAATTCCAGGTGGGCACAACACAAAAACCAATCTTTACATGTAAACTATAAATGAAAAGTCAATACTGTGAACACGCCTAGCCAGCATTCCCATTTGGGGCTCACATGGGTGGGCTTGGTGGTTTTCAGGTGTCTGAGTGGGTTTGTACATGAGGTGGTACTGGGTCCCAGTAGCTGGGCTTCCCAAAAGGGCGTCATTTGTTGGACTTCAAATGCATGGGCCACATTTGTAGTGTAAACCAGACGGGGACCATGTTAACCCCTCTTGGCTTCATCAGGGACCATGATGGGCATCTGTTTGTGGGGCGAACGTGGATCCCATGGACAAAACTTTCTGTTTCTCATTTGGGCTACCTATACAGGCCACACATGGGCATGTTGCCTGAGCCAAATTTCCATCTTATCTGCTTTATTGGTGGAAGATCCACAGCCAGATCATTGGGTGCCTATCAGGAGTACCTCCTGGACAGGACACTGGTTCTTCACAAGGCACAAATTTCACCATGACATGCAAATTCCTATATAAAATTTGATCCTATATAGAAGCTTTAACTTAAAGGTTCCATGAAGACTTTTTTTGAGGAGTTTACCTAGAAGTAGAAGTGTTTAACCAGGTTATTTTTTTTCAATGTTTCCACATGATTCCAGAGCCACTAGCTTTCCTGAAGAACCTTTGAGAACCCATTTTTGAAGAGTGCATGGTATACAATTTGAAAGTCAGTTTCTTTTTTCTGTACACACCACTATAACTTTAAATCATATTCATATCGTTTCTGTGCTTTCAAACGCAAATATGGTTTGAATCGCTTCCATTAGTGCCTCAGATAACTGCGAATTCCAAGAGTCACTCTTTATTCCTAATCACTCAGCTCCGTCTTTCTGCAGCAGAGGAGCAGAAGATTGCTCTTTTGAGCGAGTTTGAGTGCGGCCACCAGAGTAGGTCGGCATTTGCATTCGCCAGCCGCCTTGGCTCGGCTCGCTCTCGACGTCTTCCGTGCCCTTTGTGTGGGAAAAAAGGTTATCTTAATAATTGCAACGCTCTGCGTTGTGAAGTTGATAAATGAAGCCGGGCACGGTTTAGATTTCTGTTAGCGTAAAAAAAAATCTAAACAAATGGTGGTCGCGGGGTGAGGGTTAAACTCTGTGGGTGGACTGTTTATCCTCCAGCGCTAGAACGAGAGCCTTAGTTATTTTTCAGCGCCCAGATCATTTGAGCTGTTTGACATTCCTCCTGAGTCGGTATCAGCCTCCAAGGCACCATATCTTAATAAACAGGAAACAATAAACTCTGAAGTGCCTTTTCTTACCGATGCTTCAAAGTGACTCATGGGTAACAAGAAGGATTGGCCTGTGTTGTTTGACAAGCACGGTACAAATCCCTACTCTAATGCAGGAAATGTGGGGCCTTCTTTGCATGTTCTCAGTCGGTTCTCCAAGTGTTATGTCATGTCCCAGCTGTAATAGGCAGGAAGAGGAAGAGGTCATAAACCAAAAGCTCATCTCGGGATGGTCAAGCAAACATCAATGTGTGCATCGCGTTCTCTGATATACCACACATTTGACATGATTCAGTGTAGAACAGAACTCTTGCACTTATGTGACCTTTGTTTTCCTTGCGTCAAAGGCCTCAAGTGAAAGATGTTGTGATTCCAGCAGGTATATCGGGTTGCAGGGAAGATGGCGAAATACCCAGTTCCCACATGGCTGCAGCTGTCAAACACACACTCACACACACACACACACACACATAGTTCGCATGGTACTACACTGAAAAAAAAGGTTTTCCTGGAGGCAAGTGAAATTTGAAATCACATTAGAGATACAGCTTTGTGGCAAACAAGTGTCTCTTTGTATGGCTAGCCTTTGCACTCGTTTGGAGCCAATAAGACAGCACCACCTGATCCGTATCAACGCGCCAGATGATAAAACGGTTGGGTTCTCTCAATGGACAGCACTGTCATTCATAATCTGCCACCTCAATTCATTTAGATAATTAGAACAAGGCTTGTTTTCCATGACAGCCGCAGCGTAGTTGGCAGGGAAGCTGCAGAACTAATCTCATCGAGGATGGCATCTGGGTGCCCGATATGCAGCAACAGAAGAACGTGGAACGTGGTTTGGGTCGTGTCTGACAAGGGAACTGTTTGTTTTTGGTGTTTGTGTATTGTGTTTTCCTTTCCAGCCAGACAGAAGAAGAAACTACTTTAGGGGAAGGAAATGCCAGCTCCACAGAAAGGAGGATGCATAACCCACCCCCTTTTTTAGTCAGCCGAGCATGTAAACATTACCGATAAGATACTCCAGATACTCATGCCGGCCTTTGAAATTTATCCAGAGGTCTTAAAAGAAGCCAACCATGGAACTCTGGCCAGAGCTCTTGTCAACGTTATGGTGTGGTGTACAGATGGCCTGGGGTTTATAATGGATAGAGTACACTACTGTTGCACCACTGCCAATCATATTCGCCACTAGTCACTGACCTATGATCAAACCCATAAGAACTTCAGTAAATACCAGGATGATGGTAAACTCTTAAAGGAACAGTTTAAAGGAAACACAACTTTCCGCTTTGCCCAAATGTTGTCTCTAAGCCAAGACTTTAGTTCCCAGAATCATTGCAACTCAATGCAAGGATGTGATTGCAAATACCAACGTCTGACCTATGCTCTGCAAATGCACGGTCCTGCTATACAAACTCAGTGTGCATGCTTACTTTACTGCGGTAGTAAAACATTCAGTACTCTGGGAGGTGATACAGGACAAATCAAATCAAACTGGTTTGCCTTGAAAAAGCATGCTGGAGGTGCAAGACGTCATGACTGTCGCTTTAGTGCCTCTTACAGCAAATGCTCAGAATGTAGCTCATGATTGTTTTGTGTTATAAAATGCATGGTGGCACATTTTTAATGCAACTACATGCAAAACCCAGTTTCAGCATTTGCATCGTTGTGTAAAATCAAGACACATGCTGAGTTGAAAACAGAAAATGGAAAATTAAAATTGATGCACAGGCTTCCAGTTGGCTAAGAATAATGTTTTAGCTCTTTTTTTATAAAAGAAATGTGGCTGCTAAACCAAAGAAGCAAACTGCAGACAGACATGTCCAGTTGATCAGCTAAATTAGGGGTATTTTTACTGTAACTTTAAGCATTGAAACTATATTTCAGATGCTTTAACACGTCAAATACCTCAGAATGTTAAAAACTATAGAAATGGGAAATGTCTGCAATATTTCTGTTTTGTTTTCAACTTTAGTGGCAAAAAGAAAAAAATCTTTTGTTGATATTAAAAATGTTTCCCAGTCACAAACTTCATCCCTTAGTGTCAGGTTCCCTTTTACTGGCCGATCCAAATAGTGGCTACTTGCTCTCCATTAGCCAATCGATTGGAGGAAATTCCAATGAATTCCCAAGCAATTCTCAATTTACTCAACGAAGTAAAGAAAAGAGGGGAACAGGGCCTTACACCCAAGTGGCCCAACTGTTTGGACCATCTAATAACACCCTTGTGCTAATAGTATTAAACACATCACCATAAGAGGTGCATTCGTTAGTGTAGCAAGTAAAGTGCAGTTGTGTGGTTTGGAACACAGCAAACAACCAGTAAGTAAGGAGAGGGTTTTAGATGGATTGTTGTCACTTTTCAGCTCTTACAGAGAGAGAGAGAGAGAGAGAGAGAGAGAGAGAGAGAGAGAGAGAGAGAGAGAGAGAGAGGGTCCAGAAAAGACTGTAGTCTTTTGAAGACATTCTTATCAGAAGGTTATGGGGAGGTGTCAGGAGGCCAGTGGTCAGGAGTTTAAGAAACATTAATTTTTAAATAGATTTTTTTATAGAATTGAGAACTGAGCAGAACATTGAAGGAAACATAGAAGCTTGATGGAATTGTATTGTCAGTAGTGATACCTTGGCATTATTATTATTTAAAAAAAATATTGACGCAAGAAAAATGATCTGCTAATGATGGACTAACACACAGTCCCAAATAAGTAACGGAAATCTAGAAATGACTAAATTAATCTAATAATGCTCTTCAAATACTTGATATTTTGACCTGATTGTAGCTGAAGTCTTGGTAGTGAAGCACCAGAGCAGCAGTTCTGACAGTATTCAGGAACACTGCAGGCTCTGTTTGCCAACTTGGAACTGTTTGAACCCCCCTTCCTCCTTTTGACCCCGGCCTGGAAACCTTCCAGGCGTCTTAACACACTTTATTAACAGTAACCGAAGCCGCCATACTAACCGCATTTTCACGGGTGTAAAACGATTTCTAATTAGATGAACACTCAATTACGACGATTGCTCTTGCAAAGAAAAAAAGTAAGTTTGCAAATAGATGAGGCTAATGCTCATTTCACAGGAAGATTAATTGGGCCCTGCACAGCCCCCCTCTCCCAACAACCCCCCCCCTCCCCTTCCCTTGCAATTTGGGTGCCCTCCTGCCTGAAGATAAGCACTGCAGGCAACCTACTGAAGACGAGAATGAGAAAGAGGGAGAGAGAGGGAGGTGAACGACATGTGATAAGATAAAGAATTGGCTTCTGGCCACTGACTGGGCTTTATTTTCTCCTGTTTTATAAATGGTGTGGGGGTGCAGTTCCTACACTGTGGTGACACACGAGTGTTGGGGGGGGGTGTTCCTACACTATATGGGGTCATATCAACAAGAAGGAGAGAAATAGAAATGCAAGATTTAAGAAAGAAAAGACAGATTAGAATATATATATAGAGAGAGACAATGATGGAGATAAAGAGTGAGAGAATGAAAAAAAATAGAGAAAAGAGTCGGTTGGGGGTATAGAATGTGCATCTGGTGGTGGGATCCTGTTATTGTTTTCCAAAGGAAAGCTCCAGCTCCATGGGTCCTTGACCAATTAGTCACTCCGCCACACGCAGCATGGAAACGGAATAAGGATGAGGCTGTTTTGTCCTTTTCAGGGGAAATCTGTTCCGAATAGGAAACAGTTACGGCCCAAGTGGGAGTTACGCAATGTTCTGAGCTGGCCCCCGATCTAATGCTATTAATGTCGTTTGCTGTTAACGTAATCACAACCAGATTACTTAACCACGCTTATAATCCGTTTTACGTGATCATTAAAAATTAATAACTCACAAAGTCTTTCTTTTCTGCTTTAAGACTCAGCCTTTAGGATGCACTCCACCCAGGAATGATTGCTCTTTCAGAGCGCCTTGCTTTGCCAAACTCTGTCCACTAATTGAACTTTATGAAACACTTTTCATGGACTTCAATCCCAGACTATCTACAGCTGGCTTTCGCAATCCCTGCTGTACCATTGCCCTGCACACTTTAGCAATGTTCTTGGCCTATATTTACACCCCATTTACACTTCAAAGCTTGCAAAGGTCTCGGTAATTAGCTGATGAGTAGAATGAAGTGTGTTGAAGCAGGGCAACTGTGCAATGCAAAGGTGTTACTAAGACTGGGAAACAACGTGGTGTTTAGGAGAGCGCAAGTAAAGATTAGACTCACAGAAGAAAGCCATTGAGTGCATTTGACGCACTCACCATGGAGAACCACCCTGTGCAAACATGGCTGGTATGTGAGTCTATAGTAGGGGTACTCAGTTATGGTCCTGCAAGGCCACAGTCCAGCACAGTGTGGTTATTTTCCTGTTTATTGGACCTTCTAAGCTTTGAAAGTGGGTTGAATCAAGTGTGTTTATATTTACATTTATAGGTGTCTTCCCAAAGACTCTTATTGTAGCACTTTTCCACTGAATGGTACCTCTACTACTTCACTCTTTTAACACACTAATCGGGTCACAAAACACTAAAGTAATGAATGGATTGTACTGGTTTATTGATTCGAAATCACATTACCTGAGCAGGTTTCCAGATTTAAAACGGAGCTGTCAGATATTAAAAAAGTACCTGGTTCAAGGTAACAGGTACCAAATTTGTCTAATAGATAGATAGATAGAACTTTGTTGATCCCTTGGGAGGGTTCCCTCAGGGGAGTTAAGGTTCCAGTAGCAGCATCAATACAATACAAACAGAGAAGAATATATTACAGATAGTAATATAATAATAAAACAATATAGAATTTAATATATAAAATGGAGAGTATATGGAAAGTGCAGTAGGAGAGATATTGCACATTATTATTATTATTGCACTTGTTTGACCGTTATTGCACATAGTCTGGTTGCGTTGTGGTGGTCAGGTTACAGGTTATTGGTTACAGGTAATGGAAAACAAAAATCCAGTAGAGTAGCGTAGGTACCATGCAGTGAAAAAGCACCATTGGTAAAGTGGGGTGGATTACTTGCCCAGCCCAGGAACAAGAACCCTTGTCTGCAACAGGGAAGGCAGCATTGTTATCCACTATGCTACATCAACCACAGCTAGGAAATTACCAGACCTGTTGGGTTCCCTCAGTCTATGGCCCTTGACATGTCGAGTAGCCAAGGCTGACAGGTTACGTCACCTGAATGTCTTCTGTGTAGTTGCTCTTGAACCCAGTGCTAAAGACTACAGGAGGTGGTACTGATCTGAGCTGGTGATCATAAAGAAGAAAAATGGAATATCCACTATCTTGGAAGGACAAAATAAGCTTGTCTACTGGCCTTGCTGAATTCCATTTCTCTTTTTGGGCTTTTTCAGTAGCTGGCTTAGTGTGATAATATTCAAACGCAGGACAAAGTGTCCAGTGTTCTGTTTTATCCCACTCCCTCGACCACTGCACATATTGGCCTTGACACAGCTCTAAAACATCTAAATTCAATTTTCACCAAACACATCCTCAGTTGGACTTTTTCCATGTGGTGGCATGGAAACTGTCAAACTGTTCTGTTCAGGACTGCTCCAGGGTCTGGACTGCTATAGGCACTGGCATAGATGCACTGGAGTGAAAAGTAAAGGGCTGTGCCAGTCTTCTGGCAGTGCTGTGAGAAAGGAATGGACTTGGATAGTGTCAGGTTCCCTCAACCGTCCTGAGGAATGGGAACTGGTTGCAATCAGTTTAATTTGTCAGGACTCAGCAGTGCCCAACTGTTTGGAACTTCTCTGCTCAGATATTTGTCAGGTTTTGGCCGCTTATTTGCTTTAGTTTTTTACTTTCTTTCTTTATAATGTGGATTCTTGGAATGTTTGGCACTAGAGTCCACAAGGTGTATGTGAAAAGAATTTTGTTGGGCTAGAGTTTGACAAATTTGACAGGAATATGTTGGAAAATTCCAGATTTAGGTAGAATTCTGTCAGGCAACTTTGGGTGCCTAACTTGCAGTTAGGGTTAGACCAAATTCTGACGGGCACCAGTTGGGTTCAATATTTTTGGGCCACAGTTAAGACATAATTCTTGGTATCAAAGAGTATTTTGATGGACTACCTTTAGACAATTCTCATGGGCTACAGTTGGATTCAGGCTATAATTGTGTCCAGACAAATCTCTTGGGCCTGCATCGGTCCTCAGCAATAATTCTATTGGCTACAGTTGGATTCAGACAAAGTTCGCTCAGGCAACTTTTGGGTTCAGACAAAATTTTGACAGGCCACAGTCACTTTTAGGCTGAAATCATTTGTGAGATGGGTCAGAAAGAAACAGTTGGCAAAAGTCTGCTGGAGACAGAATTCTGGCAGGCTGTAGTTGGATTTTACACTTGGGACTGCTTCAGAGTGGGTCAGTCCCAGGCCTCATGGTCTAGAGTTTGGAACAAAATTTCAGGCTCCATTAAAGCCCTAATCAGGCCCTGTTGTTCATCAGTCCAACTGTCACACCTGTCCTACTGGGTGCTTGAACCTGGAAAACCAGCCAGATCCCTCAGCTCAGCCACTGCAACTACCAAACACATGTTGCAGACCCCTCGGCTTCCTACCCACTGATCGTTTCATGCATTCTTCAACTTGCCTGCTGCTGACTCAGTGCTGGGGTAATTAAGTGGTGTGGCAGACATGGGTAATTAGGAGGCTAGTGGAGAGTGTTCCAGCAGCAGGACACCTGATGTGGCTCCGGATATGGAAGCAGCCCCTCACTGCAAAAGGCCAGAGCCATCAGTATTCGCCCCCGCGCTGTCTTCAATCTGTAGGCGCGGCAATTTGTCTCTGCTCCACCAACAAACAAACCCTGGAAAGCTGAGGCAAGGCTGGACTTGAAATGGCGGTGAGATTGATTCGCTAGACTTAGAGTTATGGCTCATGGAAGGAGCATGGCTTTGTGCGATGCCTCTCTGGACTCAACTGAAAGGAAGGACATGCATTACATACAGGTTCTTACAAACATGGTCATGGAGAGATGCTTGGTCCTGTCCTTCTGATACAGATACTAAACGAGATTGTTTTATTTAATGTATTAATTATTAATTTTTATTTATGATTGTTTTATCCTTAAAGCAATGGTTTGGTTGTTGATGCATGATACTTACACTCTCTACACTACTCCACTCTACTCTGCTTTTCTGTTTTTGTACCTGCTGGCCCCTGGTTCCACGCAAGCCGGGTAGGAACTTAAGCGCAGAGAGAATCGTCACTCTATGTCAGGGGTTCTCACAGCCCCATCTGTTTATGACTAGAAAGCATAACGGCCCATGAAAATACATGTGCAGATGCCTGTGGCTGCATTGTCTCAAACTGATTTGTGCATTTCTATTTATGCATTATGTTTATATGATGTTTATAGTTAGAACACAGTTGATCTCTCGATTTTCACTAATTCATTTTTTTTTTTCACATAGATTATTTAAAATGTTGTTACCAGGCAAGTATGGACTACTGTCTCCTCCTGAGGATGGGCTGGGGCATCACAAGAGAGTGCTTCATGGCCCACTGGAAGCCTTTTTTAAGAATGTATTATTATAAATATCTTTTTCAGTATAATCATTACAAATAACTTGAATTGATTTTCTTGCATTTTTAGTCCTGATTAGTGAAACAACCCAAACATTTTAGGTGTAAGTAAAGCAGTTTGTTCAAAACATACATTTATAAATATCTAAATCCAGTTTATAGTTATATCTCAAATGAAGACAAATTTGCGCCTGCAGTTCTAAAGGTTAAGTATAGCTTTGTCTAAAAAAGAGATAGAAAAATAGAGAATCTATTTTACTTGCATACCTGTAATGTTCAGATAATGTCATTTAGAATCTATAAATCTGTAAAACATATTGCTTTAGTGTTATTTTACAGACATGAACAAGGTACCAGGAAACAAACAGAGAGTCACATAGAGCCTCAAAATGTGACAGGTTGTTAAGAAAAGACAACAAGACTTGTATATGTGGGTTGAACACTGGTTGGTCCCATAACCAAACAAGAATAAGAGGAGTTTGATCTTGTAGTCCAAATTTTGCATGTGGCGATTTTTGAACCATGCAAAACCAGTGTGTACTGGCTTCCAGTAAGCTACCTCAGCCTCTAAACTCCAGTCAACACCCAAAAAGCCAACGTCAGACACTGATAATGTCTAGTCTGATTAGTCTGAGTAAAATTGGGGTTAGGGGCTAAGTGTGAAAATGAGATTTTTCACTTAAGCGTGCCTTTAACTGATTCCAACATGATTCTCTCTCCAACTAATTCACACCCGTCACATTTGCTTGTGGCATTTCCATTGACTTCCATACAGCTCAGGAAATATAGGTCACACAGCAGATGTGCCTTCAGCTAGAGAACAAAATGCACAATCCTCACAACATGTCAGGATCAAACAGAAAGGCCACGAGTGTCAAAGGCTGCTGGTCAGACCTGGGTGACCTTAGAATCCAGGGGAAAAGAATGTCTTTTGTTTACATATGTGTGTCTGTGTGTGTTCCGGGGTTGTAACATATAGTATTTGTTAAATATTACAGCAGAAACAGCCTTTAAATACTTGCGTCTTAGAACCACCTCACAAGATGTAAACAGGGCTTTCTTTCACCACGAACTTCAAGACCAGTTAAAGTTCTAGAAGAGTGTTTTTCTGAATGTTTGGGATGACCCCACCCAGTCTGTTTGCCCCTGATTACATCCAAGCACCTTAAAGATTAATACCAGATGTCAGATGTTGGATCTGTAAGTAAGTTATGGTAAAATATATTATGTATTTAATATCATATTTGGGGTGATGTCTTGAAACAGATAATATTCACTTGTGTACAACTGAATTAAGTCCAAGTTTAAATGCCAAAGTAGTCTTGCAGTGAATGCTTATTGCTCTGACCAAGTGTACATGCTCAACCTGCATGCAGACTCTGACTGATCAGTTAGAGGGGGTGGGGCTTATGATGTCACTGACCCAGATATTGGGATATTGAGGAAAACAAGAAGGGAGGAGTTGTTTGCCCTTTGCTCATGCTCCCTTCAAATTTCAGAATAGAGAAGGAATGATACTGATGCATACATGAATTTCATTTTTTTTAATTTACTAGGACTACTGGTTGTAAACAACTTGTTATTGTAAATATCCTGATCAGTCTAAACATTGCGAATCCATCTAAAATGTTGGATTTTCAGCTCTAAATTCTGCCATTTTTACATCTGTCTTGAAGACACCTTTGAGTAGCCTGTCTTCTGAAAATAACTATGTATATATGTTACGTGTGACTGTCCTATAAAGACTTCACTCAAAGACAATGAGATCAGTTATGATGTCTTGCACACATACTCATGGATGGCAATAACATCGTTGTGGATTGAATTTGTGATTGGCCAAGATGTTCTGGCAGCCTGTGGTGGTCTAACACCTTGCTAAGACCTGTAAATGCTTCTTTTTCTTTAATCTGTCATCCTGACAGGAGGAGAAAGTGCTGGGGGATGAGGGAGCGAGTGATAATAAGAAGCGATTGCAGACCAGAGAGACAGAGGGAGAATTAGAGATGGAGGGAGTGAGAGAAAGGAGAAAGAGGAGAGATTACAGAGAGAAAGTGATCCAAGTGCCTAACTGTGACAGGTTCTTTGACAGGAGATGAAGGAGGAGGATGACTCTACCCTTTAACTCTACCCTTTTTATCTCTGATGCACTGCTCTCTCTCTCTCTCTCTTTTAACTCTCTTTTTCTCTCTCTCTCTCTAATACTCCCAATCTTATTCCACTCATGCTTCCGCCTCTGAGCTTTCTTATCCACTGTAAACATACACGAATTACACTGCTCTGATTCAGGCCTACATACTCAGGTTGCCATTTGTTAAGTCTTTGGCACCAGATGCAGGTTTATGGATCACAAGCATGGGCTTCTCTCCTTTTGTAGGATTATGGAAAATAAGAGTTGAGATATTTGGCATGTGGCTCAATAATGGTTGACCCTGCAGTGGACTCTTGAATGTTCTCTCTCAGTTCTGCAGATTGTGCGGTAGGGGTGGAGTGTTTATAGAGCGTCCAATCGTGTCCCACACATTTTCAATCAGGGATACGTCTGGAGATACGGTATAGCATCTGTGTCTTCAAGGCTCTTGTAATGACAGCAGTATTTGGACATGCGTTGTCCTGTTGGAATAGAGCACTGGTAGGACCACTGGTTGCAGAACCTCATTAAGGTAATGTTGATCTGTCTTAGTGCCTGTAATGAAATTGCACCCCACATCATGACAGCAGGTCTTCTGAACGTGTGATACGTGACACCAAACCACTGATCTTGGCTCTGACCTTAGTGACCATGGATTTGTCTTCTGTACTGTAATTTTAAGATATGACCTGACATTAAACAGCCCATATTATGAAAAACAGCACTGATTAAATGTGTTTACTGGGTATTTCACACTGCCTCACTGTCACTAAACTTTTAGAATAGTTTTTGTGATGTCACATATATCTGCCTGTTCTGTAAATATTATATATTAGTTTATATATATAATATATCTTATATATTATATTAGTTCTATTCTGCTATTTTGTTCACTGTGACTTTTAACTTAGTGACTTAGCCAGACCTGCTTTTTGAATGACAAATACAGTTCATCCAATCAGAACAGAGGTCATTTGCATATATCAGTTTTTAAACCAGTCTGTTTCAATCTAAACAATTGCAAAGATGTATAAATTGTCATGTGATGAATCATGTGATATAATAAATATGTGTCCATTAACTTATGAACATTATATGATATTGGGACGCCATTGTAGGTATGCTTGCAGGTTTTTGTCACCCTTTTTCATCCCATCTTGCAGCATCTGAACCTTCATTCATTTAATCAAGGCCAATGGCAATGACTAAATTCCCCACTAGGGGGTAGCATGGTCTTCATCTCAGCATGGCCAGAAAAATGAGTGTCTTGTTCCATTAAATATTCATTAACAGACTTAAAACCAGCCACGTATACTTTGAGAGATATGCGAGGAGGCCTGTTATCTGCACACCGAAATGGAATGTATCTTGCTGTGTATCTGCTTAGTTGATAGCAGCTCGCATGAAAAAAAAAAGTTGATTCATTTTAAACAGGCCTTGCTCAACATAAAAAACAATAATTAAGAGCCTTCAGCGGCTCAGAGAGAGGGAAAGAGAGGGAGGAAGAGAGAGAGAGAGAGAGAGAGAGAGAGAGAGAGAGAGAGAGCAGATGGTGAAGTTCAGAGGAAACAGCAGCTCATAGTTGGGCCTGATGTGAAGCACCGTGTTGCTCAGATCATCTTTGATCTCTCCGATAGGCCTGATCTCAAGTGACCCTCAAACAAGTCTCACTCCAAATCATGGCATGGGGGGAGAATGCTGATCTGGCAACCCTGGACAGTCTAAAAGTGTCTTTATTGTGCTCATCTGAACACAAAACAGTGAACCAACAGAGTTGTTTTTGACTTAACCTTTAGAACCCTAGAACCTACGATGCAGGATATTTTCATAGTTCATATTCATCCAAATAAAATAAAATTACAACGCCCTTTATTATTTCTGTTATTTATGTATGTGTCAGTATTATCCCTTCTCTGGACTCTTATTCTGAAATTTGAACACTGTGTGAGCAAAACAAGCAAGCCAAAAGCCCCTCCATTCTCATTTCCGTGGATAACCCAGTATCTGGGTCAGGGATGTAATTAGCCCCACCCCCTTTTGCTGATCAGTCTGAGTCTGTAGGCAGGTTGAGCATGTACACATGGACAGAGCAGTAAACATGCACTGGAATTTAAACTGGGATTTGATTTAAATTTAGCATTTCAAGTTTTCGAGCAGGATCGATTACTGATCATTCATCACACAGTGATGTGTATCGTGTATGGAGGTTCCTGAGTTGTGAACCCTTGGAAGTGCAGGCTGTGTAACTGCCTCCAAAGTGCAGATCTTGGCTTCTAAGAGTTAAGAGCTGCTTGAGTGAATGAGACAAAGCCAGTAATACCAGAGTGATGAGCGTGAAATGAACTTAAATGATGGAGTTTTCCCGGTACTTTTTTTTTAAGCCACTACTTTTGTACTTTTAGGTTGATCGTTCTTGACATTGCGCTGGTCCTGCTCTTATTTCACTGAATTAAAATGACTGTGACATAATTCAATTAAAGTCCACTATTTATTTTTGTGTGTGCAGACCTGCATGCAAACAGCAGAGCTGGCTTATACATTCGCATGGATTAGAGGTACAAATGAGCCCTTGTGTTGCTAATGGGGGTCAAAAGAGGAGGATATGTGAGAAGGCCGAACACCCAGGGGTTCAAACACTCGCCGAAAACACAGGCTCCATTCTCTTTAAGCTCACTGTCAGCGCTTAGATCTGAAATGCACTGCAGATGGCTCGGGCCTACGGCTGTCTGACTCATGCTTCTTGTGGACTGGAAATTTTGGTTTATGTGCATGTGTCTGTGTGTGTGTGTGTGTGTGTGTGTGTGCGCGCGCGTGTGTGTGTGCATTCTCTGAGTGTACTGACACTGACAGGATTGTTTTGACAAGAGTTTATTGTTGCTGGCCACCGAAACCAACTTTTTGGTTTGAAAAGGAAAATCCAGTGAAATCATAAAAAGCAGTGGATGAACTCTGGTGTGAGGGTGAAGTTAGGGCTTTTACTGTGGATTATATGAGTAAACAAGAAGTTTATAGTGCTTTCTGATGATTGATTAATCAAGTAATCATAAAGAAGTCCCAAGGAGCACTCTAAATTGTCTTTTGTTGCCTCAACATAAAATTCAATGGCACTTTTGTCCTTTTGGGGGTTCTTTTTAGGGGGTATACTGGCACAGACAGTCTCTCCAGACTGACCACAATTGCCAGTTCATGTTTTCCCCCATTCGTACTGTGCTGTGGTGGTACAGATATCAGGCCTATATGAGGGATCAAGGAGAATTTGAGCAACATGGCACTAAAATTTGACTTTGTTTAAGGACAGAGCATATTTCCTTGACATCTCTCTGTCCCATGGGCATGGTTTTAGCATAGGTGTAGATTATACACCTCCACCAGTGTTCAGAGATAATTGAAATGCCCCAATAATCATTCCTGGTCATAGAATAAGAATTGACTGATTGACACATTCCAGCCGTTATCCAGCAAATTGAATTGTCCCCACCAATTCACACCCAGCCTCCCCATTCTCAGCTTGTACCCCCCATCTCCACCCTTGCATTGTATTTAAGTGTTTTCACACCTATAGTTTGTCTGCTCTGCTCAGAATCCATCAACAACTTTGTTAAAACTATACCTAACTATACCTTCTGTTTAACTTGTATAGTACTCGTGATAGCTGGGTCAGTCGAGACCACCTCCTCTAAAAGGTCTGGTGCATTTGTTTTGGTTCACATCAGAGTGCAATTACTGTGTTCACACCTGCTCACATGAATCACACCAAGGGTGAGAACAAACTAGACTAAAATTACAGGAGTGAACCCCCCAGCCTGCTCAGCAACAGAGCTAAACAGAAGAGCGCAAATTAAGGCGAGAAATGAGTGAAACAGGTTCCACATATGTAGATGGTGCTGTAGACCCCACTGCGTGTGCTCACTACTAACAGTGTTTGCTGATTAAAGAAATTGG